>JACATO010000630.1:0-523715 GCA_018389105.1 Nautilus pompilius | reverse complement strand
TGTCTTCCGAGCTGCAGCGGTTTCGGGTGGTCAGGGACGAAATCCCTGCTCGCCGCGTGGGTGAGGGGGGAGGGGTGTGTTGTATAGGCCGTAATTGTTGCGGTATGTGCGTAGAGCTGATTGCTTGAAACCAGTTGACCAGAGCCAGCTTCATGCGTCTGTCCCTGTGGGGATGTAATTTTAGCGTCCCGGAAGTAGGGGACGAACAGAGCGAGAGAGAGAGAGGGGGGAGGAAGATGGAGAGAGAGAGAGAGAGGGAGAGAGAGAGAGGGGGGAGATGGAGAGAGAGCGAGGAGAGGGATGAGAGATGGAGAGAGACGGAGAGAGAGAGAGAGGAGAGATGGGCGAGAGAGAAGAGATAAAGAGGAGAGGAAGAGAATAGCGGAGAGAGAGAGAAAGATAGAGAGAGGGAGGGAGATGGAGAAGAGAGAAGAGATGGGGGAGAGAGAGAGAGAGAGAGAGAGAGAGAGATGGGAGAGGGTAGAGAGAGGGTGTAGAGATGTAGAGAGAGAGAGACAAAGATAGAGAGAGAGGGAGGGAGAGGAGAGAGGAGAGAGAGGAGAGAGAGAGAGAGATGGAGCGAGATGGGAGATGGAGAGAAAGAGAGAGAAAGAGAGAGAGAGATGGAGAGAGTGAGAGAGGAGGGGGAGAGAGATGGAAGATATGGCGAGATGTAGAGAGAGCGAGAGGGAGACCTTTTTTCCTTTTGTGCGGCTGGCGTAAAAACGACCGCTGTCTCGTTCCATCGTGGCTTCAGCTTTAAGGTCTGATCGGCCATCATCGCCGAGCCGCTGTATCAGCTGCGAGCCAAACGGAGTCACCCGAAGGTGAACTGCTGTTGATCTCTCGCCGTCCTCGGCGCATGGCGGAGACAAAGCGAACGGGCACCGGACACCGAGGTCCTCGCACCGTTCTCTCGTTTTTCGCCCAGGAAACGCGAATCTGACCAGACCGGTGTTTCTGCGGACGGTGAAAGCTGAATCTATATAGTCGCGTAACCTACCTGAAATTCTGATAGCTACAGGAATTATTCTAGCCAAGGTTACCATCTCAGAGAACCTGTGGAGCTAAAT
Source organism: Nautilus pompilius (assembly GCA_018389105.1). Taxonomy (NCBI): domain Eukaryota; kingdom Metazoa; phylum Mollusca; class Cephalopoda; order Nautilida; family Nautilidae; genus Nautilus; species Nautilus pompilius. The sequence goes on along the minus strand of JACATO010000630.1, from coordinate 522,642 downwards.
CGATTCCCATGGAGACTTTGCAACATTTACACATTCACAAAATAATCAGAGACCACGCAGACAGGATAATTTGCTACAAATATTCAAGGAAGACCCAAAGGGACCCCAAACCACCCAGATGCAAATTTACTGTAGTAGTATTTCCCTGCATTATATTTGAGCACTAGCTATTTTTTGGAATATTCACATATATAACACTGGTCAACAGAAGTTTTGCTGACTTATACCTGAGACTTGTTTCTGACTAATTTTGGGCCGCTGAACTCAAATATCTCATTGGTTTTTGCCTATCACGTCAAGTTTTTGCTCCCCTAATTTCGATCAGTCGCCATTAAAAAGTACCCGATTACAATGATTTCTACAATACAATCACCTCAATTCTACTGTTATCATTATGTTTAGAATACCATTCCAACATATAATACCAGGAATCAATTCTGAGATTAACAAATATATTGGTTAACTATGACATATCAGGTCAAAATATTGAAATATAAAAATACAAATCGATGCTAGAATTGAATGAATTTTAGTCAAAAATGGGCACAAACTGATCCAGAATATTCCTGTCTTTTCATTTAGAATACCGTACAAACAAAACAATGACACTATTGGGTTTATTTACATTAACTGACATCAGTAAATGACATATTCTTCCTTCATGGATTAAATTTTCGTTTGTAGGCTTTACTGGAGTGCTTGATTTCCAGAGTGTCTCTTTTAATACTCCAGCAGTAGTCGGCCATCACGTGAACATCCCACCTTCCTCGGTATCGCTCCTCCATAGCTTGTGTATCTTGATGGAATCTTTCACCTCGCTCATCACTTACGTCACCTATATTTTCAGGAAATTTATCAAGACGACTGTTGAGGAAATGAACAGTTATCCTCATGTTGCAACCCAGACGATGAAAATTCTTAAGCAATGTTTGAATAAGATCTTTGTAATGTTCAGTTTTTTGTTCCCCAGGAGATTTTTCACGACAGCCACGAAAGAATTCCGTGCTCTTTTCTCCGTATCATTCATGGAGCTTGAGAAATGTTGATCTCTCATCAGTTTTCTGAGTTGTCGCCCGTCAAATCGCCATCGCCAGCTCTTATTTTTTCATAACTGAGGCTAGGAAATGTTGTGCACATGTACTTAGTACAGCCAGTCACCTTCTATGCTCAGAGCTTTAACATACTGCTTCATTAGACCCAGTTTGATGTGGAGAGGAGGGAAGATGATTTTTACCCGATCTACTAGTTGTTGGTTTTTGATATTTGGTTCTCCGACATTTAAGCATGTTCTCACCGGCCAGTTCTCCTGAGTCCAATGCTTGTCCTTCAGCTCTGCTATCCCACAGACACAAGAAACATGGATATTTCTTGTATCCTCCTTGTTGAGCGAGTAAACCGTTAACCATTTTAAGATCCCGTGGAACAAAAACTTGTCGTGATGGGCAAGTGCCCCAAAATTAGTTATAAACAGGTGTCAGATCTCAGTCAGCAGAAAAAAAGTAAAAAATTGTTGATTAGTGTAATTAAATACGGTAAAAGTTGATGTTCTGGAGGCGCCACCAGTAACCATAGCAGTTGTACTCGTAACAGGGTGGCGACAAGCTGTTCTATCAGTGATTTGATACATTTTTGTTTTTTAAAATCTGCACATCTTTGCCTAATTCGATGGAACAGGGTTCTTTCTTTCTCCCGCTCTCCCTTAAAGTACAGGAGACGAATATTATTCCAACAGCAAAGTCTTCTTGGTTCTACCGCGGTTTATAGAAAACAAGCTCCGCTAACGATTGGATGCTGATTCTGCTGGAAATTACCTGGAATTCTCGGTAGTGGGGCTAGAACCATGTCACACTTCCTGCCAATACTGTTATAGTTGTTGTACTTCCGCTTACACATCTACCATTTGGTGGCCGATGCCTGTCTTATCAATAGGCCGAATAATCCGCCCTGATTTCAGTTTCTCATCTTAAAATCGACAAACGCTCATTTTTGCCTCGTCAAATTCCTTCTATTCTAAGGCGATATGTCCGAATCTCAGTCAGCGAGGCAAAAAGTTAGTTTTTGTGTTCAGAACAGTCATACGAAAGAACACTAATTGGCATCTAATGCTAAGTAATAAAAACATCTTCGTATGTAATCAGAATAAACAATAGTGGTTTATCAAACTGCTGTTCGCGCACATGCTCAACAAGTGACGTATACATATTTGGAGTACGACGCTATATGTAAAATACAAATATATATATATTAGCAGAGTATTAGACGGGAGAATTATAACATCAAACAATGTGAATAAAAATTTAACTCGTTTTTATTCTGATAAAATGTTGACAAAAAATGAAGTAGTTAAAAATCATAAGAAATTATATTTCTTTTCAATAGAAACATTGAAGAACCGAATATTGTAATTTATTCACTTGTTATTTACACGATCTAACTCTAGAAATCTTCAGATTAAATTCAGAAAATGCAGCCAAAATTTGATTTTTTTAAATTACAGATGTAAAGAAATATATCTAATAACTTATTTATTTACAATTTCTCTATATTATCCTCTTCCAATTTCTTCTAATTTGGCGTATTTCGTTTTTTTTTATAGCACCCAGTTAGCCATGAAAGGAAATATGAACAGACAGCGGCAGATAACTCAAAGTACTTAACGCCAATCTTCCGGAATTCCAATCAATTGGAAGGACAGCTTTTCAGCCTTTATTAAGTTATTTCCACAGGAATTCAATAAAATGTTCATTAGGTTTTCTCGCCATCACCTGTGGTTGCTACAAAAATATGGATAAAAATCTGTAATTTGATGTTGACGAATGTCAAAAGCACACTTCGCGGAATTGCTTCTTTCGATTTTGCGCACTTCCTGGATCTGTCAAAACTCAGTGAGCACGAGCGGTTACATATATATATAAAAAAGGAAAATATAACTTTTAATGCTTCTGTTTCTTGTAGATTTTTGTTAAAACCACTTAATCTTAGTTTAGTCTCAGACTCTCTTTTTAAAAAATATATATATATTCTAGAATTTCAAGCGGCACCGAATAATACTGGAGGTGTTCTGAGATTGACCGTAAGGCATCAACTGTACTGATGAAACTATGAATATTCTAAAGTTGCTCTTATACAGGAAACCGACATTTATCTAGAATTAACTATTTAGCAATCCCTTCTACGAGAGAAGCTGAAAATATAGAGCTTTACACAAGAAACCAAGTTGTTGTCGTCGTGATGAACACTGGAACTTATCTAGTGTTGGATGTATATAAGAAATTACAGCCATGGCGGTCAGACGTTTTTTCATCAGCCCAGATCTGAAATACCAAAACCTGTCTTCAGACCACAGCCTGGCATTGTACCCTTGGCCATCTCTGAATATAGGCCTCTAACTGAGTCATATGTTTTATAAGGCATTTTCGGAAATCATATAGTTTGTTTGCATGCCAAATTAAACTGTCACATTTTTAATTTAGTAATTTCTACCATTCAATGCGTGGGAAAAACCACGAAGCGGGCGCGACGACATCGTTACGGAAGTTCAGCATAAATAATTAGACTTTATCATCACGGTTAAAAAATTCTAGGTTGGCGCAAAACTTCTGACCACGGTTCGTGAAGACCGGGGCCATTTGTTAAATCGTGTGTACTTAAACATATTACGTCGATTATGGCCTCATTTGCACGTTTGATTGGGAATTACTGATGCTGTAACATTTTACTCCGGTCTCCCTGGTGCGTATAATATACTGATGTTTATATACAAGAAACTAGAACCATAGATAGTTGTTCTCTCCTCGCATTGCAAAAAAGAATAGCCATCGTTTAAACTGGTAAATTTTAATCAGTTCTTTGTTACATATGTACTTCGAATGGGCGTTCAAGAAAACTTAGTCATGAATATATAAAAAGAGTAAAAACTATTGGTAATTATCACGTGTTAATTAATGTTCTTTTTTTAAAAATTTTTAACTGGCATAAATAATTCCCAAAACGCCATCTTTGCTCGACACTGAAGCGCACTGTAAATGCCATGCAGACATGACAGGAATTATAGATGAAGTAAAGATGATCTCTTCCTCTCCCCCGAAGAGACTAAGAAACTGGGAATTGGTAATTAGCAAAAAAAAATACATAAGACAAGCACGCGACTGATCTCTCCAATGTACGCCAAAGGTCGGCCGTAGGCGCCTTTAGCAGAGAGAGACTGGGAAGCGGTTACTGTCACAGAAAGGATAATCACAGCCGGGGTAGACGGGAACTGTATCTTCTTTCTCTATCCGAAAGCTAATTGAAATGTAGAACCAGATCGCAGTAGGAATATATTTCGGACCTAACAACCGGTTACCGTGTATTTTTTCGGATTCCAGCTAATGAACATGGCGGGCAATCTTATCGAGGCGCACTCATTATTCCCCTTTCGACGGGAACCAAAAAAAAAGGGGGGGGGAGAAAGCCGCCGGTGAATTATAGCCCTACGTTTTTTAGCGGAGGGATCTCTAACGGAGACTAATTTCCTTCAGCGATTTAATCCGATAAGAAACTCAAACAAATAAAAGTGAAAGTTATCCGTGCTGGGGGAGGGGTGGTTATTACCCCTCGCCGTACGGTTCGTAAGTAGGTCCGAGATCTCCTTGGAAACGGAATAACGTCAGGTAATTATTTTTACATCAAGGAAAGTGCAGTTTGTATAATTTTTCAATTACGGGTACAGGAGAGTAAGTGTTTAGCGTCCAAGTGGATTTCATTACGCGCCATCAAACGCCTCGTGTTGTAATGACCTTCTCACGACTTTACATACGAGCCGGAGCAATTAGACCCGACCGGTTCGTCCAATTATGAATAAAAAAAGAAAAACAAAATGTTTATTGGCCCCGCATTTCCAGGGCGCGCTCTCTCTCTCTCTCCCTCTTTCGCCGTTCGTCCGCAACGCGCGAGAGATCAAGTTCTCGCGGACGAATAAACTTTTGCCCCGCCGCTCTTAGATCAATACGCGTCGTCGGCGGTTGTCGGAGAAACGGGCGGTCACGTGACTTCGACCGGAGGAGATAGGTTTTCGCTGTCTTCTTTCCTGAACGCGAAAGTTTTTTATTTTATTTAGTATTATTATTATTTATGATTATTATTATTATTATTATTATTATTATTATTATTATTATTATTATTATTATCATCAATCATCATCATCATTATTATTATATGACTATTATTATTATTAGGATTATTATATTATTATTATTATCCATCATCATCATCATCATCATCATTATTATTATTATTATTATTATCATTATCAGAATTATTATTATTATTATTATTATTATTATTATTATTATTATGAGATTATTATCATTATTATCATCCATCATCATTATTATTAGTAGTATTATCATCATCATCATCATCCATCTCATTATTATTATTATTATTATTATTATTATTATCAGTCACATCATTATTATTATATTATGATTATTATTATTATTAGTATTATTATTAATTTAGTCGGTTTTAAAAAAAAAAGGGGGGTCTAAACCGGTGACCGAACCGTGAAAGAACGCAAGTCGATAGCGAGGTTGAGGTGGGTGGAGGAACAGGAAGTACAGACATTAAAGGGTCATTCTGGGACTCTCTGTTAAAGCGCTGATGGCGGCCGGAACTTGATAGACGTCTCCATTTTTTGTTGCAGAAGCTGTTTCCCCCCCCCCCAGATGTGTTCTTCAAGAAGGCGAATTCTAACTGCTTCTATACCAGCGCCTAGCAGCTCAGAGACGTGTCCAGCGAGTTACCTCCCCTCCAGTCAGCCCCTCCCCCCACCAACCCGGAGCCAGAGACACGCGTTAACAATTCCACGAAACACAATAAACGGCTAAAGTCTCGCCAGAAGATAAGTAGATGGATCGTACCAAAGGTGTATACTACGCCGGTAGGGGGCGGGGCGGGGCGGAGAGAAACGGCTCTGTCGAAGTCAAACTAATTACACGTTTTTCTCTCCTTTTTGTTTTACTTTTGAGCGAAACGGAAGTCGGCCGGGATTTTATTCCTGTGAAGAAATCTTATAATCAGAACCTATCTACCGTGTCCACCACCTGAACCTGAAGCTTTTTAAAGCTGTAGTTAGAAAGAAACAACTAAAAAGGAATAAACAACTGTTTTAAACATCCTTAAACAAACCTTCTTGTGCCTAGCGATATACTTTCCTGCGTGAAGCCAGAAAAACGCCTGCCCCCTAAAACTGTCATCAGTCGTCTCCAACAAACACTGGCGAGAAACAAGCGATCCGCGCTCCACCTTAATACGAATTCTTCAGAATATTTCGAGTAAAGCGAATTTTTTTTTAAGCATAAAAGAGATTCCTGCTTATGTAACACTTGCCCTTTAACATTGTAAAAATTGTATACAACCCTGAACGTTTATTCCAGGTGTTACAAAGACTTCTATGGAGAAAAATGGTTGTTCTCCGCCTGCTCTCCTTGCGCTGCCATCAATACGAGTGGTGCCATCTGGGAGCCTTTATGGACGTTTGGTATGAAGCTAAGATTAATGCTAAAATAAGGACTTTAAAAAAAATATGTAAAATTTGCTATAATTTATTCCATCTGAGAGATCGACAAAGCAGTAATGCATTCCATTAATTTCAACTAACGTTCCTATACTGGGAAGACAACTACTGCAATTTAGCATAAATTTGCGTAATGGAATATCAAACTCCATCAGCAAACATAGGCATCAAGTAATGGTAGTTCAAGAAATCCAGCCTCTTGCATAGAAACGATAAACTGTTTACCCTTTAAATGGAAAAATGTTAGTCTCTCCTTCCGGTATTTGTTTATTTTTAGACTCATTGCATCATTATAGTAAAACGTTTTGGTATTATTATTATTATTATTGTTGTTGTTGTTGTCTTAACACTTATGGCAGGTACTACTGTTCAAATATAGGTACTTGTGTTATTGTGCCTCAAACAGTGGCAATGAAAGGCACTCAGTTTAAGTGTCCTTCAGAATACTCTGGCGATCGGTTTCTTGCTGTCCAATTACTTTCCGGATAATCGCGGTCTGTTGTAAATCACACACCTAGAGCTGGAGACAGTTGCTCGACGTTGTATCCCAGTTCCTCTCTTAATCATTCCGGTGTCCAAAGATGATAGGTGTTATTTTCATTTTCTCTCATCTATACTAAGATCAGGTTTAACCGATATTTCACTGATATTCGTATGAGCGCTCTCCTTTATTACGATATCTGGTTTATTGTATTTTATAGATTATCCGTTACGTTGCGTGTGTTCCAGCAGATCACTGTTTCATCATTCTTGGTGATTTGCTGTGGCTGACGTTCCCATCGATGCTCCCAGATCTTCTGAAAGACGCCAGTAAATGTATTTTATTCTGTTCATGCTCGAGTGCTTCAGCTTCTCTGCCTCCTTACCTGTCTCCTTTTGAGACGGACACTTCGTATGCACGCATCCACACCACCTGATCTTAAGTACATCTGGATTTTAACCAGGTGTTAGATTTCTATAGATGAACACTTACGCTTAGAATTTGCTTCCCTAATGTAGGTGTTTTCCTTCGAGGTAGGGCTGCTCGTCTCATGTTACTTTGTCTCCAAGTGTTTTCTTGTCGTTGCCAGTCAGGGAGGAAGGGCTCCGTGGCACACCTGGATAAAGAACTGGGGTAGATTCCCTGATCATGGCCAAAGTCTGCAGCTAACTGTAAACCGAGTCGGGGTTGGGGAGGTAGCAGACGCATCTGCTGCATTTGCCACCTTGGATCGCCAGGTCTAGATATCCGATCCCATCTTTATCACCTGCAAAAGCACTCCCCGACCACCTTTGGATGATGTAGTCGTGTTATTTGTTTGTTGTTGTTGTTTTTTTATTTTATCGCCTCGTGGTTTATTTGGTAACTTTCTTTTCTTCAATTTAAAACTATCGATACATTGAACACGTCCCTGACTGTCCGATTCCATCGTCACTCGACTGGAATCCCGAGGTATGTGGACGAGCCCTTCTTGCTACTTCTTACAATGACCATAAGTTCTCCCCAGCTCGGTTTCATTTTTGAAAAAACCAACTTAATATATTCCACGAACGACAGGTGGCTCTGTGCTGCTAAAATGGCCGGTCCATTAAATCTGTAGCCAGAGGATGTCGCATTCATTCTTGAGCTAAGCGGGTATAGTGCGAAGCGGAACAAGAGTTAATGGAAAGATGCCTGGTATGGTGTGCATGTCTCTGATTTGGATTACTAATGTTTTGGTAGATACGGCGAGTGCTACTTTCCGCTGTCCCATTGTCTTGCATATGAGCTGGATAACGTTTGGATATGTAGTAGATGCATAGAAACGTCTGTGACCCATGACACAGTCTCTCCACGTCATGAACATATCCGTCTTCCTCTTTCCAGACTTTCCGATACTTGCTTCATTAATTTTCTCTTCGTTAATCCTCTGGTGTGTGTATATCTCACATCCCGTTCCCAGGTATTTCTCGGGACCCAGCCCATTTAATTTCCTACAACTGCTCCAGTGACATGCGTTTCCTTTCGGTCAGGCTCTCCGGGAAAAGCGTCTTTCTGTTAACGACAGACGGTTTCCTTCTCGTACGTAAATCTACCACTTTTTTTATATCTTGAGAATCCGCTATTTCAGTGCAATGATTTTCATTTCGACTGCTTTTGTCGTAGCTATTAAGTTACCCTTCTCGCTGTCGGCTTGGGATTTTCTCCTCAGTCCGTTAACCAACTTAAAACTAGATGTTCGTCGATTGCTGTCGTCGCTGCCCATAGCACGCACCTGCTAGGTTAAAGATGGTCTCAGCCATCGCTGTTGTTAAGCCGTGCTTGATTCCTAACCCTGCTTTGATTCTAGAAATCCCCAGGCCTGTTTCGGGCAAAATATCCTCAGCTTCTTCCTAGCTATTGACGAGATCCGCGCTAGTTGGTTCCGGATGAGTGATCATCTTCATCTGCATGTTCAGTTATGTTGTCTTGTACACCGCCAGTATCTTCGTTTTCGGTTTTGCCCGTTCTGCAGTGTTTCAGTACTCCTTTTCCCTACATCATGATTTAAAGCAGCAATTCCCCAACCGGCGCCCATTGACCTGTCTGGCTTGGGTTTGTCTACCAAAAGTATACAGCGTCTGCCATCATAGCTAACAGAGTCAGGGAAATGCTCAAGCCTGTTCTTCATATTGAGGTAAATGATCCGAGAAAGATCTTCTCTCTTAACGAATATCAAAAAAAAAAAAAAAAAAATACAACAAATATTCATCTGGGGTCTTTGTTTCTAGATATTACCTCACGCACAGTTATCACAACATCTCCCCTCGGTTATAACGCGGTCGTATACACGGATTACATCTTGACAACGTTATCGAGGGACCGGCCGGCCGGTCATAGAACGAACCGCGATCTAAGAGAGAGCAGGCCGAGAAGCAAACAGACGGTGTCGCTCTGCCCAAAACGAAAGCCTCAGAGAAATTCTTTTCCGATTCTTCATCATTTCAAGGCCGCATAAATCATATTCCCAGGCGTCTTTAACGACCAGCCACACAGACTCCCGTCCGCTGTTATCGGCCTTCAATTGTAGCCAACAAGGCTGGCAACCAACCCACCCCTCCTCCCTCGGTCAGACCAATTTCTCTCTCTTTGCTCTTTCGAGACAGCACCAAGGATCAAAGGGGCGAAGAATAAATGTCCAGCAGTTATGGCGAATATATGTGTATATTTGGCTTCTTCCCGAGACTGCAATTGTAACAGACAATTTCGTCATTTAAGACCTCGCATAGATATTTATAACGCCATCCATTGTGGTCGGCTTAAGCGGGTAGTAACCTACAGGGGATGGCATATGAGCGGGCGAGTAGATCTTAAATCCTAACTAGTTCCCGCGTCCGCTCTCTCACTTATCTGGGCACACGCCCAGTCGCCTGGCTCCCCGGAGATCGCTTTTCGAAAACGTTCCCACAATGCAACGATATGGACGCATCTCTTAGTCCCGGAAGCAGAGCTCTGGTTAAAATGGAACCGCTGGGAAGCCCGCGAGAGTTGATGGAGTAGATTCTGGACACCACACGGCAGTTACGGTTAGGAAGCGGAGAGAAAGGAATGTGTACGCATTTAGCAGCGTTGCGTTATGGGAACGCATCGGCAGAGAACGTTGCATCTTGGAAATCATCGTCAATGCTACCATCAGAGAGGAGACCAACCCTACCAGTATAATGTTACTTACTATAATTTCTTTAGAGAGAGAGAGAGACGACGACAACGACGACGACAGTACAGAGAGAGACCGCGATAATGTCAGTATATACAGAAAGAGATGACGTCAGTACAGAGAGAGACCGCGATAATGTCAGTATATACAGAAAGAGATGACGACAGTACAGAAAGAGACCGCAATAATGTCAGTATATACAGAAAGAGATGACGACAGTACAGAGAGAGACCGCGATAATGTCAGTATATACAGAGAGAGATGACGTCAGTACAGAGAGAGACCGCAATAATGTCAGTATATACAGAAAGAGATGACGACAGTACAGAGAGAGACCGCGATAATGTCAGTATATACAGAAAGAGATGACGTCAGTACAGAAAGAGACCGCAATAATGTCAGTATATACAGAAAGAGATGACGACAGTACAGAGAGAGACCGCGATAATGTCAGTATATACAGAGAGAGATGACGTCAGTACAGAGAGAGACCGCAATAATGTCAGTATATACAGAAAGAGATGACGACAGTACAGAGAGAGACCGCGATAATGTCAGTATATACAGAGAGAGATGACGTCAGTACAGAGAGAGACCGCAATAATGTCAGTATATACAGAAAGAGATGACGTCAGTACAGAGAGAGACCGCGATAATGTCAGTATATACAGAAAGAGATGACGACAGTACAGAGAGAGACCGCGATAATGTCAGTATATACAGAAAGAGATGACGTCAGTACAGAGAGAGACCGCGATAATGTCAGTATATACAGAAAGAGATGACGTCAGTACAGAGAGAGACCGCAATAATGTCAGTATATACAGAAAGAGATGACGTCAGTACAGAGAGAGACTGCGATAATGTCAGTATATACAGAAAGAGATGACGACAGTACAGAAAGAGACCGCAATAATGTCAGTATATACAGAAAGAGATGACGACAGTACAGAGAGAGACCGCGATAATGTCAGTATAGACAGAGAGAGATGACGTCAGTACAGAGAGAGAACCGCAAGATATGTATGTCAGTATATACAGAGGAGATGACGTCAGTACAGAGAGAGACCGCAATAATGTCAGTATAGACAGAGAGAGACGTCGATAAATGATGTCAGTACAGAGAGAGACCGCGATGATGTCAGTATATACAGAAAGAGATGACGTCAGTACAGAGAGAGACCGCAATAATGTCAGTATATACAGAGAGAGATGACGTCAGTACAGAGAGAGAGAACCGCAATAATGTCAGAATGTCAGTACAGACAAGAGATGACGACAGTACAGAGAGAGACCGCGATAATGTCAGTATATACAGAGAGAGATGACGTCAGTACAGAGAGAGAACCGCAATAATGTCAGTATATACAGAGAGAGATGACGTCAGTACACAGAGAGAGACCGCGATAATGTCCGTATATACAGAGAGAGAGAAGAGAGAGAGAGAGAGAGAGAGAGAGAGAGAGAGTCTAACTAGAAGAATTGTCAGTAATATATTTTTTTTTAGGTTTTATTTGCGATTGGTTAAAAGTAAAATAAATTTATCAATACAAATGGTAACATCAATAAATTCTGGCGGCTAATACGGTACCTATAAAGAGAGAGAGACCGGATCTCGAACTTTTTGGACAAATGTAAAGTGCGTCTGCTTCGACTTAGATAACAACAAGAACGATGGCAGTTTTTGTGTGTTGTCCGGCAGAGATCGGCTCGAGTGCCGGAGGAGTAAGTATCTCAGAAGCATTCAGATTGTACAACATCTGTGAGGGCTTCGGCGGAGAAGATTCTAAACGCTAGTCCCCCGAGGCTTTCGAGCAGATGGATACAAGTAGACACGGGGGAGAAGAACGAACCCGTGCTAAACAGCTAATCGAACATGGAATTCTGCGATCTACATAAAGGTCGGACCCCGAGAAGCAGCCGAGCGGAGACACGACAAAGGTGCGAGTGGCTCGGATACACGGCGTACCTACCGGCCTGGCAAACTAGCTGCTGTTTGGACCGGAAAGCGCATGGATCCGGAGATGTTCGGTTGTTAGTGAACAGCCGCAAAGTTCAGAATGATGTGGGAAACAGAAAAAAACAGGCCCAGGCTTTTGTGTGGCAAGATACGTTCACGAAATTCCGTGGTTTTTTTCTGTTTGTGTCCATAAAAGGGGACGTTAGAGAGAGAAATACAATAACAATGGCCAAACAAGCGGTTGCGAACGCACAAGTTTTCCTTAGAAATTAATAAACTTCGCTTGTATTATAGCACTGAATCCGCAATAAAAAGAAATAATATTGTTTAGAAAGTTATTTCATAATTATTTTCTTAGGCTAATCATTTCAAATATATCTACAAAAATTAATTCAATTATTATTTTTATATTATCGAGCATTATTTTAAATCTCCTCTCTTTCTCACTCACCTCGTTTCTTCTCTCCTTCGCCATCTTTCTTTCTTTCACTTTCAACATTTAATCGATCTACCGTATATGAGTATGAATGATGTCGCTACATCCAACACGCCAAAGATGCTGCAACGAGGCAGGAACACAGCTGTGTTGACGAGAACTGTTTTGCGCATGCGCCAACTACAAAAAGAGTTGTTTCCGGTAAGTACAGCGCGCCGAGGTGGTTTCTTTTTGCGCCATATCGTATACACTATGAGTGCAGGGCAGAAAAATCAGTCAAACTCTTTCTGAAAAAGTATTTTTGTTCTGAGTAGTTTCATTTGAAACGCATGAATGGATAATTGTTTTGCAGCACCGCGGAAACCGGCTCGCAAAGAAGGCAAGTCGAGATCTAATGAGCCAAAATGTCGGTTTTGTCTGCCACCGCCCCGCTGGACGACGAGAGCGACACCACTCGGTCAGATGCGGATTCTAGAACCAGCAACGTAGTTATTTCCCGGTATCTACTCAAAGGCTGCTTCTTCAAACAGCCACCCGCTCCATTAAGGGTCATTATCTTCAGTGATGGTGGCTGAGAAATGGCTTTACAAGATAGATTAGCACAGAAATCCATCCTTAATAAATAAGGAAACGAAAATTGATCGGTGTTTTGTCCTAAAATTGAACAAACAGTTGGAAGATTATGAAGCATGTTTTTAAAGAAACAGCTGACATCTGACGAAAACAGAAAACCCATAACAAGAAGGCGTTCTATCAGCTCATCCAAGCCATTGTTTTTTTTAAAGGAACATTTTCCGCAAATTCAGTCTTTTTCGACGACCCCCCCTTTTTTATAGATAAGAATGACGCTATGGTTCCCCTGTCATGGAAACCACAAACAACAAAACTCTGCTTGGTTTTTACACCGTTCGGTTGTACATGGCAATCTTGCGCAGCGACGATCTGTGACATTTTCATGCCTTCTGTCGTCACTACTTCTACTTTCGCTTTAAGCGACTGGAAAACAAACGGTCATCTCTGCCTCCTAAATATCACATCGATGCAATAGCATCGGCTTCCCCCCCCCCCGCCCCTCGAATCTGATGGGTGGGCGGCAGTTGTACCAGTCAGTCCGAGATGATGAAGAAGTACTGCCAGGGATGGGAAACCTTTCACAATCAGAGAATAACTCGTTTTGGCTGCAATGACGCCGAGAAATGTAGAAATTTCCGACCAACACTTAAAAGAGAAGAGACGAATTAAACTAAACGGACTTGCTGATGTTCCCTCTTCTCTTTTCCTTTTTCACGATCGTTCATTAATTAACCCTCCCCCGATTGCAAAACAAATGCTGTTATTTATTTGCTTGCTTCTGAAAATATAATTTCACGTTCTTTTGATTAATAAATTCCATTAAAACGAAAAATAATTTTGAAGTAATTAAACTTCAACTAATGTAACATACAGAAATACACTCGCATACCTCGTTCTTTCTTTAAAAAAAATTATTATTATTATATGTACAGTATTTTTCTTTTTCTATTTCAGGTTAATTTGCAATTTAAATTAACTTTCCCCCTAAAAACCAGGCCGGATTCCTTTAGGGGAGAATATATTTCAGCCCGGTCACATCTGAACACTTCTAGTACTTTTCAAATTATTGTTTTATCTCAAAAGAGGCTGGTTAGACCAGGATGATAGAAGGAATCGGCGGGCGGTATAAATACAAGAAAGGTGCTGCCATCTCCTACTAATCCGACAGTGGGGGAGGGGTTATATTTTCCACCAGAAGTCTGAGGGATCACATCCAGAAGAAACTCTGCGACTGGAAACTGAAGATTCCTGTCTAATTTAGTCTCTGCGCCGAAGCCACAACTCCCATCCGCTATCATCTTCCCGAGGTGGAGCTTTAACACCATCCGACTGGACGCCATTCTTGGAGCCTTCCTTTCCCCCCGTGATTCCACGCTGTAAATTCTCAGCTCCACTGGTTTCAGGCCTGTCTGTAACGAAGATGACTCGCTGATTCTCCTATAAGCTGGGGACATCATGCGACACTCACCCGCCATCAGTCATGTGGACGTTAATCAGTAACGACTCGGCCCCAGATCGCTTGGACAACCACGAACAATACTAATCTCGTCTCTGGGCGGACTCCCCATCTCCTTTTTGCAGGTGTCCATAATGAACAACAGTACGTCTAGAATTCGTTGGCAGTAGGCGAGGAAAGCTGGATGTCAATAAGTCTGTAACAGAATATTCAATTGAACCCTCTAACATTCGACTAAAACGTAATTTATAAGCAAGAACCGGCTGACGAACTGCAAACTGTCACATTCAATTGAAACCGATACCTCGAAGTTTGTGCTTTATATGTAAATAAGAGAAGTGTTGAAATTTTCACAAATATTTCCCCATTTATTTGGGAAATAATAATTTTAAAATGTTATGGACCTTGGAATATCTCGTTATTCTCGATGTCTCGGGCAGCGGAAGTTTAAGAAGAATGTCTACACTGTTGTAGGAGCAGCAGCTGTTACCTGTCGAAGAACTGCCGACCGTTTGTTGCGATAATGTTGGAGAAAAATCTAAGGCGGGGCACGGAACGTTAGGGTTAAAATATAGAAAACGTTTCCGTGGAGGAACTAATGAAGCAATAGATATTGTTAAATAAGGCGTCTGGAAGAGTCTTTCTTAGAAAAGCCTCGCGGCGTCACGCGTGGTTTGGTCGACGTGACTTCAGCACCAAGGAACTACCGCTAACGTTAAAGGATTTGGCGGGAAATCTAGCTGGCGAGAGAGAGAGAGAGAGAGAGGAAACGACACGTGGTCGGTAACAGGGGGTGGTTCTGAAGGATTGTCCGCTCGTCACGTTTGGGATAAGGGGCTGTGTGTGGGTCAGACAGTTTGGTCAGTACGGCGAGAGTGATCGCGACACGAAAGTTCCGAGCTGGCCGACAGACGGACGACGAACCAAAAATCGGAACTCTCCTGCTGGAAAAGCGGCCGCGAGAAGGGACTTTCCTTCAGAAACCCTGTCGTTTACAGGTGTAGACAAGGGTTCATTTTCCGAAAAGGCAATAATTCTCCAGAAATACTTTTAAAACCATGTAAGGGACAAGCCAAGTGCTGAGACCAGTCTTCCGTTGTCCCGAAATCCCCGAGTCTTCCCCTGATTCTGGATGGGGCTGACTTTGATTTTTCAGCTTGGAATCTCTCTCTCTCTCTCCAAATAACGATCGACTGATGCTTCACGGCAGCCATAAAAATGCCAGCCTGGATGTCAAATCTTTGTTTCGGGTGCCCGGGGATGGGTTTGAGTGGTACCACTCATGGACTGGAACAAGGCGACGATACCCGGGCTATACATTCCGGCGCGCGACAATCCCTCGTAAAGATCCTTCCGCTTATCTAGAAGACAAATAGTCCCGTATTAATCAATCGAATCTGGATGAAATTTATCGCAGTTATTTCACAACAGCGACAGACTACGCGCTCGGGTAAATCGAAGGTAACTGTCAGCTTCAAAGAACTCTAGTTATCGGTCAGGAAGGATATTCTAACTCCGTCACAGGTAAATCATGGCGTTCCAGCAATCGGGATCGCACCCGGAACTCTTGCACAACAAATCAGCGCTAAACACCCTAGTTGTGTCCAGCCTCCCTCCCTCCATCAATTCGCACTCGTTAAGCGTAACATATTTTTATTCTCGGGGTCCCCCCCCAACCTTCCTTCTCGCTATGCGAACACTATCAACTCCACAACTCGCCTGGAAAAGTGAAAGTATAACAGCTCACGAGACCTAACGAGGTAAACCATAAAAAAATAATCGCTTATATAACCGTCAGAATGGATGCGTGTTCTATCATGCACACCAGCAAATCCTAGACAAAATGATTAGCATCTAAAAACTCGGATGATGAACTGTTTATATACACGTCGATCTCTATTGGTTCTGTATTTCCATGCGCATGACTTATCGGTAAATGGCTATTGATTTTCTTGCTAAAATTATTGCATAATTTTATTCAGTGTTTATTAAAAGATCTCCAGGACTCCGGGGCATCTTCCCTGGGCATCTACTTGCGTGGTATTTCTTATATAATATAGATTTTTTACTGTATAAATAATAGATTATAACAAGTTATTGTTTTAAATAAATAACGAAATGAGTTTCTTTAACAAATCATGTTATCTTGAAAATTGACGCACAGAACAAATTAGCGAAAGGGTTAAACATAAATCAGTGAAACAACGAGTTATGATCAGATTATTACTTCTAGAAATGTATAAATAATGGTAAGGTTAACACCATTCGAGAGCAACATCACAAACAAACAGTTAAACCATTATGATTATCTATATTATTTATTTTAAGGAAGTTTCAGTAAATTTTAAACATTTGATATTTTGAGCATAAAATAATAATAATAATAATAATAATAATAATAATAATAATAATAAGAGTTTTTTTCGTTATTATTCACTTGCTTCCTTAACTGTCTGCGTACTTCACTGCAGCAGGAACTTCCGGAAGAACTCCACAACAATGCTTCCCGCTGTGACACCATTTTTTTTTTTAGAACGCCAAATTATTCCCCTTCCCCCTGGATGACACGTGACACGTGACATCTGATTGCCCCCCCCCCACACACACTACTGACATCGGCTGTTCTCTCCCTCCCTCCACCAGTATCCCCCGTTTGATGACGACGAAGGGTTTGGGGGTTTCAGGTCTCGCCAGCTCGGCCGAACTCCCAGCCGCTTCTGACTTCTTTGACCTTCACACTCATCAAGCGTGGCGGATGACGGGGGGGGGGGAGCTGACGTCACCGAGGGCAAGTCAAGTGAAATACCTCTGCGACCCGGAATAAAGAAGTTACACGCATGCGCAACGAATAAAAAAACAACAACAAACAACTGATATATGCAAATAAACTGTCGTTTTGGGAATTCATTTTAAAACTTGAAACTGTTTCTTTAATTTTGTTTTCGCAGCCATCGTTCAAATCGTCGGCTACAGCAGTTATCCATCCGACTGCTATTATTTATAGTGAATTTTTTTTTTTAAAAAAATGGCTCCCTCCTCCGCATCCATCCTATCACTCGCCGATTTCCGTTTCGCTTGGAAGCGGCCCGAGCCGGACCGATCACGTGGTCTTACTCGTCCGGTTCCGTGATGAGCGAAAGGAATATGACATCATGACGAGGGGAAAATGTCAGTTCTGGCAAATTTACGAAAAATTCTCTTCGTTGTGGAGAATAAAGATTAAATTAAATATTGGTCACTGTGCCTTAGAATTCGGATTCTGTCGCCTCTTTTGACGCTACGAAATAAAAAAACAAATAAAAGTTTTATATTTTAGCAAGAAATTTCAACATAAGACCAAGTAAATCCCAAGTAAAGATGAGCTATGGCCAGCGTCACGTGCTTTAAATTTCCGACTTAAAGGAAATCCTCGTTTATCTATACGTTTAATTACGAATTTCTTGTGCTGTAAAAGCTTACCCCTGTAACAACCATTCCCGACTCTTCCATACCAAGCCTTTGTCTAAAAGAAACAGGAATGCGGCAAAACTGGGATGGATTCCTTAATAAAGCTTCTGTAATTTGATCCCAGAGCTTTGATCATAAGATGGTTCACCGGTAACACCGCCGAATAATCTGCTACGTAAACTCGCCAACAAGCAGGTGCGTTAATCCTCAACATTTTCTTCTTTTTCAATATATTCTACGCCTGCATTTTCGAAAGTGTTTACTGGTAAATTATGTATTATATTCATTAATTAATTCTCTTTGGCTCGCCATTACGGCAGAGTGTTACATTTTTTTTATCGTCATTTAGTTATTATATAACTGAATCAATTAAAAATACGACACGAGAGCGGTGCGTTGTTTCCATCACTAGAAGATCAGCCCTCTGTACCATACCAGATTGATACTTAAAACCAGCGAAACCCCTTAGTTTTACTGATATAGAGTTATTGAAAACGTGAAATTAAAATAAGGAATAATTATATAAATTCATGACGATAGTTCGAACACCGCCTTCTCTATCAGAACCCATACAGGAGCTAGAGGAGATCACCTTGCACAACTATGACGCACAGGAAGTTGCTTGGTGTTCTGTGTCCTCAAACAATTTTTAAACTGAAAGTTTAAAACTTTAACGGAATATCTTTATAATTAGTAATTTATTACGGAAAATATAAGTATTTAAAAAATAATAATGGAGTGAAATAAGTTAATTTTAATGACATACTCTGGTGGTCGCTTGAGTCTAGCGAGCGAGGCTACAACCTCCGTGATGTCAACGGATGACCTTTGTGCCGACCTTGATCACTTGAAGAATGCCTTTGTAGGGTGCAGTGTTCTATCCGGCCATTAGAGCGATCTAAACAAAGCGTTTGTTGAGTTAAATTCAAAGGCGTGGTTGGGTGAGAGAGAATGAAGCCAGGTTACTCGGGGAGGAGATTACTCCGACCTCGAGGCCGACGCCTGATTAAAGGGGCCGATCGCCAAGTCCCGTTACAGCGGGTGTGGGCCGAGGGCCTTTCCTAATGTAAACAAGACCGGAAAGGTTCGCAGATAAGTGCCCGCTCACGGACATTTATCGCCCAACGCTGGAATGTTTGGATGCGTTTTAAAGCAAAAGGATATTAAACACTGAGCATCGTGTTCTCGCTTTTTAGGTCCGCCTAACGGTTCCCGTCTTGTTCTTTTGTTTCCGGTGTTAAAAACGTTTGTTCATCAGTTCTTCCTCGTCCCCAAAAGAAGAAAATATCGAGCAATTTGGCATTCAATCAACTCGGATTAACTCTGCGAATAATAGCAATAAGATGTAGTCTGTTACCTAAAACACGTGGTCTTCAATGTCTTGTTTATCATTTCGACTAAACGGAACCATGAATATGCATGACGCCGATTGATTTTCTTTCCACGTGTGTGATGAAAAGTAGAATGTATTTAAAGAGACAATTTTGGCATAGTGATAGTTAAAAATACCCAGTGTGAAAAATAGAAAAAATAGATCGCCTTTCGAACAAAGCGGATATGTTTGAGAGGTACAGGGCTTGTTGGGATTTCATTCGCTTGTATGTTTGTGTGTTTTGACTGAGTGGTTTGAGCGGGATGAGACAGAGATGATGTCAATACAGAGAGAAATGACGTCAGTATACAGAGAGAGATGACGTCACTACAGAGAGAGATGGCGTCACTACAGAGAGAGATGACATCAGTATACAGAGAGAGAGATGGCGTCACTACAGAGAGAGATGACATCAGTATACAGAGAGAGAGAAATGACGTCAGTATACACACAGAGAGAGAGAGAGAGGGGGAGAGATGGAGAGGGAGGAAGAGAGGAGAGATTAAAATTATCTAACAAAAAAAAAAAACCGGCAAAGGGGGCCGCTTACAAACTCCTAGTAGGAACTGGCCGGACTGGGGACATGCGGATAGAATGTCATTGCTGTTGCAGACCTTATTCTGTGAGTGGAAGAAAGAATCATTTGCACAGAAGAGTACAGGGGAGAAGAGCGGGACACCTAAAGAGTCGGAATATTTGGTGTCACTGATGTACCATAAAAAATAGCGTATCAATAATTTTTAAAACGTCCCCCATCCTCAGGTGTTTGATTACCATTAATAAGTTACAGGTGGGGAAGTAGAGACGATAAAATAAAAGCCAGATGAAGATTTCTTCTGTCACATTGGTATCCAGTGTCGATCCGTTATGCTTTTTTAGAAATAAAATTGATTTTTCCTTCAGGCTGAAGACAGTCGAATATTCAATTTAGGCATTTGGGCGCATCGCGATGATTCCTCTTCCACCCCCGCGGAATAAGGAATAATAAAGGGGAAGACGAAACATTATTGCACAAGTTGTCACTCCCTTCGCTACACAAACTCGCCTTTCTTAAGTTTGCTGAAGGCGCGATCAGAGCGGGAATGAAGAGGCAGATAAGGAAGCAAATATAGAAAATAGATAAATAGATAAATAGATAGATAGATAGATAGATAGATAGATCCAGCCGTCTAACGGAAGATAATGGAGAAATTGTGAGACTTGCGCTGGAGAGCTGCAATCTCTCAAGAGAGGATTTTTTGCAAGCCACACGCTGAATTTTGACGTCTGAGCGAAATTGGAATCTGGAGGGGAGAGAGAGAGAGAGAGAGAGAGAGAGATATGGCGTCAGTATACAGAGAGAGATGGAGTCAGTATACAGAGAGAGAGAAATGACGTCAATATACAGAGACAGAGAAATGACGTCAATATACAGAGAGAGAGAGAGAGAGAACCAAAAATTTCAACAGATAAGAGACAAATCATCGACGAATGTGCTTGTTTTAAAGCTCCTACGGCCGGGGATCTAAGCCAGCAACACCTGTTTTTATCTATGGCTCGACAGGTGGTAGACAGTCGTTCCTCTGGAGGACACTACTCTGACAGATTTGGTGGGGAAAACGAGACGAAAGCTGGTTAATGGCGAAGGATAAATACGACGAGCCAGCAGAAGTTCGTGGTTATTCCTAGTTCATTTCCTAATTCGCGGTTAAACAGCCGTCTCTCGTATCGTCACGTGGGAACTATATATCAAAGGATTGTTTAAAACTGTCCGTAAACTACTATCATTAAAATTACACCCATTTTAAAATATTATGATCTACTTTCTTTTAATGAACCATTGTTGTACCCACCGGAAGTCAAGAACTCTAATATCCAATTTCCTGACGATGATACTAATTATCCAATACACGATATTATATCTGCACAAAATGAAACGTATTTACTGATTATTCAAATTGCTCCTCCGCCCTACATTTGGAAGGGGGCATATTCTTCCAAAATAGGCATGCTCTCCATATCCGCCATGTTTGGATCCTTACCCAGTCACTGGTGTTTGTTCGCACTAGTTCTCGTTATCAGGCAAAGTGGTAAAATAAATAGAGCAATGGTTCTAATTAACCGTTTATTATTTATGCCCATTGTATTTACGATCTTGCTTAGATCTGAGTAATTAAACACGAACTTCCTATCTATGCTGAGTAAATCAAACTACATTTTTTATAACGGTCTGTTTTTTTTTTTAATTCTGAGTTGTTAAATTCACCTTTGTGCTTATGTTCAATGTTTGTACCTGAGGGTAATTTTGATTGATTTGAGGTTTTCTTTCTTTCTCTTTTTATTTGGTTTCATCATCATTATCGTCGCCATCTCCATCCTCATCATTATCATCGTCGTCGTCATCTTCACCATCATCATCGTCATCTTCACCATCATCATCATCATTTTCACCATCATCATCGTCATCTTCACCATTAGCATCATCATCATCGTTACCTTCACCATTAGCATCATCATCATCTTCACCATCATCATCATGGTTATCTTCTCCATTAGCATCATCATCATCATTTTCATTTCACCATCATCATCATCGTCATCTTCACCATTAGCATCATCATCGTCATCTTCACCATTAGCATCATCATCATCATTTTCATCCACCATCATCATCGTCATCTCAAATCATCATCATCATTTTCACCATCATCATCGTCATCTTCACAATTAGCATCATCATCATCTTCACCATCATCATCATGGTTATCTTCTCCATTAGCATCATCATTATCATCATCATCTTCATCATCATCATCATTATCTTCACCATTAGCATCATCATTATCATCATCATCATTCAACACTACTATCATCATCGTTATCTTCACCATTAGCATCATCATATCATCATCATCATCTTCACCACTACTATCATCATCATCATTATCATCATCAAATTACTCTTGTTAGCATTAATTCGTCTAGTCGGCTATTAAAGAGGCCATGTTGGGTCGGTTCCGAAATATCAAGTCCGATCTGCAGCTAACCGCAGAAGAACCCAGAGGTGGCTTTCACTTCAGCGGCCGGCCTCTTTTTTTTCCGTTGTGTTGTTCCGCCTGTTGATGAATTAGTTCAGACGCAGGAGCCGGGGAAGCCATCCAGAGTCGGGTGAAAGTGGATTCGCTCGGTCGGCCATCGATACATTTGCAGAGGCCTCTAAATATCTCAATTACTTACACACCAGACTTGTATCTAGAGAGTTATCGTCGGAACAAAAAAAAAGAAAGAAGCCAAAAGCTTGGTCTAATATCGAGCGGAATTATGGATTAAAATCATTAATCTTTTTCATAGATGACTGCGGCCCGACCGACAAAATGATCTACGTATAGAAAACTAGACGATAAAATAAGAAATGCGCGCGTGCGCACACACACACACACGCACGCGCACACACGCACCCACCACACACACACGCACCCATACGGGCGCACACACACACGCACCCACACACACACATGCACCCATACGGGCGCACACAAGTCGTCAAGATATAAAGACGAATTACACACTATTCTTTCCTCTTCGCTGGTTGACTCCGGAAATACTCTACACACCACGTAGCGGTGGAGACCAAAACCGGTCCTCTTGTTCGTGTGTTATTCCCTACGATCTGTGACGTGAAGGGATGTCCGTAAACGGAGATGATGTTCTTTCACTACAGGTGGCGATGGTTCGGTCGAAAAGGCGCGAAGGTTTGCACAGTTCGTTGACCTACAGCGAGCAGCGCTGTGAGTACCGCCGAAAGAAGTGATGTTCACCCTTTCCTGCTGGCCGACAGAAACATTGTAACCAGCAGGAAGGAGTCCGTCATGGCGCCTATACACTGTCGCCTTAAAATAGGAAAAACGGGTACTTTTACTATTTTTTTTTTTAGAGATTCAGATGAATAAATCTTAAATTCTGTTACTCGCAAAGTCCGGAAAAGTTCGAGAACGGCTTTCTCCAATATGATTGAGGAAAATAAAGAAGACAGCATATTCTTACACTGTCCTGTATTCTCAAAGGGAAATCTCGAATTTTATGTTTTCTGTTGTTATTTCGGGATCTCTTCAAAAACTCCTGTCCTGGCCTTACATCCCACAGCGGAGAGCTGGATGGGGAAGGTGAGGTATCAGCGCTGGTGACCGGACGAGCGGAATTTCCACCGCACGCACTCGGAAAACCCTTGGATGTGGGAGAAAACACACCTGGCCGGTTGATGAAAAAGATCGACAAGAAGCCTACCGGGGAGAGATACTTAGGCCAAACCGGACCGGTTCCGAGCTCAGGACAGAAACCATGGCAGTTCCTGCTAATAGACCGACAAGGGGTCATAACTTTAAAAGTTTTCGCACCAAAAAGAAACGTTTGTAAGGGTTTCTTGTCCTTTTATACGTCCCCAAGCGAGGAATACGTGGGAGACTGGTTTCACAATCAACAAATATATAAGGTTGATTTGAAGGAATAGAAGCTTTACAGAAGTCGAAAGACTTCTCGCCATTCTGCAGCTATAACAATAGCAGTAACTTTAACTATTGGTAATGACGAAAACGATTCTCGAGCATTTAGTCATTAATTTGAAATTTTAATTGTTAAGACAAACTTAATATTTCGTATTTTACAACTGAATCAGTTAATTCAAATCAATAGATTTCCATGTTAAAAAACAAAACAAAAAAAAAAACGTCTTTCTTATTGCAAACTTCGATTTCCAGTAATATTTGAGTAAAACATTCTTGGATTCCTGCTTTATTAAGTTGGTCCGGATCAATGAAACTTGCATGATCAGTTCTCATTGATGTGCAATTACTGAGGATGTTCAGATGAAACCCAGATTCTACTCGCAGCCTTACCTTGGTGTCAGATGTGTAATTTTACTTTTTGTTTGTTTCCTATTGACACAGATCCAGATAGAAACGATTTATCTTTTGAAAATAATATATAAAAAAAAAAATAAATGATAAGATGATAGTAACGTGTGAAGAATCACTGCTGATAATAACATTGGTCACATTCGGACAGCAGATGGCCGAGGGATGAATGTTTTAAACTCAACCGGAAATCCGGAGAAGTTATCTGTCCTTGTTTCATGGTGATATGAAAAATAAAAATGGCGTCAACTGACGACAGCGAAATTCGTTCGTGGTTGGTTTAGTTGATGACCGAAATGAAATAAGCTTTTTGAAGCGATTCCGAATTAGAATCTACTTTAAGGGGACCGCCTGCCTCTTCACGAAATTTCTACGTGTGAAAAGAAAACGTGTTTGTATTAGTTGAATGATATGTCAGAAATATCCGTTAAAAATGGTTTTGGTATTCCAAATTTTTTTAAAAAAAAAATCTTTTTATGAATCTAAATGTTCAGCCAGATTTGACAAAATATAAAAAAATTCTAGAATGTTTTGCACTAAAGGCATTATTAACGATACATTATTGCGCCAAAAAGACCAGAGAATGAAACAGAGTCGCGTCGTTTCATCGAGAGAGAGAGAGAGAGAGAGAGAATGAGAGAGAGATGACGTCATTATAAAGAGATGGAGAGACAGAGAGAGAATGAGAGAGATGACGTCATTATAGAGATATGGAGAGAGAGGGAATGAGAGAGAAATGACGTCATTATATTGAGATGGAGAGACAGAGAGAGAATGAAAGAGAGAGATGATGTCATTATAGAGAGATGGAGAGACAGAGAGAGAATGAGAGAGAGAGATGACGTCATTATAGAGAGATGGAGAGACAGAGAGAGAATGAGAGAGAGATGACGTCATTATAGAGAGATGGAGAGACAGAGAGAGAGTGAGAGAGAGATATGACTCATTATAGAGAGATGGAGAGAGAGAGAGAGATGGGTGGAATTTACTTTGCGCTTTCAAATCGATTCCAGCGAAACACGATCGTCCGTATTTCAGAGTGAATTACAATAACAAGTGTTACATTTGGCCCATTTCCAAGTAATAATCTCCGTAGTCTGCTTGAATAGCCATAATAAAGTGTCGGAAGGGATTCCTAAAATGAAAAAAAAAAAATTTTTTTAAATAAAAAAGGAGGGATCAGCCTATAACTTTGACAAAGTTAAGATGGTAGTTAGCGGGAAAATTGTGCAGGGGAGGAGAAATTATGTGTGGTTGGTGGGGAGGAGACACACGTCGTCTGTTCTCCATGTCCTTGACACACAAATGCAGAAGATTTTGACAATAAAATCGTTTTTTTATTGTGCGGGGTAAGTCAACGATGAGGCTCAGATTAGAATCGCCCCGTGTGGACTCAACTCCGATTTCACAAACTAAGGTGGTTCACGAAGGCTACTCCGCGCCGGGGCCTGCTGTGAACAGCCCCTCTTCGTATTACACGCTGTGTTTTTACTATTAAACAATTGTTATGTTGGGGTTACGTCGTGTACAAGGCGCAGAGCGATATATATTGAGTGCGTGTAAGACACTAACCCCGATATAGTAAAAATATATATATATATCTTTTCAGAAGTCCCTCAAGACCGTCATGTTTAAGAGATTATCTTGTCATTCCAATTAGCATTGCTTTACACTGAATGCACCTTTTCCCGTACACCGATGCCTACAAGGGAAACGACTCTGATGAGGAAGCGTAGTGCCACAGCTGTCTGCTAGGGAGCGCTGCCAGTCTGCACCACATGGGTCCAGCACTTCCGACTTCTGCAGGGCTACAATCGCTGCCATATGCTTTGACCTGTTCGTCTTTGCGCGTAATTAGGAATTACTGGTTTTGTAACAGCTTGACTCTGTACCAACCGCTCCCGCTTTCTCCCAGTACTGCAGTAGCTGTCGTAAACCAACTCAGACTTGAAAAGACCCGAAATTTTCGTCTACTGGACTATTCTTCTTTTCGTTCAATCGCCTTTTCTGATCATGTCAACCATCAACTGATTCATCAGCATCATCTCTGACAAAGCTGCCGAACGACCTTATTCCCCACCGCAATAAAAAGAGAAAGTCGATTGAATGTTCGAAATCATCAGTCAGTCACTTACAATTTGAAATACAAGACCGGCACTAGACGTGCCGTTGAGTATTTCTTTATATTTACTTTTTTTCTTCATTGCCAGCAACTCTCAGGAAGAGAAGGCCAATTAAAAATCGATGTAGATGGCATCATTTCAAACCTGACGTCATTTCCTGCCATGATTTTCGCCGGAACCTCAGCTGCGTGGGTTCAGATCTAGCAGAAATTCCTCAACAGATTTCGTTATTTTCTCTACTAGAGAATTCTGTTCCTGACGCACTTCGCGTTTCCTACCGACATCTTCCCACCCGCTTCGTGAACAGCGAACTCTTTACTGGTGGAAGACTCGACTTTGCCGGCGCGACTTGACGTTCTGTTTCCATGGAAACTTGAGGTAAGCAGCAGGAAAGCCTTATTTCTCATTAGCTCTCATTCACACACACACACTCTCTCTCTCCATCTCTCTCTCTGTGTACTGACGTCATCTCTCTCTCTCTCCATCTCTACATCTCTCCATCTCTCTGTCTCTCTGTGTGTGTGTGTGTGTGTACTGACGTCATCTCTCTCTCTCTCTCCATATCTCTCTCTCTTGTGGTGTGTGTACTGACGTCATCTCTCTCTCTCTCCTCTCTCTCTCTCTCTCTCTCTCTCTCTCTCTCCATCTCTCTTCTCTCTCTTCCATCTCTCTCTCTGTGTACTGACGTCATCTCTCTCTCTGTGTACTGACGTCATCTCTCTCTCTCTCTCCATCTCTACATCTCTCCATATCTCTCTCTGTGTGTGTGTGTGTACTGACGTCATCTCTCTCTCTCTCTCTCTCTCTCTCTCCATCTCTCTCTCTCTCTCCATCTCTTCTCTCTGTGTACTGACGTCATCTCTCTCTCTGTGTACTGACGTCATCTCTCTCGCTCTCTCTCTCATCTCTACATCTCTCCATATCTCTCTCTGTGTGTGTGTGTGTACTGACGTCATCTCTCTCTCTCTCACTCTCCTCTCTCTAGTACTGACGTCAGCTCTCTCTCTCTCTCTCTCCTCCTCTCACTCTCTCTCTCTCTCGCTCCTCCCTCTCTCTCTCAGCCGCTCTCTCTCTCTCTCCTCTCTCTCTCTCTCTCACGTTGGATTTAAAAAACAAACTAAAATTATAAGTAGGCAAGAAAAAATGGCTGCTGTACCGTAAATAATCACCACGAACTCTGCTACGCTGAGCAAAAATCAAAATTAGGCTTCGCATTTTTTTTCTTCTTTACTTCACGCAGAAAATGAGAAACGTTAATTAAGATCGAGTAGAAAAATCCATTAGTAGAACCGGTAAAAATGTATTTATTTTTTTTGGTAACCTGTGATCCACGTGGGAAGCATCGAGGGCGAAAACTTTTGCGCAAGCAAAGCCGAGCGGAAACCGCTGATGCCGTTGGAAAAGACTGCGCCGAAAACGAGGTTTACCGGAAGCACAGATGGGTGGTGGGGTCGGCCTCTGTTTAAGCTACATATCGCAGTTGAAACGCTGTTAGCTAGGCAGGCAGAAAAGCGAACAAAGTTAAAAGGGGGGCGCGTTAATCTTAGGGGCGAGAGCAGAATCCCCGTCACCAAAAGTCGTTCAAATCTGGGTCTTTCCATGCGCATGTGACACGGAAGTACGTCGCCCTGGACGAATCGGGAAGAGTTCATAGAACTTTGTCGCCATTGCTACTGCGGCTCCAATATCATTACTGATAACTAAGGGGGGGGGGTTACTTTGCCCGTCAATAGAAATAAAAGGAAACAAAGTTCTCCCCAGTTTTAGAAAGTAAATTACAAAGAGAAAGGGAAAAAAAACGGGAAAGAAAGCTCTTCTGGCCGGCTGTAATGTTTTAAATATGTCTGTTAATTAGAATTTCGCGTACTCTCTTCCAGCTGAAGCGGATCCCGCGAGCCGCAGACCAGAATAGCACCCGTTCCTTCCTCTGAAGATCCCTGGCGCTTGAACGGTTAACGATAAAGATCGAGTTATTCATAAACGAATTTCCTGATAACCATTGTGACATCCCTACACGTATCACCAGAGAGCTTATGAGCCATTGTAATTATCCAATTTTATACATTCTTAACTATCTTTGTTCACATCGATGGCCACGGCTTTCAATACCTCGTTGGCTTTCGCGGATTCTTGAATATGAAAGCACCATTATGTTTCCTTCTTTTTCTGTCCGTTTCCCTTTTCTTCTTCCGTTGCAGTGGAGGAGTTGTAATGATTGACAATCGCGTGTATTTATAGCCGCCAAACTTGGCAGCGAATTGTTTCGGGGCGTCGATGAGATCAGGTGCCCGGATGTTTGTTTCTATGACAATAGCGGCTGGCTGGTTCGCATTCTTGTGCGCTAGAATCCCGGTATGGTGTCGGAAGAAGACAGAAACAAAGCCGAAAGATTCCTAAAAGATGCATCACACGAGAACCTATTTTGAGGGGGGGGGACAAAACAAATAAACTGCGTGTGCAAATAATGGGCGGTAATTAATAAGGAAGAAGTTTTGAAAGATTTCCTAAGCCACTCGAGAGCATCATTAAAAAAAAAAAGAACTTGTGTTTTCAAGGGAGATTGCATAAACTAATCTGAATATTCAGATTTGTACGGTCTGTGTGTTTTAATTAACTCTGATGCCTGTTGTTTAATTTTTCATTCGTGAGGTAGGCCAACAAACAGGCACCTTTAAGCCGATGCAGCGAAGAGGAGAGAGGTTCAAGAGCTAGATTGCAGGCAGTCCACTGTTTTCTTTCTGTCTGATTGGCCAGACGCCGTTCGGAGTAGGTGATGAAGACCCGCAATCTCCAGCATGCGGAAGTGCTTGTCGCAGAAGAAAGTCTAAGGTCATCCCGGGCGAAGCATTCTAAATGTTCTTGTCGTACATGCAAAGTGAATAAATTAGATAATGACAAGTACAAAACAGTTATCGTTTATACCTTCCTTCAATTGCTTTACAAAGGCAGGGGACCCTAAATAATTTCTAAATATATTTTGGACGTTTAACTGTTGGTCGTAAGGAGGAGCACATCAATCTAGGACTTCCCCAACTCTTCTGACATCTATGTTTAATTCTTTGTGTTGCCGTACGCCACCAACTGTATAACACTGAAAGACATTTAGATTATCGTTTTTGAATATGGGGACTGACAGCAGCACGAAACGATACGAACACAAGACTTGTATACAAAAGCAACATGTTTGCTTATAGTATCTATCCTCTCGTTAAGAAAAGAAGCTTGAGAAGAACAGCTAGTACCATGTTTAAGAGGTAAAGAGGATATTGATTCTGCGTGAAGGAGCGTTTATAAATATTAATCATCTTTCGGAAGCAGAGAAGAAAAGGCTTATACGTAGGGATGGATCCCTTGCGTTATAAAGAAGTAGTAGAAAGGGAGCTCGTCTTCTCTATGGACGCCTTTCTGAAGAGTTTAATAGATAGAAATTTCCTTATATACCGAGAACTGTCCGCGTTGTACGGAGAAGGTAAAAGTAGATGAGCAGCAACCAGTTTTTTTCGGCTAAAATTTCGGGATTTTATTAAAATCCTTTCCCTTTTCTGGCAGCCGATCGCCGGACCCTTCCCTTCCGCCATTCTCACTGTCAGACACGGAGGAGCTTTCTTCACCGTTGCTGAATTATTATTGATATTATTATTATTAGTTTTCTTTTCTTTTTTCATTTGTTTTTTGCTAATTATAAATTTATTTTATTTCATTCTCTCTTCCCCGAAAAACTACAAACAAACGACATTTGCATTTCGCTTCCAATTACACGGCGACGTGATATTTCGCCTCAGGGAGAAGCGATTCTTTTACTTCATCTAATTTTGGAATTAATATTCGTGAGAAAAACAACAATAATGGACATCTTCCTGAAAATCAGTCCGAGCATTTAAAGCTGATTTAAATTAAAGGGACGCCGCATCAATTGAATTATTCATGAGAAAGAGAACTCAACTAAATTACACCAGCCACTTTCGCTTGTCGGGATTCTTTTAAATGAACAACAAAAAAAAGATATTCGAATCGGAAGGATACAGTCGGATGTAAGAAGTCGTGAGCGCTAAATGTGGAAATACAGAGGTCACTGGGTGCGCTATCCATTGTTTACTTGTCGTGGAATCCCCCATCCGGCTTTAATTGGTAACGCAGAGAAACGGTGGAGTTAATGCACGCAAAGTTCTCTTTTGGGTTTTTCTAATTGGTGTTTCTATGACGACCGGAGTGCCGCTGTTTACAAGATGTATGGAAATTGCAGTGGGCATAAATTAAAATACTCTAATTATTTGTATAAATACATATATATGTAATTTAGTTTCCATTTTTGAGAAAAAAGGATCTTTTGAGGACCCACCTGTCCCTCTCTCTCTCTCTCTTTCTCTCTGTACTGATATGATCTTTCTCTTTGTCTACTGACGTCTCTATGTACTGACGTCATCTCTCTCTCTCTCTTTATGTACTGACGTCATATATCTTAATCTCTTTCTCTTTGTCTACTGACGTCTCTATGTACTGACGTCATCTCTCTCTTTATGTACTGACGTCATATATCTCTCTCTCTCTCTTTCTCTGTACTGTGTGATCTTTCTCTTTGTCTATACTGACGTCTCTATGTACTGACGTCATCTCTCTCTCTTTATGTACTGACGTCATATATCTCTCTCTCTTTCTCTGTACTGATGTGATCTTTCTCTTTTGTCTACTGACGTCTCTATGTACTGACGTCATCTCTCTCTTTATGTACTGACGTCATATATCTTAATCTCTTTCTGTACTGATGTGATCTTTCTCTCTTGTCTACTGACGTCTCTATGTACTGACGTCATCTCTCTCTCTTTATGTACTGACGTCATATATCTTAATCTCTTTCTCTCTGTACTGATGTGATCTTTCTCTTTGTCTACTGACGTCTCTATGTACTGACGTCATCTCTCTCTCTTTATGTACTGACGTCATATATCTCTCTCTCTCTCTTTTCTCTGTACTGATGTGATCTTTCTCTTTGTCTACTGACGTCTCTATGTACTGACGTCATCTCTCTCTCTTTATGTACTGACGTCATATATCTTAATCTCTTTCTGTACTGATGTGATCTTTCTCTTTGTCTACTGACGTCTCTATGTACTGACGTCATCTCTCTCTCTTTATGTACTGACGTCATATATCTTAATCTCTTTCTCTCTGTACTGATGTGATCTTTCTCTTTGTCTACTGACGTCTCTATGTACTGACGTCATCTATCTCTCTTTATGTACTGACGTCATATATCTCTCTCTCTCTCTTTCTCTGTACTGATGTGATCTTTCTCTTTGTCTACTGACGTCTCTATGTACTGACGTCATCTCTCTCTCTTTATGTACTGACGTCATATATCTTAATCTCTTTCTGTACTGATGTGATCTTTCTCTTTGTCTACTGACGTCTCTATGTACTGACGTCATCTCTCTCTCTTTATGTACTGACGTCATATATCTTAATCTCTTTCTCTCTGTACTGATTTGATCTTTCTCTTTGTCTACTGACGTCTCTATGTATTGACGTCATCTCTCTCTGTACTGATGTAATCTTTCTCTTTGTCTACTGACATCTCTATGTACTGACGTCATATATCTCTCTCTATGTACTGACGTCATCTCTCTCTCTATGTACTGACGTCATATATCTTAATCTCTTTCTCTCTCTCCGCACATAAAAGTCTACAGAATCAAACTGGGGGGGTATATTCTCTCTAATCTTTCAGCGCTCTTGTTTATTTTTGTCAGAATATCGCATCTGATGGAAATCGTTTGGAAGCATACAGCAGAGCTCTCGCAGAACGGAGTCAAACGGGTTCTACTGTTTGGCGATATCTTGACTTTTGTTAGTTAGTGCCACCGAAAGCCGATTGGTTAGGAGTTTTTTGGGGCCAGGAAGAGTTGGTTGGCAGCTTGGAATCTCTGTAAAATGTTCCGAAGGTTTCCGAGTCTTTAAAAGAACGACAACAATAAAAATATAATAATAAACAGTCTGCCTCTTGAAGATTTAAGCAAACTGCTAAATAGGCATAACGAAAGTAAACGCTACGGATTTTATAAAATATATTAAAAACCAAAGTTTGCAGCCAAGGATTAGTATTAGTGTAACATAAACCATATGACGGACACAAAATGCAGCATTTGAAACGTATTAACCCAAATTCTCGTGTCAGGTGAGAGGCAGCGATATCAATTTAGCGTAGTATTTAATTAAGTTAAGATTTGGCATTATCACAAGCGGACTTGTGGAAACAGCTTTAAGCATAAGGAATCTAAGATAGCGAGTCGTGGGTACGAGAGAAAATAACTCCTCGCGTCTGTTCAACAAACCGTCCCCTTCCGGAGCGCTAACCCACTTCTCTCCGGATTCAGGTCGATGGCCTATTTCGCTCAATTATCCTTTATATCGGCCATGTTTGTTGGCTCAGTCACCTGACGGGGTAAGCGCGTAAAGATTATGTAAACATGTCTCGTGTAGAAAAGGAATTGGTGGGGGTGGATTCTTCCTATTATTTCGCGTGTGTTTGTCGGTGGCATGGCGACCCAAGCCTGTGGAATGAATAGGTGCTAGCATACTTTGAAACGCGTCACAGCGCCACCGGAAATCGTCACTCTCCGCTTCCGGTCGGAGGGACGGCAAAGAACAGATTCCTACCAGATCAACCCTTTCCTCACGACTGAGTATCTCGAGATTGGCTTTCACTTTCTGTTTGGATTTTCTCTTTTCTTAAAATCAGTCAACTTAATTCAGATGGTGCTTATGAAAAGGACCAGGTCTCCCATTTAGGGGTCTCCTCGTATCCCTATTCTCTCTTTACTACCGGCTGTCGTGATGGAAAATCAAAAGACGCTAACAATCATCGATAGCCACCAACTTCGCAAGTTTTTGCACCTCTTTTTTTCGTATTAAAAACATCATTTTTAAAATTGGAAATACGAGATTTTCCGAACTAATGAATAGTTAATTAGTAAAACAAAATCCGCTACCGAGAATTTCGTCGGATTATTGTAGCTTCCGGATGAACGAACGCCGGATTAACACTTTCCTACTACTTCTATGGATTATTTACAACTATTACGGCCCTCCAAAAAAAAAACAAACAACAACAACATTTGATTAAGCAAATAAAAGCAGTCTTTGTTCGGTTAAAAAAGACAACAACAAAAAACATCAATATCTTTCTGTTTACACTCGTGCGAAATTAAATTTGTCTTATCCAGTCGGGGCTACTTCCTACAGTGCGTGCGAAGTTCGTCTGCGAATAAAACAGCGGCTCCGCGCATTACTCTTTCTTTAAGGATCGCGCGACCGCCGCGGCCAGGAAGCTGGCGGTGTCGTGCGAAAAACTTCGCCTCCGATTTAATGTCCTGGAATGGCTCCTCCTCCTCCTCCCACCCCAATATATATATATATTATTTTTTCGAATACCGAAAAAAAGAAGAAAAGAAAGAAAAAGAAAAGTCAAATCAACGCGAATTCTTGTAAATCTTTGTTAAAACCCGGCCATCCAGAAGATGATCCGAACGGTATTAATACGAAAATCAATTTTTTCCAGGAGCAGGAGGGGAGAAAGAGAGAGAGAGAGAGAGATGACGTCAGTACTAGAGAGAGATGACGTCAGTACTAGAGAGAGAGATGACGTCAGTACTAGAGAGAGATGACGTCAGTACTAGAGAGAGAGATGACGTCAGTACTAGAGAGAGATGACGTCAGTACTAGAGAGAGAGATGACGTCAGTACTAGAGAGAGAGAGATGACGTCAGTACTAGAGAGAGATGACGTCAGTACTAGAGAGAGAGATGACGTCAGTACTAGAGAGAGAGAGATGACGTCAGTACTAGAGAGAGAGGGATGACGTCAGTACTAGAGAGAGGGATGACGTCGTACTAGAGAGAGAGATGACGTCAGTACTAGAGAGAGAGAGAGATGACGTCAGTACTAGAGAGAGAGAGTGCCTTCCCCTTTTTCTCTCTTCTTTTAACAAGACGCCGTTTGCGCGACAAAGGCTTCGTTTGGTCGTCTTTGGAGTTCTGAACTGCGATGAAACGAGATTAAAATTGGAGGCGGAGAATTCGCCATTCACTTGTTTCCAGGGGAACAGACAGGTCGCCCACCCACCCTCTTCCAGAACTTTTTTTTTTTCTTTCTCTAATTATTTTAAATTCATTTTTATTTTTGGAAACTCTTCTGTGAGAGGGCCCCCCACCCCCAGCGGCTCGCTCCTCTGCTTCCTAACCCATCTTCTTCTTCTCTTGTTTTTACTCGTCTGCTTTTCTCATTTTTTTTTCTTTAAAAAAAAAAACAAACAAACAAATTCCTATTTTATTCATCATCGCGGCGGACCGTCATGAGGTACAAGTTTTTGTTTAACCCTCTCCCCCACCGGAAAAGAGATTGGTTGCCCTGATTCTTCTTCTAGACTCTGGTCACGCGAGGGGTGCGGCATGTGGCGCCATTATCTCAAAGAATATGGGCACTGAAACCCGGTAGGCTTCATTGCCACGAGGTAGGTGCACCTCTTGAATTCAGCAGAATGAAGACGTTCTTCGACAAACAGGCGATTCTACCACAAACCGCCTCTACCTGTATATCTGGCGCGGTTCGCCCACCGGTGATCTAGACCCCGAAGGAAACCCACAGACCTTACCCCGCCCTTATCGTTGGATTTCCCTGCGACACTGGGACAGTAGGACTTAGGGGAATAGATCCCGAAGGGCCACTCTGCCGATTAACGACGAACGGTTTCGTTCTACCGCTGTGATACACTTCCAAACTACCTTGAGATCGTTTTAACCCCTCAACGCTTCTTTTCTACCATCCACTGAAGCCCAGATACTTGTCTCTGCACGAGAGATGCTTAACACCAAGGGTCGCGCTGTCACTTGGCACATGTTCCCGCAGAAGGTGTTGAAAGGTTTCGCGGGAAAGCATTTATTTCCAAAACTCTTACGTTCTTCTGAGTTCCGAATATGTGCCGGGATTTATCGGAATATGGAGTCTTTAGCTGCCCCAGAATCTATTCTGTTTCTCTCCTTTACGATCTTGTCGTCGTTCACAACGGCTTGGGCTAAAAAGAAGAAGTAATAATTAGATTCCATAAAACAGAAGATGAAAGCCTTCAGGAAACCGAAAAAAATATATACTTGGATGTTAATAAAAACATTAAGACGCAGTGCAGTAATTAAAACTAAACATTATCATTTAGACTTTCAATCACCGCCAATCAATCTCCGTTACATACAGCTTTGCCAAGGGAGGTTACTCGTACGGAAGGACCAAATAAAAAGAGAAGAGAAGAGACAAAATACATCAGGAATTCCAGAATCGAGAGAAATATATATATATATTTTTTGTTTCAATTTATTATGCTCTGAATTATTGTCTTCCATTGACACTCGCTGAGGTGTTAGGGTTTTAAAAAAGATAATTTTTAATGTGATTCACGTCAAAAATTAAGAATTAAAATTACGATTGGACTCTTTTCTCTTTTAAAAGGTCTGAACGCAGTGCGATTAACTGTCTGCTTTAGTTTCCAAGTCTCTCTGACTTCAAATAAAAGACTCCACATTCCGGCGTCGCCTTTGCTGTACAGATAATCACGCATGACAACTGTAAATGATAATGTATGCGCTGTTTATAGTCTAATACGAGGCTCGCGATGCCCAAGTGTCTGCTTCTCTATAAATGCGCTGGTGTAATTAAACTATTTATATTTATTATCGCCGTTTCCGCGAATGAATTTTTACGTCTGTCGACTTTCTTAGCGCACGAAGCATCTATTTTATGACTGTAGGCCGATGAATAATTCTACTAATGGACCCGTTCTGACTTTTACGAAAAGTAAAAATGGACGGCAGGGTTTGGTCAGCCGAAATAGGATATTTACTCGATTACCCCCCCAAAAAAAACTGAGCCTTCTGGCTTCGCTGTTTCCTCTTTCGCGGCAACGACATCGGCACCAAGTACCCGAAACACCTATGAGATCTAGCGATTCCGCCTCTGGCTACCCTTCCTGTCCTAAAGGACCGTACCTTTCGAATAAACTTCCCCATGAGCCTGGAAACAGCTGGAAGGCCGTAATTCTCTGATGCCGACATGAAATTGGTATGGACGAACGTCGAAGAGTTAAGGAAAATTACCATCGTGAAAAGACGGCATCAGAGGAAGGCGATGACGTCATGAATTCAGGTATTACGTAACGTAGCGTCTACTTGCTGCATGGTAAAGCGACTTAATCTCTATGATCTAATCTGGATTAAAGCGTCTTCTGGTTTCATAGCACGATTATATATTGTAAGCTTTAATGGTCGGTTTTCTTAGGTTGTTATGCGACATCGACAACTTGGATGGATTTAGGGGAGGATGTCTAAAGTTACAGAAACTGTGGAACGGTTCGCGCATCGATACCAATCAACGTCTACTCGCTTCAATATATATATATATATTTAAATGCCACTTGTGACGACGACAGATTTCGAGGATAGAATCAATGAAGGCCTCTCAAAAACAAAGTTTGTAGCTTTTAAACTGGAATATGTTTCTCCCCTTGTATATCTTAAACGAAAAACGCGGTCTGGGATATATAAATATATATACCTGTAATAGCTAAGTTGTTTGTCCGATTCGTAAGCGGACTTAGGGGGGGGGCTTATCAAAATTCTGAGACACGCTTTTTTTTGCCTTCAGGCCTACGGCGAACTTTTACTTCTGAACGACTGACAGCCGCAGAGGTTTAGTAACGAGGAAGAATAATTAGCAACATGATCAAAAGCCAGTCCTTTTGTTGTTTTCTAACGGCTTGATCGGGCACGAGATACGTCCTTCAGTGGAGGGAGTAATTTAGAAAACGGGTTCTCGCTTCTCCGTTCTCCGTGGTGACTAACAGTCGATGAACAAGGAAACGGATTCCATCGGCTATTTTCTGCTCGGCTCGCGGATCTACCCCCGCCTTGGTCCCCCACCCCCCGAAAGATCTCGCTAGAATTCTCGTAGATCCGGCCCGACTAAATACGTCAATGGTTGTAACACGACACCCTGCCGCAACCAGTCGACGTACCGCACGGACGGGACGGCGTGGATCAAAATAACCAGATATTGGCAAATATTTCCGTGTAGCCGACTGCACGCGCACTTGTCCCGGAGTAAGGTTACGTAAATATGAACACCCCCCCCTTTAATTCCAAACAGACCGCGATTTTTTGTTGTTGTTGTTGTTTTTCTGCTTTTCCACAGAAGAAATTCCTGTTATTGTTTTGGCGACTGTTAACACTTTTATTTTAAACTTACTTATAATTGGAAATGCTTAACCCCGTTGTGCATGATCACTACTCGCGCAAAAGGGTTAAACAATGGCGGAATGAATCACCGAAGAACTTAGCGAGTCCGTTCTTATCAGATTCTCACGTTATAATCCGTCCAGCAAAATATAAAGAGTAATTTCAAGCTAATACGATATTCAAAATGCTTTTCTTTTTTTTGTCTCTGAAGAACTAATTAACACAGAGATAAGAAGGGATCGATCTTATTAATCTACGATCTGCCAGATCTTCTAGAATCCCTAAAACACAATAGGCTGATGCGCCAAAAAATGTGTTTATTCCTTGTCGACTGTCTGTTGAACGATCGGAAAGATACACATCACTAATTCTGCCTGGAGTTCTTGCTTTTCTTTTGTTGGTGGGAACTCCATTGATGACGTCACAGTGAGAAATATACCACGTGGCGTGTGCGTCTACAGTTTTGGCCAGTACATGCATAAATAATACACCTTCGTTTTTTTTTCTTCTCCTTTTTCTGTTACTATCGAGAAACCCGATCGTGAGGATAATCGAAAAATGTGAAGAGAAGATGAGAACTGAGTCAAAATGGCGTAAATAATTTTCCCCTTTCTTTCCAACCACCTGTTCTGATTTCCGAGGTCTTGAAGACATCGCGCGGAAGGGAATAAAAGTCTCCCGGGTAGGGGTTAAGGGCTTTGGTCTTCTTCGAGTAGCCGAAAAGACTTCAGCAGAACTCCTCCGTTTGGCTGTGGGAAGAAGCCCACTCAGAGGGGCCGGTACAGAAAAGCGTGAAGTGCGAGTATTTAAGATGTGGCCATTAAGAAGCGGCGACGAATCTGGCTTGGGGATAAATTACACCAGAGTACAGAAGTCGATGAGTGCAATGTCTACCCTTAGAGCTGGAGGGAGGAGGAGAGGGACTGGGCAAGAAATGTACATTAATTTTAATAAGGGCCTGGTGGTGGCTTGGTGGCTATCCATCCAAGCTGGGACATAGACCTCGGACACAAGGTCCTGAGTATCCCGAGAGGAGACTAATGCAGCTCATGTACCACCATCTGACTGAGACTCCGAACCGGCGAAGCGTTTTCCTTGTGAACACCAGTCAGTCCGACAGAAATAAGCCGCTCGCGTTTTAGAGATAGACAGAAGCCTATCAACCCCCCGTCACAGCCAACGCACCGAGAACGGAAACAACGACGGTGGAATAGCGAAACTCACTCACTTCGTCGTCTCTTTAAACTTCCAAACCTGACGCCGATTCGCTCTACCATTTGTCAAGCTGAACGAGAATACAAGAACCTTGCCTTTATCTGATTAACTCGTCTGTTTTGTTATGTTTTTTTTTCTAAATCTATGCTGGGCAATTCACGAAGTCGTTAGCCGAGGATATTTAAGTTAAAGACCGAACCAGAAGAATCGCTAGTGGCGATCCACTATCAAATACTGCAGCTTCCCAGCCGCTTACTGGGAGATATTTTCATAATTTACTGGAAGCATTTTTTACTGTTCCATAAAAAAATCACGTTCCCTGGCGTAACTAAATGAAACTGCTAAACAACTGATTTAATTGCAGTTCGCTTTTTCTTCTTCTTCTCCCTTCGAAATCTTATTACAACAACCGCTCGAGAACTCTGGAGTAATGTCTGCTGTCGGAACGGACAACTGTTAAAAAAGTTAATTACTCTCTCTCTCTCTCCATCTCTCCATCTCTCTCTGTATACTGATGTCGTCTCTCTCTCTCTCTCTCTCTCTCTTCTCTCTTCTCTCTCTCTCTATCTCTCTCTCTCTCTCTCTCTCTATCTCTCCATCGCGCTCTGTAGACTGATTTCCATATCTCTCCTCTCTCTCTCTCGCTCTCTCTCTCTATACTAATGTCATCTCTCTCTCGCTCTCCATCTTCCAGCTCTCTCTCTCCCCCCCCTCTCCCTCTCCCCCCTCCTCTCTCTCCATCTCCATCTCTCTCTCTCTCTCTCCCTCTCTCTCCTCTCCTCTCTCTCTCTCTCTCTCTCTCTCTCCTTCTCTCATCTCTCTCTCTCTCTCCATCTCTCTCTGTATACTGATGTCATCCTCTCTCTCCTCTCCATCTCTCTCTGTATACTGAATGTATCTCTCTCTCTCTCTCTCTCCATCTCTCTCTCTGTATCTAATGTCTCTCTCTCTCATTCTCTCTCTCATCTCTCTCTGTATACTGAATGTCATCTCTCTCTCTCTCTCTCCATCATCTCTCTCTGTATAACTGAGTCTCTCTCTCCTCTCTCTCTCTATCTCTCCATCTCTCTCTGTATACTGATGTCGTCTCTCTCTCTCTCTCTCTCTCTCGCTCTCTCTCTCTCTCTCTCTCTCTCTCTCTTTCTCTCTGCCGTAGGTTTGCTGAACAAATGTATTTGCCAATCAAACAATTTAGATCGTTTAGAGCCGAGATGGCTTGAATCTGAGTTACTGGTTAATGGATTAGTACTGACGACCGAATTGCGAATCGAGATATCGAGTCTAGACTGGTGCTGACCCCTAGCCAGCAATAAGTTCTTATTAGTCAACACGGGGACACCCAACCGCAACGCAGTGGTCCGAGAAATTCTCTTGCATTATAAATAATATCGGAAAGAAATGGCAAAAACTAATGAAATTACGACGATGGTGAGAAGACAAATGCTTTTCTAATTTTTCTTCTTTTTTTTTATGACTGCGGTTCGTTGATATTAAATAGCAGAGCAAACCGAATGGGTTCTTACTATTCTCTTCTTTTTTTAATTATACTGCCAGCAGAATTCTAATTTTTCGGGAAGAAGGCAAATTGTTGTTCGTCTGTTTTTCGTTGTATCGGTGGAACATTAAATGAATAGAGAGTAAATTAACAAATACCGGATGATATTTCTCAAGACTCCCAAACCAGCTGATACTTGGTACTGAAGGCAGGGGTTTTCCCGTGATTGTTTGAAGAAGTGTATTTAATACATTTTGAAAAACTGCATTCGTGCACAGGGCAACACAATGCCACTGTAGCTTAATCTAATAATAATTAATTAATTTAAATAATTAACAATGGCCGATTAATGATGAAGAGTGACGTATTTTATACGAAGGGCAATATTCTAATGGCACCGTTCCATAATCTAATAAAACACATGGTTAATATTATTAATAGGTAATTTCCAATTAATATTTACGTAAATGTTAAAATTTGCGTAGTGGAGGAAACACGTGACGTCATTGTTAGCATTATTATCAGAAGAGACGGTTTTCCAACTGTGTCGTCAGTGCTACCGTTACCTAAGGCAACCGCAGAAGCGGCCTTTTCATCAATTTTCTTCTTACGGATCTCAGAATGCGCTGCTTAATACTTTAAATTGTCCTTATGTTTGCAAACAGCGGTAAGATAAATAACGTTTCAACCCCCGTTTATTCATAGTCGATGTCCCTGTAAACGGTTTGGAAATGCATTTCTCTCCATTGATTTCATCTGGTGACACTTTTTTCT
This sequence comes from Nautilus pompilius, assembly GCA_018389105.1. Lineage (NCBI taxonomy): Eukaryota > Metazoa > Mollusca > Cephalopoda > Nautilida > Nautilidae > Nautilus > Nautilus pompilius. The sequence continues at coordinate 481,411 of JACATO010000630.1, read as the reverse complement.
CCTTCTTTAGAATGTCTCGCCTTTGATGTTCTTTACAACAACAAAAAACAAAACAATTAGCTTCGGTTGGCCCGAAAAAAGGGCAAAATGTGTCATTCTGCGACTTCGCGATCGAAAAGGAAAACAAGAAAACAAAATCTAATTTTCTTTTAAAAAAAAGAAGATTCTTGGAGAAAAAAAAGTTCTCCATCAGTTATAATCTTCATCTGATTTTAACTTTTGTTTGTCCGTTACATTTACTGTCATCTTCCGGAGATAACGGAGAGTTTTTGCGTTGGAAACTTCAAACTCGTCGAAGCGAAGTCCGTAGATTTGGGTAAATTAGCTTAAAAATCACTCCGGGGGGAGTTAGTGTTAAGAGGGTTAAATGAGTTGACTAGCAGCCAGGTCAGTTATCCATTAATTAGCGCGGCGTTGTGACACGAGATAATTCGTTGTGATGCATGAGGTTGCTTTTTTTATTCTCCATGTTCTTTGACAGATGCTTTAACTGAGGCGGAGTGGAGGGAAGAGATCCCGCTTGGGCGGGTGGGTGACGTCACATCCGTCTGTGAAGAACGGAAGTGACCTTTGGCGTCACATCCGTCTGTGGAGAACGGAAGTGAGGTCTGTGGAGAACGGAAGTGACCTTTGGCGTCCCGAATCGAGTCCGTTATCAACGTCGATCCGGTGGGAACGATCGGCGCCTGGCAGGAGAGTACGCCTGACTCACCAGAATGGCTGAGCGCCCAGCTCGCCCGTCAGTCGTAAAGAAGCTGAACTTAGAGCGGGGGGGGCGGGGCGGGGTTGTATCTGATTCAGACTGACACACAATTATCATTCTGACGGAAGGAGGAGAGGAGGGACATAAAAAAGTCGCCCCGAGAACATTTTTCTCCCGCAGCTGATAAAATCAGCGAATCCCCATCGCTGGCTGACGCGAACGGGGGGAGAATCTTCCGTGACCCGTTCGCTGAATTCCGACTTTTGTCGCCAACAGGAAGACGGGCTAAAACCCGGCTATACTTCTCGCCCAACCCGGATTCGGTTGTAACTTTATAAATTATAATTTAGGAAGAGAAGGAATAGTTTCCAACAGCGGAAGTTTAACCTTTAAACAAGTGAGTCCGGCCTAAACTTATGAACCGGTGGCTGCCAACGAACCTGTGCAATTGTCTCGCCATCGATCCACAAAACGTTCACAGGGATAGTTGATAGTTTTTAAAGAAACCCCTTTCTCTTAGCGTGGACCTTATCCGCTGATACGGTGGTAAACTAGGGAGTCCACAAATTTCCATGTCATGGAAACTACTTTTAGATTTAAAAAAAAAATATATATAATAGCAGGACAATTAATTTGCTACACAGTTACGAGAGCTTTCATCTTAATATTATATACCATCCGTTCTTTTTTGTCTCTAAAGAACTAATTAACACAGAGATAAGAAGGGATCGATCTTATTAATCTACGATCTGCCAGATCTTCTAGAATCCCTAAAATACAATAGGCTGATGCGCCAAAAAATGTGTTTATTCCTTGTCGACTGTCTGTTGAACGATCGGAAAGATACACATCACTAATTCTGCCTAGAAGAGCCTGGAGTTCTTGCTTTTCTTTCGCTGTCGCCGAGGTGCGAGCCAGTCAACAGTAACCCGCGATATTTCCGACTAGCTGGGAAACCCTAACGGAAGTCTCCAGATGTGGGAGGAAACAAGCGAAACTCTCTCTCCTCCCCGGCAAGGCCGTCTGCAGAAGAGGATCGAGAAGACGTTCAGCAGCAACAACAAAAATATATACAGTGTATGTATATATGAGCGCCCTCTGCTGGTAACTAAACAGTAAGAGTGCACTATGTTGGTAGCTAATTAAACGGTAAGAGTATCTAGCCCCTGCCGATAACTGCAAGAGAAGTTTATGACGTTGCCACATGTGTCTATCTTCGTGATGTCGCGAAGCCGTATCGGTTATCGGAATATCTCTAAGCTGCCAATAAAAATAATTAAAAAAAAAAAAACTGTCGGGGGAAGAAAAAAAATAATACCGATATGAGATACCAAGAGAAGACATGATCCATTACAGATTCTCCGCGTCAGGCATCTTCCCGATTATCTTCCGCACGCCAACGTCACCGAGTCATTTACTCTTCTACGAAGCACGACAGTTGAAATGTTAAAATCTCGATGGCTATCCGACAGCAGTTAGAATTTTATTGTTACCATTATTATTGACGCAACATTTTTTTGAATGAGCCCACCTACTGGTCGATTATTCCGAACCCTGGAATCCATCGAACGGGAACAACAAACGATGTTTCAGAAAAACACCTGTGAGAGAAGTTCAGGATGTAGGGATGAATGGTTGGAGTTGCCTGCCCCCCTCTCTCTCTCTCTTGTGTTGTAGCCCGGTTCCCTCAGTCTCTCCTTCTTACTCTCATCTCGGCCCCCGGAAATGGCCTCGTTGCCGCGAGCAAGCGACCAACTCGCTCTTTTTCTCTCTCCCCCCCCTCCCTATGACCCCGCGGAGAATCAAAGAATCGTCCGATAATTGGCTTGGCTAGCTCCGCGACACTTCCGCTAGAGAACTCTTCAAGACTCTGTCAATACCGGTCCGAGGGTTAATTAATGAGTTATTTGTTGCTGGCTCACACGATGTTGCAAGGATTCTGTTTTTCAATATCGGCAGAAGTAGCAGACCGACGGTCTCTGGACGAACCGGTGTCTAACTTAAGAACATCCAAGAGCTCTATCGACACAGCTCCCTCTGGTGCCCTCTTTTCGCAAACAACAGCGGACACAAGTTCAGCTTGACCTCGGAAAATGTCCTTGCTTTTCCTTTTCTTTTTATTGCTGAATTTCTGATAATTAAAGCAAATTATTCAGAGCAAGTTATGAAAGACGTTCAGAATGCAAGAACACAAATTTAGCTTTATTTTTTAATATCAAAATAAAAAATGGTTAGAATTAATAATGGCATTCTTCAGTCTCGACCACTGGTTCAGCGAAAGTGCAGATGAATTAAGAATATCTAAGAGAAAAATAGAAAAAATTAATTGAAACTTCATGTTTCATCAACCAATCTGTTTTAAAGCGGCGATTATATATATTTTTCAAATTAAAGAATAAATGTAACAATTAATATTTTTCAAAAAAAAAAAGGAATGGATTTTATTTTGTCTTAGAAAGGTATATTCATGTGGTCATTTTAGATGCAATGCCGAGAATACCACATGAAAAGTAAATGCTTAAATAATTTTTCTATGCTTTCGTAATTAAGCATCAATTTAAATCTTTATCTTTAAAAAAAGATGGAAGAGAATGATCCTCACATATCTAATAAATAATGAATGTTTTAGACTGTCAAATTAAGCGGCCTCAGTACTAACTAGTTACAGGTTCAGACGATAAATCAGCTTTAACAATTTATCTCAAGAAAAGACATCGGTCAATTAAGAATTAAAGATGAACCATCGAATTTTAACCGCTACAGCTTTGGCTATATATGTATATTTTAAAAAAGCGTCATATTTATTAGCTAAACTATTTCTAGATAGTATTTTAATAAAGTCATTACAAATAAATGGAGTATAGTAACGACACTATATTTTTTAAATTTAATTTCTTCAAGATGTTTAGACTACACGAAATGGATAAAACAAGAGGTAAAAGTACTTGGAATAGATTTCTCTTTCTGCAGTTTTTGGAATTTCCCGACGAGCATCAGCTGCTTAACTGATAAAATGGGCAAAACATAAAAAGTACACTAGCTGACAAACAAGTCAAACAGAGTTGCGTACCATTCATTATAGCGTTATAATCTAAACGTAGCAGTCAAAATGTAGATTTTTGAAAATTTTTTCTTGCTAGAATACAAAGTTGTTTTTTTTTTTCATTCTACAACAATCCTTGGATTAAAACTGAAGAAAATCAGATAAACTACATTAGTTTTGAAAAATGACACCGATTAATCAGATCACATGGTGTTTAATAAATGATTTGTAACTGGTAGGTGTTAATGTAAGTTTTTTTATTATTATTATTTCTTAGAGAAGAGATTTTGAAATATTTTTGTTTCCATTACGTTGCTGTATTACATCGTCTGTAGTCGTCAGTGGACATGAACTTCAACTTTTCGAAGATCATCTTTTCAAACGAATTTATCGACTTCCGCAACATGGAAACACGTCCGAATTTGTGGGGCGGATAGAAAATCCTTGTTTCGGTCTATTACATACCCCTCCCCACATTAAATAAACGCCCAGCCATCTTGGAACACGGATGCGAACGGCCATTTGTAGCTTCTGCGTGAGATTTGAACCATTACGTAGGCAGTCATCTCATAGAGGGGTAAACCTAATTGGCTACAGTTAAAAATGGCTACAGCTATCCCCAGCCACTGGTGCCAGCCACGCGGAAGTCACGGCGAGCAAGTCGAGTTAATCTGATCTATATTACCGGTGACAAACGGGTATCGCGATCACCGCCATGAGATGGGCGTTTGTTTGCCTGTTGATGGAATGCTAGGAAAAGAAAATTGCCTTACCGATATTACAAGTACAAAATTGGTTTCAGAGAAATACTTAGGAGTATTTACGAAGAAGAATCTTTGACCTGAAACCAATGTATCTTGACTGCTGGCGGAGCTGACAGGGTTACCATAAATCGCTAAGCTTGGAACCTTTCCCCTGATATTGCAAACTTCTTAGTTTGTTCCCATATCGAAAGCGCTGAATATGTGGGGAATCCATATTTAAGAAAAGCTGTTCAGATACCAGAATGAGTTAGAGGTACAGGCTTTAGAGGTTATCCTAGGATTCAGATAAAATTTAATAAGAAGGATTTTAAAATAATAATAAACCAGCCATCTAGTATAATTCATAAACGTTGAAGGAAGAGGGGTTAACGGAAACTTTTAAAGCGTTTAGCGATTTTGATTGAATAAGAGCGTGCGTCATTTTTAGATGTCGATTAAAATCCTGCAAGACTCGGCGTCTGATGGTCATCGCAGAAGTAAGTCTATGTCACCTGGCTTTGTTTATTTCTCTCTCAAGATTCTTGCACTACGCACTGACGGGAACCAGCCAAAGTCTCCGAAACAGCTTTTTTTTTTTTTTTTAAATATATTTTCTAAATAAACCGTCAGTTAAACGTAACCCGTCCGGCTTCCGCGCCGTACCAGCGATTACTGGACAACTAAGATGACCGTCCGGTTTCTCCCGAAAGTCTTTGCCATCATCCTCGTATCGCAAGAGAAGATCTGCGTCGACAGCGCTTCTGGCTTTGCGGACTTCGGAACCCTAGAGTAGCCGAAGACGCCGTGGGGCTTGTCTCGTTTAAATCGCGCCCCGCGCGTGTTCCGTCTTTGAGATGTGTTCTATTGTTGCTGTTTTTCCCAGCCTTCACACGGCCTACCCATCATCTCAATGTGCTCACATCAACACAAGATGCTGCGCGCTCCATTTCCATAAATCCATGAATCTCTATCGACCATATGCCTTCGGCTGTAAGGAATTCAGTGACTGTTCTCTGCTTAGCGCAGATACCACTTGTAGCCGCCATTTAAACCCCTGCATACTGCTGCCCCCTGGTGGAATGCTCATAAGTTACGTAACCCTGACACTTTCTGCAGGATTGTCCGTTGCTACCCGGCCGTACCAAATTCTAAAGAAAAGCTTAAAGTGAAACCCATGACTTTTTGGGGTAACTTCCATATTTTTAAAGCGCAAAATTATATATAAATTAAACAAATTACCAGTGATGGTTAAAAGTAGTGCTATCCCGGGGCACTTGTAGGAGCCGTCATGGCTTCCTGCGCTGGCAAACCTTACACCAACAGCTTGCTGGTGTTGTCCCTATTTTAAAATTCCTCCCCCTCCTGCTGCCACTGTGAAGGTCCCAGAGGTCAGTATTCAAAAACAAGTGACCTTAATCGCATTTCGTTTGCAGATAAGAACCCCTGTCTACGATGGAGCCACAGATTGCAGACTTTGATAGGTCGGAAATGTCCGACGGGAATTCGTGCAGTGTTTGAATATTTGGTGTCTCGGCGGCGCAAAATTGATTTCGAAAACCAATAATCTGCTGATAATAATCGTGATGCTGATTCATAACGATGTTTGTTAAAGTTTATCAGATTTGTTTCTTGAGAATGGTACATTTTTATTGTAATGATTAGTTTTTAGAAACTTCTCGAACAAGATGCCAGGATTCTTTATTTCAATCAGCGTCAAGAGCGATCGACTCTTTGTCCTGTTTTGCTTTCAGGTCTATCCTGGGACGTCCAGTGATGAACATACACGATGTGGACAGTAGCAGAACGGAAAACCATTAGCGACGCGGGTTATTATACAGAAAGTAGAAGCTTAGTTCTGTCATCTCCCGAACTAATTGACATATGTTTCGAAGTTCTCTCCCTGTCTACATCATCAGAACCTCCTCCTAAAAATAACTGGGATCTTTTAGTGCATTACCGCTAATTCCCAGTATACGGTACAAACAGCAAGAACTAGTTCTTTGATCGCCACTAGTTTTTGGCCAAATCTTTAGCCACCACCGACCGACCAGGGCGAGCTTTCAAATACTCCAGCCACTTCTTAGAAGGCGAGAAATGCCCCTGAATTAACCCGCCACCTTCAGCGGACACGCGTTTGCGCTCCCACTTCGGGAAGATGCCTGGAGAAGTAGCGAGTGCTAGCTGCGGGGAAATGGGTTAACCGAACCTCGGGTCTATCTGCGACAGTTTTCGCCTTCATGAATACGTCGCAGATCTCCCAGCGTCTGTTCCCCGCGGTGAACGGATATATATTTATCCGGAACTCATCTCAGACAGAGCTGCTGTCTGGTGTTCGCCATTTAATTCGCTGGTTTTAACTGTTGATTTTAACACCGGGCACATTCAACGTCACCCACGAGGTGCGAGGAATTCAATGATGGCTAATGCAAGGTGCGAACGGGCGCTGCCACCTCTCGGTGAGAAAAGAATCCTTGGAACGGTCTGGTAACACGATCAGCGTCGAAATAATATAATAATAATAATGGAAGAAGAAAAGGAAAAAAAACACAGCCACGCGCATAGATGGGGAACGATTTTAAAAGGAGAAAGGCCATTTACAGAGTTGCCTCCCCCTACCACCCCTCCCCCCGGTCTCTTCCCTCTCCCGGGACCACTCATCGTCGGAATCTCGATATTTGTCTCACTAATAAAACCTACAGCGGTTTTCACGCCGTCAAAACTGTTCCCCTCAGCTCTCCTCCAGTAGTTACTAATTCTAGAATGTCCTTAGCGGGGAGAACTGGCCTTCGACCAAGCCGCCATTTTTTGTGTGAAAACCTCTCTTAAAAGTGAAGAGCAGATTTCGTCCCGACAAAGACCTGCGACGGACGAGGTTAATTTAAAAAAAAACGGTGCGGGGGGAGGGAAAGTCCCCCGTCATATTTAGCATCTCGGACGGCATCAGAAGAGTCTCTCGTTTCTCTAAATCTAAAAAAAAACCGTAAATTTATTGTCGTTAGGAGACAAAGAAGGAAGGGGGCGATAAGGATTCTAATTTCAGCTTTGCATCGTGGTAAGAAAATAAGATCGGGTGCGATTAGCGGAACAGGAGGCACAAGAATCCGCGATCCCTCGCGCTTAACGGCATCGCACCACCCACCCACCACAACGAGATGGCGAAATGCCTTGATCACACGAGATAACACTCTCCCAGTGGTAGGGACACACTACTGTTGGCGTTGCAGGTTCTGCCTTTCGGGGCCTGTTGCTGATGAGTGAGGGAACCTAATACAGTGTGTGTGGGGGGGTGGGGAAGGTCCAATTCGCCATAGACTTCAGCGGAAGAAGCTCCTTAAATGAAATATACAGTTTCCCAACCTTGTTAAGTTTGTGCTTCTCGAAAGAAAAAAAAAAAGAAAGCGAATATCACGGTACAAATACGTTTTTTTCGAGTGGATACTAACGCATTTTTGTAGAAATAATAGCATTTATCACACCGGAAGTTGTGTCGTATGTGTGGCCCTTAGTTGGCCCGATATTTACTTCGTGCGTGCCTCACCTTTTTTTTTCTGGAAATCTCAGGACGTTGGGTAAACACCTCCAAACTGACATCACAACAGAAACAGAATCAGTATGAGCCTGTCGCTTAAACAGATAAGGAGACAGGAAAGGGGTCGTTTTCCGGGACGATAAGGGGCGGTGTGACGTCACTATTAAGGAAAATATCCCGTCAAAAACGTTGTGTGGTCATCATTTTTTCCCCCACTTTTAAAGGCAAAACGTTTACGAAGTCAACTGTTGACCTATCAGATGTTACATCCAACATCAGTCTTCTTTATCACCGGAAGTTTTGGGATTCCAAACCTGAGCTGACAAATCCGCGTTTATTAGAAGAAAAGAAAGGAAATGAAAATAATATTAATAATTGGATGGCTTCACTGGATGACAAGCGATCTACTCTTATCAAATACGAATGAATATCAGTTAGTGGCTCAGTCTAATTCTCTAACGATCTACTTATGACGTCATTGACGACAGCGTTAGCAAAATGTACGTGCTTTTAAAATTATAACTGCTTTTTGATTTTATTATTATTATTATTATCATTATTATTATTATTATTCAATCTCGTTTAGATTATTAAGTTTTCAAAGTTTTAAAAGGACGTTCCAAAGAAATCCGGCTGAAGTATCATGGCTGCAATGGTGTCTGGGCCCTGTCGGTTCTCTGACCAAGTGCTCCTCCCTACTCTATTAGACCGGGGGGGGCAGCCCTCTCCTCCCACCTCTGCGCCAAAACCAGTCTAAAGATGAAGACTAGGCTGCCAGAGGTAAGGAGTCCACAACAGAACAGAAACCGGTCCCGGTAATACTGAGCTAGGCTTCAAATCTGCCTAGAAACAGTCGAACCAACGCCGACTGCCATCTTACGAACGCTTCCCCTCCCCTCGGCTCCTGTCCCTCCCCTCTTTCGTGAGGCGGTGCCATGCAAAATTCTGCACGTGTGAAAAATAGTACGGATTTTTGTTTATGTAAGAAGAAACAGATTGAACTGGGCGATTCTGGCGACCAGAGCTTTATTAAACAGCCGTTTGTCTTATCGCCAGCTGGCGCTTTAATCCGATACATATCAGACTAAGTTTAAACGTCACTGTTCTCAATATACAGTAGTTATCCGGAATCCATTAAAGGCACCTCGGTATTTTGTTGAATTTATATGATAACTGTCTGCTCCTCCCGAACTCTGTTAATGATGGGAACTACGGAACATATGCATTCCAAAGAGTTAAAGAAGAGTTATCTCTCTCTCTCTCTCTACTGACGTCATATCTCTCTCTGTGTACTCATGTCACATCTCTCTCTACTGACGTCATATCTCTCTCTGTGTACTCATGTCACATCTCTCTCTACTGACGTCGTATCTCTCTCTGTGTACTCATGTCACATCTCTCTCTCTCTCTGTACTCATGTCACATCTCTCTCTACTGACGCCGTATCTCTCTCTGTGTACTCATGTCACATCTCTCTCTACTGACGTTGTATCTCTTTCTGTGTGTACTGACGTTTCTCTCTCTCTCTCTCTCTCTCTCTCTCTCTCTCTCTCGATCATATAAAAGTCCCAGTCTTTATCAGTCAATATCGGTAATACGATATTTCTCCAAGCGTCCTATTATCGTTGGCTGACCACCTGAGCGTGAATTCCTGGTTACCTGTTGGCTAGCGGAAGGCTGTATAAAATGATTCTCTTTTTTTGTTTTAAATTTAGAGTCCCTGCTCGCAAGTTTCTGTCAGTTCCCGAGTAGGTGGATCAAGTTCTAGTAACGTGCGGCGCCAGGTCGGATCATACGACTGCGCACCATTATCGCCTGCCCCACCATAAGGGGTCTTCTGCGATCCCAACAGATCTCGAAGTTATATCCTGATTGCCTGATTAATCAGGAATTTCCTTGGTTATCATTCTTCTTCGAACACGCCAGACGAAACCCTCCGATGTCGATTAACAGGACGCCTATCGCAGAATGTCCCAGTTAGAGCCCTTAGTTTTCTTAAATGTGGGAAAGCTTGCATGCATTAATAAAGAATAAATGTCCATAAAGATGATGATCATTATCGTGTCAAGTATATATATAAAACAGATTTTTCGATATTCTTTGCGCGATGCATTCTGGGATATGCTTTTCTAGGCATGTGCGTATCTCTTATACCCGTCACGTGCTATTTCGGCCAAAAGTAATCTGGACGAGTCGTCTGGTTTTGTTATCGGCCCCTTTCGCCAGCAGACCGAGGAAAGTCCGTCCGCATCAAAGGTAGAAGGATGCCATTTTCAGCAGAGAGCCTGTATTAGGCCCCCTTTCTCTTTGACCCCTGGCTTTTCTGTGGCCAACAGGAAGAATAATTTTGTTGTATTAGTCAGGTGCTCGTGTCTGAGCCCTCGTTTTTCTGTGTACTGAGAAACCATTTAAACAGAAGCCATTTGTGAAGTTCGCAAGCGTGAATGGGACGATAACAGTAATCAGAAAATGGTCGTGACCTTCTTTCTGACTAATTTAAGGATAGTTTCCAAACGTTGCACAAACGATTTCGCCATTTTTGGGGATTGAATTTGTTGTAGAGAATAAAGCCGAATCAGTCGGTGTAAACATGTATGGGAAAGTGGACATGCGTCTGCTGCTAGACAGCACCACGAAAGACCGCCAGTAACAAAAACCAACGCATAACACATACGCTAACGGAAGTGTGCATGCGCGCAAAGGATAATGGGAAATGTTTTCCCCGGAGCTTGCTGACTTTGTCACTGGCGGCGCCACTTAAGCCATACGACAATGCTGATTAAGACAAAAAAAAACCGTATTCTCTCGAAAATTTAGCATCTCGCCGAGCTGATTAGTTTCCATTACAGCGAGAGTTTTCACAACGCTCACCACCATTTCCAGTCTCTGTGGTAACTGACTGCCGTCGCCTTCAGATCAGCAGACGGCTGTGGTACACCGTCCCTTTCCGCCATAGCCGGAACTCGGCGGTGAGTGGCACTGACCGTCTCTATCGTACTGAGGCCGGGGAAGGTTAAAGGGGATCTTGCAGACCCGAGAAATTACTCCCTTCGCAGAAGGTTCTCTCGACTATTTTTAGGACGAATGTTAACTGGATTCCGCGCGGTGCCTTCTGTTTCTTTTAAATCTCGCGGACTCAAACATTACCATTGGGGCCGCTAATTAGCTTTCCTTGCACCAGATGATTTCCCCACGGAGTAAATAAACAGAGAAATTTGTTTATTTTGTAACCTTAAAATATCAACGAAAACAATAATAACAATATAGAGAAAATAATTAACCTGTGAAATGTTTTGAGATAATTAAAAACCGGCGACACCAAAGAGGATTAGTTATGGGTACGATTTAGATTACGGTTATAGTTACGGTGGCAAGAAAGACAAGGCTAGGTTTGTTAAGAACAGTCAGGGTCGAAAGGCTCAAGTTCGAATCCCGGTGGGGGGTGGTTAGGTCTGGCGAACGCATCTCCCTGGCACGGTTTCTTCTCGATATTCTGCGCAAGCAAGCCCAGAAGGTTTATTCTGGGTTCTCCGGTTTTCCTCCACATCTAAACGCGTAGAGTTCTAGCAGGATCTCCCCCGGGTGTATGTGGTAGAGGTTCTCAGGTAAACTTGCTTGGTCATCAAGACTGATACTCCGGACCTCTCCCTACTGTGAGATATCCCCAATCTCGCAAGGTCACGGACAGGGGCTCGAAACGAAAGAAGACCGATGTTAGGTTTAAGGATAAAGATGGCTAGTGTTAAGGGTAAGGGTTAGATCGCTCAGTCATGTTAGCAACAAGTTTGGGCGAAGTCTGTGACTGGGGATGCAGGTAGGTTAGGTAGAATCTAAGTAAGTTAGCGTAATTGATGGGAATAGGGTTCATTTCAGGTTACATCTGCCCTTAACAAACTGAAAGATTAATTTAAAAAGGCGGAAGGAAGAGTGATAACCTCCAAAACTAAAGTGAAATTAGGCTGGCAAGTCCGGGACGTGTTTAAATAATTCAAATGCTCATTTTCAGTTCAAGAAAGTAATTTTCAGTGCGGAGCTGCTATGGAATTTAATATTTCTTCACGATTCATCGTGATGAAGATATGCGCGGGGTGGTTACTGGCAACAGATATCCAGCATTGCAGGCGCAGTTGGATCTCGATCCATCTTTGGATCCAGTCTCACTAGGATTTCTTTGCTTCTTCTTTAACCGACTGATATTGCCGAAATTAATGGAATCTTTTCGCAAACTAGTATTTAAAAATAATGTTACCAGGGAAAAAGAAAACAAACAACACGTGACGGATGCGAACGTAAAATAAACCGGAAGTGGTCAGTATGGCCGTAATGCACGCAACGGTGCCTTTCCAGCTAATCCCCGGTAGAAAACGACCGGAATAGCCTGCTGCGAAAAAAAAAAAGGCTCTTCCGCTTTGAAATCCCTTCCAAATCCTTTTTATTCGCGTTTTCAGTAGTTATTTTTAACAGTTGATTTCTCTGTTGCGCCGCAAGGGGTCGCTACTAGCGCGCGAACAAATGTCTTTAACGTAATGCTCGTTCGGAATAACTGAATGTTATTTATACTCGAGACCAGCAATTTTTCGTTCGCGGTCCGGTGTCCGTCGTCTTTGTCGGCAAATCAAATGGACGAAAATCCAAGGTGTTGAGGATGGAAGGCTGTTCTTCCATCTGAAGTGAAGCGGGGAAGAATCTGGTGGAGAAAAAGAGCAGATCGAAGTGTTTCTCTTCAGCGCAGCAGTCCTACCTCGGTAGATTTAACAGCGGAAAAGACATTAAGGATTGAAGCTGAGATCCGTATATAGTACCTAAATGATGCAGTATTACAGAATAATATTTAGAAACAAAATTAATAGGTTTGTGCAGTACAACACTATTTGGTGTGAAAGCCCTTTGCTTCACTTAATGCATAACATGTTGTTTTCATGCTCCCACACAGGCCATTGATGGATGCCTGCAACCTATTCCAAGTACCCTGTAGCATCTTCCACAATTATTCCAAAGTTTTCGGTTGCAGTATGACTTTCTCAGCAGCCATATGACCGCATAAAGCTCTGAGGGAATGGCATGGTGGATATGAACCTACCTGTACCTTTCGGCAGTCAGTATACCTTCGGTTTTATGCAAATCTACGACACCCTTAATTGATATGCAACCCTTTGTTCACACTAATACCACTGACCATACGTTCACAGTTCTTCTGCAGGTGCGGCACTTTTTGATAACTTGCACGAAAACCAATCACAGTGCGCTACACAAACACGTGACTGTTCCGTGTCACATCTTATTTTCGCACATGAGATGTCGTGTTATGCGCATTTTATACTGAGTGGTTTACTTCCTCTTTGATGCTTATTTTTTCCAATACTGTATATGAATTAATTGACGTTGTCGTTGTTTTTTCTCCTCAAATGGTTTTAGTTCAAAGTGAAGCCTAGAGATGCCCTCACAAAGTTACTTAGCTATTCCTTAATGGTTAACTCTACGGAAACAGACGAGTTTGATCCAGCGCCGGCTGGCACGACTGTGGTGGACTACTCGTGCAAGGTGGATGGCGCTCGGGTTACGTCATAGTTGTGCAATATGGTTGGGTTACAGTGCCTGTACGGGCTCCGACTGAACTGGTTTCTACCATCCCTGTTGTGTTTTCCGGACAACTTTCAACCCGAACCATTCGTCTATCTACACAGCGGACCAACTGTCACAGCCTGTTCCTTCTCGTAATATCCGGTGGTTATAAGCCGGTTGTTCTTTCTGAAGTCTCCTATCTACCGCGATGTCTCCTTAGACCAAAAGGCATCTCAACTCAGATCCCTAAAGACCAAGCACGCACCTTTTTCCAAACGCAGAGAATCAACAAAAGCTCAAAGAAATTAGGGAGAAAGCTCCCTACTATAACTTGTTCTGAACCATAAGGTCGAAAGATATAATAATAAGGAGAGATAAGCAAACGAAATATGCCCTGTTTACCGTCAATGGCCTCTCCAACCTGGGCCTCCAAAAAGGTTTTATTTATTTAATAATAACATACAAAGTCTATCAAATAATTGCTTTTCAAAATAAATTTAAAAAAAAACAAACAAACATCTATCTAGAAGTTTGGAAGTTCTAATGGGATTTTCAAGCGTGCAAAGAATCTAACCCGCATCTCATTACCATCAGCAATTGATGGCGATAGAGAGCAAGTGTGAATAACCGCGAATAAATTTACACTTGAAAAGTTGACGCCAAAATTATGACAGATTGTTCCCCAGGCTAATTTTGCTGTTTGCTTTTTTCTTTTTTTAATTTTCACTTTGTTCAGTTTCCACGACAACCGAAAACAGGTGGAAATTCACTTCCGTCTTTCAGCGATTCGTGATGGATCGCGTGTCAAATGAAGACAAGATAAGTTACAACATGCTCTATATGGTTTGGTTATTGGTTAATGGGCAGAAAATGAAAGTAAAAATCCAACTTTATTGAATAAATCAGACTTAATGGCGAAATTCAGAACACGATTTTTACTTTTGTTCCAGTGCAATGACGAGAGATAGAGAGGGGAGAGAGAGAGAGAGAGAAGAGAGAGAGAGAGAGAGAGAGAGAGAGAGAGGAGAGAGAGGAGAGAGAGAGGAGAGAGAGGAGAGAGAGAGATGGAGAGAGATGGAGAGAGAGAGAGAGAGATAGAGAGAGAGAGAGAGAGAGAGAGAGAGAGATGTGAGAGAGAGAGAGAGAGGAGAGAAGATGGAGAGAGAGAGAGAGAGAGAGAGAGAGAGAGAGAGAGAGAGAGAGAGAGAGAGAGCGAGAGAGAGAGAGAGAGAGAGAGAGACTTCAGTTATCTTTATTTAGATTTCCATCTCATTTTGTTTCCCAAAGATACGATACCAGAGAAAATGGCAGCTGAATGGTCGAAAAAATATTAGCAAGAATGTTCATTTGTTTGATTATAATTATTTTTAAAGTTATTTTCCATTAGAGAATAAGTAAAAAATACACAAAAAAAATTTCAGTTAATCGACAGCGATTGGAGGATCTATTACGCTATACAATAATAAATTATAACGAAAGATGAGTTTAATTAACAGTGTCTCAATCTCTCTCTCTCTCTCTCTCTCTCTCTCTCTCTCATCTCTCTCTCTCTTCTCTCTCTCTCTCTCTCTCTCTTCTCTCTCTCTCTCTCTCTCTCTCTCTCTCTCGTCTCTATCATACACACACACAGATATAATAAATATGAATGTCACATTTAAGTTGATCAAGCCTAAAACGGAGACTCGATATTAAAAGAGACAGGTATTTCATTTCGTCAAACAGTGGAAAGGAATACGATAAACAAGTGTGTGTATAAAGTATTGATCATTTAAGGAACCGGAAGGATGAGCAATTCTTAAAATTAAAGGCATAAGATGCCATGACTTCCTGCCTTCTTCTCCACTGTATATATCATACTATAATGCACTGTACTAACTGCAGTGCACTATAATGTACTATACTGCTCTACAGTATATTATACTGCAGCATACTATAATATTCTGTACTATGGTTTAATTTTACTATCCTGTACTATTACATAATGCACTATACTATGTTGTACTATGCTATCCTATACTGCAATATATTACAGATTCTATAATACCTAAACTATACTGTGCTGAACTAAATCATAATATATTATAACATACTATTCTAGTTTACTATAAGGACATGATCTGAAGATTAATTTTAACAAAATTTGTAATTGTGAAAAAACAATGAATTCCATATGTTAACAAAGCTAACAGAATGTTAATTAACCGTAATATCAAACTGAAGATCGAAAAAGTTTAGTTTATTGCATAAGTGCAGAAGTACCTATGTCCTCCTCTATTAGAACAGAGATGCACTGTTAAGAACAGCTTACTGGTAGTTCCGCAGTAGATAGTAAACGCTGTACCCAATACAATCTGTGTACCAAGTGTAATCCATTCGGACGTTTATCAAGTACGTTACCCTGTATTGCGGTGTAAAACAACATTTTCCTTCTCAAATATTTACCGGCCACAAGACAGCATTGGAACTGAACATCAAGAAGAAAGATAAATATTGGAGACTTTTGGTCGAGACGCCGCCTTGTGGTGATAGAATTCCACCCCAGCAATCGGCGTTCGGTGAGTGACTCGCATGATGGACGCCCAAATCAAGTTACCCCCGCCAGCCATTGTCTAACCACCGGGCTGTGTTTTATTGACAGTCGGTCCAAATTAGTCTCGTGCCGGCAGATGGTACCGATAAAGAGCGGTCTAATTCGATTACCCAGCAAGCTGAAAGCCGTCAATACCAATAAAAACAAAGTTAGCAACAAAGGAGGGAGACCGAACAAAAAAGAGAGAGGAGGATTCGTAGCGTCTCCTTATACAAAGCGAAACAAAAAGAAAAAGGGAGGGGGATCATTCATTGATTCGGTCGGTACAGTCACGATACCACCGTTCGATCCGCGTCTTCGCCATCACCGAGTTAACGCGATACCGGAGATCGATGACATCCTACGCCTGGGCCCCTTTAAAGCACATGTACCGGAAAACTAAGTCCCCTTATAAGGTTAAAAACGTCCGGGAAATCCCGCGACCTTCATACCTCCCTCGGTATGCACGCGGTCCGAGCGTCCAACAGACAGCAGAGCAATTACAGTTTATATAATAGTAATAAAAGACAAACCCGGCCGCCATTAGTCCGTGCATTTACTTACCGGTTCTTACTTTTCGGATCTATCTTAAACTTTTCTAATATTTGCTCAGGTGCGCGACCTGACGACGCCATCTGCCTGACTCGCGATGTACAGAAGAACTCTCCCGACTCGGTTCGTCTTCATCGAGACTGAGAATGGAACAAAGGGAGCTAACCGCTTCTTTAAACGGACATTCCACCCGGTTCGTCTTCATCGAGACTGAGAATGGAACAAAGGGAGCTAACCGCTTCTTTAAACGGACATTCCACCCGGTTCGTCTTCATCGAGACTGAGAATGGAACAAAGGGAGTTAACCGCTTCTTTAAACGGACATTCCACCCCGCTTGCCGCCAGTTTATTCTCGAATGCACAAAGAATGTTTATTTCTAAAAAAAATTTAAAAAAAAATATTAAAATATACAAAATAATTCTGCACTGGGCGCTGGAAGAAAACTTAGCGGTCGATTGAAGCTTTTTAGGAATCTGATGCGGCTGTAGATATTCAGACCCCGATAGATTTACTCGGTAGTGTAGTCATCATCTGAAATTCGGCTGAGCGCGTCGCCATCAGTAATCTATTTTCAAAAGTCTGAACCCTTTTTCTTTACTTCACTTCAAGTGGCTAATTTTCAAATCGGACATTCCCAGAGGTACTGCAGTCGACAGTTCATTCTGGAAGATAATAGATGCGTTTATGCTGTCTATTTTCTTACGGTGGGAGGGAACCGTTAGCGTATCTCGGAGAGTGTTTTCGAGTCAAAGGATAAATTATGTATGCTGCTGGATTTCTTTATTAAATTACCGGGGGAACTTTAAAATAACGATTTTTACTTTTAAAATTCCTTCATTTTTATAGAATTTCGTGGCCTCAGGCAATCGTGTTCAAATTGTTGACCAAAAATAGAAAATTACCCTAAGCAGACGAGAATCCAAGAATGTCTGTCTGCCTCCACTATCTACTCAAAGCCTTTTTAAAATATTTATGATCTCGTTCCTCGATACACGGGCGATGATTGCGAAAAGAGTTCTGAAGAAAAGAAAAAAAGAAACAATTCTATATCGACGGTTTTGTAGAAAATAGACTTTTGTTGTTTTTGAAGGATTCGCGTTTAGGAGGCCCATTATAGAGAAAAACACAATTTTCAAATATCTGAACATTTATTTCCATCAAAAGTTATCGATGCAATTTCTATTCATTAACTCAGGCGTCGCGAATGTATTATTACTGTTGTTTCTTTTTAACTAAAATTCCACCATCTCTCTCTCTCTCTGTGTACTGACGTCATCTCTCTCTGTATATACTGACGTTATCGCGCTCTCTCTCTGTACTGACGTCACCTCTTTCTCTCTGTACTGACGTCATCTCTCTCTGTATATACTGACGTTATCGCGCTCTCTCACTGTACTGACGTCATCTCTCTCTGTATATACTGACGTCATCTCTCTCTGTGTACTGACGTCATCTCTCTCTGTTTATACTGACGTTATCGCGCTCTCTCTCTGTACTGACGTCACCTCTTTCTCTCTGTACTGACGTCATCTCTCTCTGTATATACTGACGTTATCGCGCTCTCTCACTGTACTGACGTCATCTCTCTCTGTATATACTGACGTCATCTCTCTCTCTGTGTACTGACGTCATCTCTCTCTGTTTATACTGACGTTATCGCGCTCTCTCTCTGTACTGACGTCATCTCTCTCTGTATATACTGACGTCATCTCTCTCTCTGTACTGACGTCATCTCTTTCTCTCTGTACTGACGTCATCTCTCTGTATATACTGACGTTATCGCGCTCTCTCTGTACTGACGTCATATCTCTCTGTATATACTGACGTCATCTCTCTCTCTCTCTCTCCCTCTCTCTAACCTTCTGAGTTACTTGTCCTTGAAGATTTCCCCAGTCTAGTAGAATAAAGAATAAGGCGTAGCCCAGAAAGCCTCAAATAGTTGAACACCATAAGACGTACACCAAATATGAGTTTCTCCATACTGTTGAACCGCTTGCTAGTCAATTTTAAGCATCACTTGTGATCTCCGCCTCAGCATCAATGAATTTCCTTTATGTTACCGTGCAGTTGTTCCTTTGTACTCGAAATTTTAACCTTTGTGATGGAAAATAATAATAAAAATAACATGATCGTAGCAACCAACTTAGAAAACAGACCTTTGTAGGGCTATATTTATTGTTTAAAATTTTTTCTGGGTAGCTAACAAAAAACACCACCAGAGTTGCCTTTCTTCTATCATAAAATTATTATCTAAATAGATTATTCAAAATTTTATAGGTAATTTTATATAATTTACTAGCTAACAAATAATGCGATCAAAGTTAGCTATCTTTTAACATAGAGTTATTATCTAAATGCACTATTAAAAATTTATTATCTCCATTTCACGACTGCTTGAACATTTTTTTTTTATTTTGCTTTGACTATCAAAACAGATTATGTTTTTATTTTGTCATTTTTAGGGGTCCATCGACTGACCTTTAAAGGCAAAATGAAGATACAGCTTTTAGGATAGCTAGAAAAATGACGAATTGTTTGAGGGTTCTTGTCGATACTCTTTTTTATATTACTCAGATTGAACGCTCTGCTGCTCCGGTATAGTAACCAATCATAATCCAAAAGGTATTCGTTTTTAAGGAAGAGTTGAGTATTTCTGGTTAATTCGTTTGTCATATTAAAAAGAAAAAAAAAGGATTTAAAAAAAAGAAGAGGAAATTACAAATAACGTTTCAAAAGGACGCCATTTTGTTTTGGCCATGGATGCTGTATTGTATTGGCTCCGTAGAAACAGAAAGACGTTACGGATTGTACGAGGACCTAACTTTGACAAGCGAACTTGGCTAATGTATACGATGGTCACGTGGAGACATTAAAATTTCTACAAAAGCCCTAGATTTGACAAGAGTTCCTGGATAGTGTAGTACAGTAGATAGAAGAAGACAAAAGGTAATTAGCCTGCTCATCCACACTTACCAATATTATTGGTCATAATTATAAATTGTCTAAAGTTTCAGCGTATTCTTATATACGTATATACGTGGAATTGCAACTAACGAAATAAACTTATGGCAGTATTGGTTAACAATGGAAGTGAAAACCAGTTTAAAATCGGACGAATACTAATTATATTACGTCTGTGGACAGGCTGATAGAAAGCCATGTTGACTTTCTTCTTCATTGTAGCCAGCAAGCTTAGATAATTTAGACAGGCACGCGCGGCGCATGCGTCATATATAGCATATAATCGATCTTTATTTATAATTCCACTACATATATAAAATTTTATGCTTGCACAATAAATATAATTTGACAAAATCATTTTAACTTGTCTCTACCCAATAAATCCGTTCGTCTAAAGCGCAAAGAGATATTAAAATATGCCCGCTCTTCTTTTTTTCTCGGGCGGAAAAGCAGCCGACTGCTTGTTTGCTTTGTTATTAATTCCTGCGGCGATAATTTGAATAAAGATGGCTGGATAGGAAAAGTAAATAAATGGGGGGGGGGAACCCCCAGGATTTTTGACTGGCGATAAAAGCTGATGAAATACGAAGTGAGCAGAACGCTCAGTTCTTCTGATGATGCAGGGTCGCTATCAGACTTTGTCTGGTTCTTGCAGTGGCGAGCTTCTAGCTCGTGCTTGCTGATCTGCAGTAAAACAACTTCCGGGAAGATCGAATCTGCTTCCGGTCTGCGGTGAGAGAAGCCATTTGCAAAAGAGAAGCAACTAAAAGGCGAGAAAGCAAAGATAGCTTAAGTAATTATTCAAATCTAATTTTATTTTTCTTTGGTTTATCATTCTTTAAATAAAATAAATAAACAGATGAATTATGTGTGTTAACTGGTTAAATTTATAGAAAATTTGTTTCTTTAAAACGACTCGGGACCGAATGCATGATACTAATGCATCTTTGAATTGTTTAAGGAAAACATATCAAGGTAGAAGAGTTTTGTCGTCTGCTACTGAAATAGAATCAAGAAGCAATAGCCATTCTTCTAATCTACGTGGGAAAGCTGTTAAAAAGTCGTTTGTTGTTGTGTTGGAAAGCAGTGTCTGTCTACAAGGGAGACAACCCTGGTGAAGAATTGAGTGACGCGGTTGTTCGCCAGACGGCCTGGCACGACCGATCTCTCTCTCTCTCTCTCTCTCTCTTAAATCAAAGTTGACAAGTGTTTCTAACAAAGAATGGCGGGGGAAAACGCAAAACTAAAGCGAAAGTACTCTGTTTTCTAGACGTTCATTTTCATGTTACATTTAGTAAAGACAGAAACTTCGAGTTACATCACTTTAAAGCTGATACATCGAAATGCGGCTCTAGTGATTAAATCTGGTTCTGTTTCACTCCAACCAGATGCGTGCGGCTCGAACGAGCGGGCCCCAGCTAGAGTAAATCTTTAGATTACATCACTTCCGGTAGCGGCGTAAATGACGAAAATAGATGGGAGACGAAGGCGTTTATAAATTGAAACATAAACCTTAAATACCGAAAGTCTGCATTACGTAAAGTGGTCACAGAGCTTTGTTGGGAGCACTTTGGTCTCGCTGAGTCTGGCGTCATCTCAAGAACTCTCACATTTCAAGATAAACGCAACCATGTGTAACTTAACGAATCTGAACCGAACGTTAACCATCCGTTGCACTCTGGAAAATAAGGCATCTTTATCTGATTGTCATAAAGAACCGAAAGTCCGTCTTTAATTCACGTCACATCAATTATTAAAGGTAGTAAATACTAGCCAAAGGTAGTTTTCGGTCCTTATAGCACTCATTAGAAAGCAACTAAAGGCGACTTCGTCCATTGGCAGCTAGAAGAGGGTAATTTAGAGAATATAAAATTAGTATGGCGCCGTTTTTCTAGAACATAATACTTAGTTGGGCCGGGCATTTGGAAATTTTGGATTATTTATTCTGTCTTCATAATGACATAGCAGTAATATTCTGATTCTGACTCCATAGCAGTGTCTCCATAAAACTCTGAATTTAACAGTAGAATGGATATCATACATGCGCAGATTTTATTATGAAACATTATAACGGTCAAACCGGAACATCTAGGAAAGAAAAAGCTGCTTATTGGTTTCCCCAACTTCATTTTAAATTTAAGGGCTGGGCGAATGTTGTCCCGGAGACTTAGGAATGCATTTCGATTTACCTATTGTAAGATAACGACTTTATTATGGCAAGTTTAGCATGGATGCTAGTGCGCAAGAACCTCAGTCGGTTATGGCATTCGGACCTCTGCCGTTTCCTACCTCTCGCTGGTGATTTCCAGCTCTCTGGGACCAATCTTGCGTTCTTCAAACGTATTTTTCAAATTATTTTGTATAGTGGATGATATTTAGAATGTCGTCACCGATAAAATATTTAGCTAGAAGAAAAAAAAAAGCAATATGTATGCAACTCATAAATACAGGAGTGAATGAATTATGGAATCTTGTTTAATATTTTTATTGAAGGATTAACAACAACAACAGCAGCAGCAGCAGCAGTAGTACTGTTTAGCATCAATTTATGACTGAATTTTAAAATCTATTTGTTCTGTATTTCTAACACAATACTGCATACTGTTTATTATCATTTGTGGGCTCTCTTCTGGTTTTATGTTGATTAATACACAACCATATTTAATAAATAATATTAATTTAATATACAGTTCTTGCCATTAAAATTAGCACCCGTTTCATTTCGTCAATACAGATTTGCACCTGTGTTAGACTGGTTTAAAGGACCTGTATTTTACAATAGGCAGGTAAATTAGAATTTCATTTATACGTCTCTGGGACATTCGAACAACTTTCGCTCATCCATCAATTTAAAGTAAAGATGAAAACCAATGACCTATTCTTGGATGCTGCGTCTTTCAGGAGAGAGTAGCCGATTCCCAGTCTGTACAGGAAGAAGCACCTGGTGATTGCTACCTCGACTCGAGCCCCCCACCGAGACGGGCCGAGAAGGGAATAGGTAGAAGCTTTTAACAAGAGAAGAGATATTATGTCAGAGCGAAAAACCAAAACTGTGACGAGAAACCACCTGTTCACTGGTTAATAATCAGGTGGTAGAAAAGACCGGCGAATGGCTTATCTGTTTTAACAGCACCTTGGCGACCATTCGAATTGTAGTGCTCAGTTCAAGAGCTGTAAAGTCGATACTTCGCCGGGTGGAAAATCGTTTGATCTGATCCATTAAAGGACATTGGATGACTTCTGATTGATTTTTGTTCCGAGTTTACAGAAAGGCGCCTGCACTCTTGTTAGTTCAAAGGAACCGAAAGCGACCGGGGGCACGATAGTCTTAAAGGTTCCTTCCCGAGTATCTTCATCTTTAACTCGCCTATTTAGCGTTTAAAAACGAGCCTTTGGTTACGCGAGACTCTCCCACTGGCCGATTTTCCAATCCGTGCCTAACCGAAGGGGTCGGGAGATCTAGATGCGGTTAACATCTTAACTCGCTCTCGATTGATCTCGCATTATCGCCCGTATCAAAGGGAACTATTTTCTGTGGTGGCCGTCAAAACAACATGATACGCAAATACCGCATCCAAGACTGTTTTGGCTGCTGCCAATTGTTCGCAAATATTAAAGGACGTTTACGTATATAAATATATATTATATATATATTTATATATTTTATTTTAAAAATATAAAGTCAGATCTGTCGAAACAATAAATTGAAATTCGCATAGAACTCTCGGAATAAACCCCTGGCTTTAGAGATGCCAACGATTCTACAGCGGCTTCAAGAACAGATGACGGGAAAACGAGAGTAGGAAAACCAGAATCTTAATCTTCCCTTTGATTAAAATAGACCTTTTATGAAATGAAATCCGATCAGCAAAATTACTCACAGCAGTAAATCTAGATTTACCTTATAACAGTGATTTCGGACGAGCTGAAGCGAGTGAAGGATTTAGAGCAAAATCGGAAACTAAAGCAAGGAAACAACTCCAGAGAAAATAAAAACCATGCGATTATGAAAGAAATTGTACGGCGCGGAAACGGAATAGAATTCCTCGCGTTTGATTACAGTTTGCTTTGTTATTTTTTGGCGAATAATTATAGAAACAGAGTATGCACAAGAAACGAGTAATTGCAAATGAGAGGCGTATATTATACACTCGCACAATCCATTATTACAGAAGAAAATATACAAAAACAATGAACACGTTGTACAGTGTATTAGTATTTGGTACGTGAGCCCTTCGCCTTATACAAAGCGAGACACCTCGTTTTCAAGCTCCCATACAGGATATCAGTTGACGGATGTGGAATGTTGTTCCACATATCCAGTAGCATCTTCCACAACTTACCCAAGGTGTTTGGTTGCCGTATGACTTTTTCAGCAGCCATATGACCCCTGTTTAGTTTCAGTGATGTTCATATCAGGACTTCGTGCAGACTAAGCCATCTTAGTGACTGTTCCAGCAGCCTCTTCACATCCCAGATAGTATTCCACTACACCGGTTGTATGCTTGTGGCCCCTTGTCACGTTAGAAGATGAATCCCCGCTCAATAAGATGTCTTCCCGTGGAAATAGCAAACCTGTACCTAGTACACCTTTGATTTTATGCAAATCTCCGACACCCTTGGCTGATATGCAGCCCCTCACTTGCATATCCACTTCCATTCTTCACTGTAGCTGTTGCACACTGACTGTTATATCTTTCCCTGGTCCCTGACTACTGTCAAACAGTTTAAACTTGGACTCCATCCCACTGTTTTATTTCTGCTGCCCATCTGAGTTTTGTCATTTGCTTGCTTCTCTTTAGCAAAGGTTTTGAGCAGATACGCATTCATTGAGACCATTCCGTGCTAATATGTATCTTAGTGTTCTTGAAAAACCATTAACCCCTGTACTTGCAGTAATGTCATTTCCAAGATCATTACTGCCTTGCTGTCTCGTAGAGAACGCACCCTGCGGTATTTAACATCACTTTTGGAGAGTTTGGGCTTTCTTCTTCGACTGCGTTTATTGGCTACGGTACCAGTTCTCAGTATCCCTCTCAGAGTCTTACACACAGCTCCTTCTGAACCACGAAGTCTGTGGCTGCAATCCGCCGCTTGGACCGGCCCTCACCAACTAAGACTTTGATTTCTATACACCTGCCACGTGATATTTTCGTCCCCAAAGCCATGGTATCCACTACACTACACTGATATCACTACCTATACTTTTAGTCTTGCAGATGGGGTGACACTTTCTGGCTGCCTTCACGACAACCAATCACAGTGTACTATATAGGATTCCATCTTTACACACGAGATGAGATTCTGTCAGGTGCTATTCGAATTTCCCGATCCATGTTTTCCCTCTGTTTCCATAATTATTTTTAAATACTGTATGTTGTGGCTAATCTCTCTCTCTCTCTCTCTCTCTCTCTCTCTCTCTCTCTTCTCTCTCTCTCTCCTCTCCCATCTCTCTCTGTATACTGATTGTCATCTCTCTCTCTCTCCATCTCTCCATCTCTCTCTGTATACTGATGTCGTCGCTCTCGCTCTCGCTCCTCTCTCTCGCTCGATCTCTCGCGCTCTCTCGTCTCTCCATCTCCCATCTGCTCTGGAGTATACTGATGTAGTCGCTCTCGCTCTCTCTCTCTCTCGCTCTCTCTCTCTCTCTCTATCTCTCTCTCTCTCTCCAGCTCTCTCTGTATACTGATGTCATCTCTCTCTCTCTCCATCTCTCCATCTCTCTCTGTATACTGAGTCGTCTCTCTCTCTCTCTCTTTCTCTCTCTCTCTCTCTCTCTCGCTCTCTATCTCTCTCTCTCTCTCTCCATCTCTCTCTGTATACTGATGTCGTCTCCTCTCTCTTCTCTCTCTCTCTCTCTCTCTCTCTCTCTCTCTCTCTCTCTCTCTCTCTCTCTCTCCCCTTCAGTTACATTTTATGAACTCTTGTCTTGTATGTCAAAGTCACAGTTAGTTTTTGGAACACACCTGAAAGGTATTAGATTTGTTATTCAAAGCAGAACGTCGTTTTTTCTCTATAGACTGGAATGATGGCAAATCCTTTTCTTTTCCTTATAAACCATCTCAGCAGAAAAGTAGTGCCTGTCGTAAGCTCACGCTTACTTTTTAAAATTACCCTTCCATCTTTTTATTTTTTCAAGGAAAGAGAAATAGCATTTCTTTTATCTACTTTAAAAAAAAAAAAACTTTTAAGTTTACGGTTTCCAACACGTTGTTAATCAAGAATCTAAAGCTGTCGATTAATTCTAAACGATGAAGATATTCAATTTTCACGTTTATAAGCAGCAGCCAGAAATTAGATAGACATTTTTAAGGAGGAAAAAAGGGGGAAAAGGAGTTCTTCTCATTTTTTAATTTAATAACACAGTCGTCGCTGAAAGCAAATGCTTTCTTACTACACATACTGGGAGGTTCTTTGCTTCTCTTAGCTTGAACCCTGTCTTCCTGTTCAAATGTCGTGTTTTAATCCCATTACGCACTTAGCGATTTTGTTCCCTTCCTTGAATATGGAAACGGCATCACAAGTAATCAAATGCGCTTAAAAGATGCTTAATTACATATTCCCATATCAAAGCTGGGAAGACTGCAATCATGTTTGTTTTTTGTTGTTGTTTGATGCACCAGATCCCACGTGACTGCCAAACGCCTCGCACAACTATGACGCAGAAAGTGTGGCGCCAGTAGATTTTGGAAAGATGTCGAATGTGCACGTCTACAGAACCTTTCTTGAAGTGGACGTGTGCGAGTGTTCCTAACGTGATATTGGCGACACAAAAAGCGAATAAATAAATGCGTACCTTTCGTCCGTTTAAAAGCATCGCTTTGTCTGATATTTAGAAAGCCTCATACTTCTCCATTCTG
Organism: Nautilus pompilius; assembly: GCA_018389105.1. Taxonomy (NCBI): domain Eukaryota; kingdom Metazoa; phylum Mollusca; class Cephalopoda; order Nautilida; family Nautilidae; genus Nautilus; species Nautilus pompilius. The sequence goes on along the minus strand of JACATO010000630.1, from coordinate 454,888 downwards.
AGCAGAAACCCTTAAAACTAATAAATCGTCTTCTATCTGATTATTCGCGACAGTTAAACTACGTGAAAGTTTGAAGATTTTAATTTTATAAACGAATGTCTGGACTCGAGAGAACCACTCATCTAAAATAGATTGTTTTCTGTTCAAATTGCCTATAAAATGACAGGAAATTATCCAGAGAGTAATCAATAGTTTCACAGCTATTGCTGTTCAATTTAACTTTTAGTCGGCAATAATGTTTCTTCCTCTCCCCTCTCTCTCTCTCTCTTCTTTTCTTTTTTTTTTTGATTCCTTCTCGTGTCAACAATAAAATCATATGACGTTAATGGAAACACAACAACAAAAAAGGCCGGAAAAGAGAAAGAAATCAAGTAACGCTTTGGAAGATCTCGATACGAAATTTGTGGAAATTGTATAATTTGCATTCTTTATTCTTTCTTTTCCTGGTGAAACCCAATCTCTTCAAAACTTGTGCTGGCGTTTTTCACCCACAGAGAACAGCGGAGCTTCGGCGATACGACTATGCTCGAACCATAGCTCTTCTGTCGAGGAGGCCGCAAACAACCCTGACGACGTCACACTTCCCTACTCTCAAACCGAAGGAACTAGGGGGGGGGGCGCGGACGGTCTTCGGGAGAATTATCTATCACCCGTAACCGATAATTAGTAAGTGTGTAATGCTTAAAAATGGCAACCGGATCGTGAATAATACTTAGTAACCAATATAGCTGCTTAAATTGAAAGAAAAACAACAACAACAGCTGACGTGGATAACTCAAGTGATCTTGGCGAATACACATATATATATATATATATATATATATAACCTTGGATTTGTAAATGATATCCCCTGTATAGACAGAGGTGTGCAAACAAGACATTTATTTATTACCAGTATCTTGCAGTGTATCCCAGCGGACGTGTATTTGACTTCGTTTCCCCCTCGTTGGTAGACGATGGTTTACTGCATCGAATGACTTCTATGTTCGCGTCAGTCGTTCCCCCCCCCACCAATGAGATCCCAAACCTAACCCCAGACCGGATGGATTTCTACTTCGTCGCAATTCTGCCAGCTTCCGCGTCCTATCCTCGATACCCATCGCGGCGAATCCTTCCCTCGGTATCGACAAAAAAAACGGTGAATCATTTAAAAAAAAAACCGGAGAGAAATTTTGTAATCGAATTATTTGATGACCGAAAAATTTCTTTGGAAAATCGAAAAAAAAACGGATTTATTTTCGTACTTTTTTTTTTTTTTTTAACCTTCCGGTCGTGACCTTTGACCTCGAAAAAGAAAAAAAAAAAGATGGCGTTTGTTTCCCCACGAATGGGGGAGACCTCCCGGTATTTGTCCTTCTTCGGAAAGTCTTCTCACAAAGGAGTCCGGGGAAATTCCTGAATACTCGCAGCTGCTGATTGATCACGGAGAGTTAACTTAATTGTCGGGGTTTGTTGGTTAACGAATCAACAGGGAACGGGGCCTGTTTACAGGAAGAGCCAGTCCATTATCAGAGGAAATCTGAATAATCGGTTTTAGAGAGTGGCACGAGTTTAGGGTCCAGGGGTCCAACTTAATGACCCCCTTTTTTAAACAAAAAAAAGGACACGTTATAAATTACTTGTTATTATTCGTTTCTAAAAAGTTTTTTTTCTCCAACCTACTCGCTTATCTCTAAACAAGCAGCTGGTTGGTTATATCTTGTATGACTCCCTACTAGCAGGCCAGCGCGAGTGAGAGTGTGAGCGAGTGTTGAGTGAATGTGGGTGAGTGCTGAGTGTATGTGTGAGCGAGTGCGCGAGTGAGTATGAGTGTGTGAGTGTATGAGTGAGCGTTGAGTGTATGTGTGAGCGAGTGAGTGTATGAGCGAGTGTTGATTGTGTGTTGAGTGCATATGTGAGTGATTGTCGAGTGTATGTGAGCGAGTGCGCGAGTGAGTGTTGAGTGTATGTGTGAGTATATGAGTGGGCGTTGAGTGTATGTGTGAGCGAGAGCGCGAGTGAGAGTGTGAGCGAGTGCGCGAGTGAGTATGAGTGTGAGCGAGTGTTGAGTGTATGTGTGAGCGAGTGCGCGAGTGAGTATGAGTGTATGTGTGAGTAAGTGTATGAGTGTTGAGTGTATATGTGAGTGTATGAGTGAGCTTGAGTGTATGTGTGAGCGATGAGCGCGCGTGAGAGTGTGAGCGAGTGCGCGAGTGAGTATGAGTGTGAGCGAGTGCATGAGTGAGTGTTGAGTGTATGTATGAGCGATGCGCGAGTATGATGTATGAGTGACTGTTGAGTGTATGTGTGAGCGAGAGCGCGAGTGAGAGTGTGAGCGAGAGTTGAGTGTATGTAGGTGAGTGCTGAGTGTGAGCGAGTGTATGAGTGAGTGTTGAGTGTATGTGTGAGCGAGTGTTGATTGTGTTGAGTGTATATGTGAGTGAGTGTATGTGAGAGAGTGAGTATGAGTGTGAGCGAGGGTGTGAATGAATGTTGAGTGTACGTGTGAGCGAGTGAGTATGAGTGTGAGCGAGTGTTGAGTGTGCGTTGTGTGTTGAGTGCATGTGTGAGCGAGTGTGTATGTCTGTGCGTGCGAGGTGGGGTAGCCGTTTTCCTTAGATATAAAGCAGGGTACTGAACGCGAATATAACAGCATCAGGTCGAAAGAAGAGAACAGTTGGAGTGGCGTCGTGGTCTCAGACCCAGATCGATCCCACGGAAACAGTATATATTTTTTTCTTTTCCGTCTTTTTATTTTCGTTTTACGTGGCCGCAGCCAGCGGAGCCGATCGATCGGGGCTCGAAGCCGCCAGCGAGAAGGGTTGGCGGGCTGGTAGAGACCCCTAATGCCCACGACGGCTCGAAAGATGTCAAAAACACTTTTTTAAAGTTGCGGTTACAAAGGAAGGAAAACAGATAAAGGGATCTCGTTGCCGAATATAAACCCGAAGAGCTTCAAAAAAAAAGGAGTTGGGGAATTGCTCATTCCTCGGCCCCTGATTTCTTTTTCCATCTTAATGACTCATTTTCTCTAAGGAAAGCGAAAAACGGGTGATTTCTTTCACTAGACTCCCCCCTGCTATTTGAATATCGGTAAACCCTCTTTTAGCGAACCTCTGTCCTGACTTCGAGGTCTCGAGGGCGGGGTGGGGTGGGGGGAGGGGTTATCGGCCTTGGTGACTGATCGAGCTGTAGGGATGTGGTCGGGAGCTCGCTCGCTCTTGAGCGTGTACCTCGCGGTGCCTCCTCCGCATGTGCAGAAAAAAAATTCCTTACTGGAACCCTTCATTTTCAGATGTGGGAGAAGACGGGAGAAACTTCACGCGGATGGCTGTTGAAAAGGAGCCGGTGCCAGGGGGAGTAATGCCAGACCGGACCGGTCCCGACCGGAACTCGAACCCGGGGTGCCCCTAATCGAAAACTCTACCGTGTATCTAACAGTAAGTTATTATCTCCTCTTCTGTTGTTGCCACGGCTTTACATATAGACCGTCTGCCTGTGTTCTGCCGATACATCCGACACCGCACCGACAGATCTAAAACAAGCCTTATTTCGGGGAGGGAAGAAGATTAGCTGAGCATTAACACGGTTCGCTTGCATCTTGTACGGGTGTGGAGGCCATACTTAAGGAAAGGTGTAGAATTACTGGAAAGAATTTAGCGCAGATTCTTTCGAATGTCTCCAGGTTGCAACCATTTAGAAAAAAAAAAAATATAAAACTATTAGACTTTCCTTTTTAGTGTTTTTTTGGCTATTCACTGGAGGTCTGACAGATTTCCAAAATAGCCAAAGGTAATGAGGCTTCTGCTGGTGACCCATCATCAATGACTTTGGTGGCTGGCTTAGAAGCAAAAGGAAATTACAACAACAACAACAAAAAATGTTATAGCAGTTATATTATAAGTGAATTAAATAATATTTTCCGAGTTTACCTCAGCCAAGAACTAAGGATGGGTTTTCTGTCTGCGCGTTTACAACGAGAAGAGCAGGAAGAAATCGCTTCACGGCATAATTTTGTGAACGTTTGTTCGACTATTTCTATTCTCTTAAAACGGTATTTCCCATCAGCGGAATTTCGAGCTGGTCTATCTACACCTTCAGAGCGCGTGGTGGTCCAGGGTTGGTTCTGAGATCCCGGCTACGAGCCGGACACTTCACCACAGCTGCCGCGTCGGCTGTCGTGGAAAGGCCATCTCTAAACTTACTTCCTTCGGTGATGGGCTTCTGGGGTCTCTTTGCAATTACAGCTGGCGAGAGGTACTCTCTGTCTGAATCGCTGTCTCCCGCAGTTTGGAAGAAACTCTGGGTTCGACGTCTTGGGAAAAATAAATAAAATAAATAAATAAATAAATATACTTATCTCGAACTGAAAATGTCATGTTTTGGTTTTACGCCTGAATTTAATTTCTGAACGGACTGAACGACTTCGCGTAGAGACTCTGGTTTCTGCGAGTTGTTGTTGTTGTTGTTGGACTTCCGAACGAGGCTCTGCCAATGGCATTGCCTCCCGTAAAGACAAGCGGCCTGTTCTCTGTCGAGTCCTCTTCGTTACTGAGAGACGTTCGTCAAGCCGACAAGCGGCCCGGTCGGTCCATCCGACACCCGGGGCCCCCAAGGACCCGGGAGGTCTCTCTCACGTCGGGTGCTGTTGTTGTTGTTGTTGTTGTTGACATCGAGAGGCACTGAAAATTAAAATCTTTCGAGTTCGTTATATCGTCCAGAGGGAATGAAGAAAGAACCTACAAGTCAGAGAATATGCCAACACTTCCACCCAAATGCCATTCATTCAATGTAAATACGAATAAAACTATTTCCGAACGAAGATGGCCTAGGAAAACAAAACTTCCGCATACATCACAATAGCGATGCAATTCCAAGACACCATCAATTTCTGGCCAGCCAACGGAAATAAATAATCACAGGTAATGCGAGTTTTAACGACTATTATACCAGTTTCTGGTTTGACTATATATATGTGTGTGTGTGTGTGTGTGTTAAAATTTCTCACAGATCAAACGATACCAATTTTTTTCCGATCAGAAAATAACAAAATCAGTACATGAAGCTAGGTATTGCAAGATGTAGCGACACCTCACAAGTTCTGATCATGCCCACACATATCGACGTTAACTGCACTACAGATTTTGACAGGACCCGTACCAGTTCCCGATCAAGTGGTAAATTTGGTCTTGACTTTACTACTAGAAAATCTACCAGTCTCCGCACAGTTTAATGGAGTATTCAATGGTAGTAAAAATGCTGCGGAAAGTACACACGTGAGGAGACCCAAGTTCGTATCAGCATCTCTTATTTGCCGTGTAATTTAGGTGGCTTCGTTAAAGCCGATGATGATTCGTTTAGTAGAGTCTATCTTCCTTCTGCTAGTTGTTTTTCTTTTAACTTCTAGAAGGGCTCATAAAAGATTCTAAGCTTAGGTTCACTCACCTGATTCCTTCCTTTCGTTGCAGACCTTCACCCTGACCAAACCTATTTCGTCAAAGCGTCCAAATCTTTCCATTCCAGATATTTTATTCAAGAATAAAGCTAAATTATATCTACCAAGAATTTGGCGTTGCATTAAACAAATATTATTTACTATAAATTATTATATTTGAAATAAGCCAGATTTTTCCAGCTATGCTTTGAATAAAATTCATTATTGTTACCAAACTATGAAAGTGCATTATGGGTACTTGACCTATCACTAGAGTATAGTAGATTTATTATTTAGAGTAAGGCTGAATTCTACGTGTTTGACGTGCCATCATAGAGTGAGGCTGAATTCTACGTGTTATCATAGTGTAAAACTGAATTCTACGTGTTTGACGTGCTAGCATAGTAAAGCTGAATTCTGCGTGTTTGACCTGTTAGCGTAGAGTAAAGCTGAATTATATGTGTTTGACGTGCCATCATAGAGTGAGGCTGAATTCTACGTGCTATCATAGTGTAAAACTGAATTCTACGTGTTTGACGTGCTATCATAGTAAAGCTGAATTCTGCTGCGTGTTTTGACCTGTTAGCGTAGAGTAAAGCTGAATTATATGTGTTTGACGTGCCATCATAGAGTGAGGCTGAATTCTACGTGCTATCATAGTGTAAACTGAATTCTTAACTACGTGTTTGACGTGCTATCATAGTAAAGCTGAATTCTGCGTGTTTGACCTGTAGCGTAGAGTAAAGCTGAATTATATGTGTTTGACGTGCCATCATAGAGTGAGGCTGAATTCTACGTGCTATCATAGTGTAAAACTGAATTCTACGTGTTTGACGTGCTATCATAGTAAAGCTGAATTCTGCGTGTTTGACCTGTTAGCGTAGAGTAAAGCTGAATTATGTGTTTGACGTGCCATCATAGAGTGAGGCTGAATTCTACGTGCTATCATAGTGTAAAACTGAATTCTACGTGTTTGACGTGCTATCATAGTAAAGCTGAATTCTGCGTGTTTGACCTGTTAGCGTAGAGTAAAGCTGAATTATATGTGTTTGACGTGCCATCATAGAGTGAGGCTGAATTCTACGTGCTATCATCATAGTGTAAAACTGAATTCTACGTGTTTGACGTGCTATCATAGTAAAGCTGAATTCTGCGTGTTTGACCTGTTAGCGTAGAGTAAAGCTGAATTATATGTGTTTGACGTGCCATCATAGAGTGAGGCTGAATTCTACGTGCTATCATAGTGTAAAACTGAATTCTACGTGTTTGACGTGCTATCATAGTAAAGCTGAATTCTGCGTGTTTGACCTGTTAGCGTAGAGTAAAGCTGAATTATATGTGTTTGACGTGCCATCATAGAGTGAGGCTGAATTCTACGTGCTATCATAGTGTAAAACTGAATTCTACGTGTTTGACGTGCTAGCATAGTAAAGCTGAATTCTGCGTGTTTGACCTGTTAGCGTAGAGTAAAGCTGAATTATATGTGTTTGACGTGCCATCATAGAGTGAGGCTGAATTCTACGTGCTATCATAGTGTAAAACTGAATTCTACGTGTTTGACGTGCTATCATAGTAAAGCTGAATTCTGCGTGTTTGACCTGTTAGCGTAGAGTAAAGCTGAATTATATGTGTTTGACGTGCCATCATAGAGTGAGGCTGAATTCTACGTGCTATCATAGTGTAAAACTGAATTCTACGTGTTTGACGTGCTATCATAGTAAAGCTGAATTCTGCGTGTTTGACCTGTTAGCGTAGAGTAAAGCTGAATTATATGTGTTTGACGTGCCATCATAGAGTGAGGCTGAATTCTACGTGCTATCATAGTGTAAAACTGAATTCTACGTGTTTGACGTGCTATCATAGTAAAGCTGAATTCTGCGTGTTTGACCTGTTAGCGTAGAGTAAAGCTGAATTATATGTGTTTGACGTGCCATCATAGAGTGAGGCTGTATTCTACGTGCTATCATAGTGTAAAACTGAATTCTACGTGTTTGACGTGCTATCATAGTAAAGCTGAATTCTGCGTGTTTGACCTGTTAGCGTAGAGTAAAGCTGAATTATATGTGTTTGACGTGCCATCATAGAGTGAGGCTGAATTCTACGTGCTATCATAGTGTAAAACTGAATTCTACGTGTTTGACGTGCTATCATAGTAAAGCTGAATTCTGCGTGTTTGACCTGTTAGCGTAGAGTAAAGCTGAATTATATGTGTTTGACGTGCCATCATAGAGTGAGGCTGTATTCTACGTGCTATCATAGTGTAAAACTGAATTCTACGTGTTTGACGTGCTATCATAGTAAAGCTGAATTCTGCGTGTTTGACCTGTTAGCGTAGAGTAAAGCTGAATTATATGTGTTTGACGTGCCATCATAGAGTGAGGCTGAATTCTACGTGCTATCATAGTGTAAAACTGAATTCTACGTGTTTGACGTGCTATCATAGTAAAGCTGAATTCTGCGTGTTTGACCTGTTAGCGTAGAGTAAAGCTGAATTATATGTGTTTGACGTGCCATCATAGTGTAAAGCTGAATTCCACGTGCTTGACCTGCTATCGTAGAGTAAAGCTGAATTCCACGTAGAGACCTGTTATCGTAAAATAAAGACGAAATCTCTTATCACATTTGCTATTTAAATATAACGAAATTTTCCTTGCCAGAAATTGAGTTAAATTAAATAACTTTACTTTCTACACATGAGTTTGCAAGAATAATTTGAATCGGGCTACTAGACGGATATTATACACAAACAAACGTCGACCGCTTTCCAGACCCACGAACAAAATTATTTATAGAACGAATTATTTCTGAGTTGACGGTAGCAATTCATTTTCATTAAACATTTATCAGCAATAAATAATGTAATGTTCTCGTGTGTTTTTCTTAAAATTTGCCCTGGCAACAAACAAATGAAGAAAAATACTTTAATCTGTTTTTCTTTTTCTTTATTGCAAGATCTTTATCGAAATAAATTCGATTCAGTGAATTAGGTCTGGAATTGCCAACGTAGTTAGTCCAACAACTTCCTCTTTGCTAGAACATTCGATATTTCACATTTTTGCGCTGCAAAATCATTTGTTGAATTCATTAATAAAGAAGTAAATAAAAAACTTGTAAAATATGTTCCTTGATTTGAAAAGTCGAAGCATTTCGTGCAAAGTACCATATTATAAAAAGATGAAACACGAAAAGTCGCTTTAAAATCCATTATTCCGCGAGGAAATAACACACGACATTTAAAAAAATGAAGTCCAAGTGTGGTGTGTGTGTGTGTCTATATGTCCATGTATGTTGTCTATATATGTATATGTCTATATATGTGTGTGTGTGTGTGTGTATGCGCGCGTGTGTCTATGTGTATGCGTGCCTATGTGTCTATGTATGTATGTGTATATGTGTGTATGTCCATGTATGTGTCTATATATGTATATGTCTATATATGTGTGTGTATGGACGCGTGTGTGTCTATGTGTATGCGTGCCTATGTGTCTATGTATGTATGTGTATATGTGTGTATGTCCATGTAGTGTGTCTATATATGTATATGTCTATGTATGTGTGTGTGTCTATATATGTGTGTTCGTGATAGGTTTTAACGTCAGTAACGAATATACTGTGTAACGGTATTGGAATAATTATGGAAATAACACGTAAAATGCTCTATGGTACAGCCATGTATTGATATGGTACTGTGATTGATTGTCATGCAAAAGTCACAAAGTTCCACACATGCAGAATGGAAATAAAAGTAGAGATATCTCATTGTAGTGCGGTAAATGTGTGGTGAATACTATGGCTACTGGGACGAAAATACCACATTAAAAAGTCTATGAAAATCACCGGTCCATGTGGAAGATTGCAGCCCGATTTCGTGATTCAGAAAGAGATGTGTGCAAGACTCTGAGGAGGATACTCAAAACCGTTACTGTAGCAGGCAGAAGAGCGCTCTTTAGAGGAGCTCAAGTTTGAACTGTTTGGCGGTAATCAACGACAGTTTGTTTACAGCGGACCAGGGAAAGATATAACACAGTCAGTGTGCAACAGCTACAGTGAAGAATGGAAGTGGATATGCAAGTGAGGGGCTGCATATCAGCCAAGGGTGTCGGAGATTTACATAAAATCAAAGGTGTACTAGGTACAGGTTTGCTATTTCCACGGGAAGACATCTTATTGAGCGGGGATTCATCTTCTAACGTGACAAGGGGCCCCAAGCGTACAACCGGTGTAGTGGAAAACTATCTGGGATGTGAAGAGGCTGCTGGAACAGTCACTAAGATGGCTTAGTCTGCACGAAGTCCTGATATGAACATCAGTGAAACTAAACAGGGGTCATATGGCTGCTGAGAAAGTCATACGGCAATCAAACACCTTGGATAAATTGTGGAAGATGCTACAGGATAGTTGGAACAACATTCCACATCCGTCAACTGATATCCTGTATGGGAGCTTGAAAACGAGGTGTCTCGCTCTGCCAGAGCCGGTCCTAGCTATAGGCGACATAGGCGGTTGCCTAGGGCGCCATCTGCTGGGGAAGGGCGCCTCTTTAGCAAGCCAAATTTATCTTTATTTTTGTTTCGATGATTAGCATTAGTCTGAACACTTTATCACTGTTATTGTAGGGCTCGTTTATGACGATGTCATAGAGGACTTTGCAGCAAAGAAGGCCAGGAACGTGAAACTGTAAATTGAGAAATTCTCAATATCTTGTCATTCGGTGCCATTATATGTCTGTTGTAAAAACAGGAATAACTATGCCACTAATAATCTAGTGCATTATGCATATAAAGAATAATACTATAAATAATAGCTTAACATTTTCGTTAGCGTCAGGTTAGCATGAGTAAAACCAGCATTATTTTTGGAGTGGCTTGAGAAGGCCCACGTGACCGGCTGGTAAAGAAGACTGGGACAGCGACCGAGATCACGGACTCGGGGCATGAATTTTAGCAGTCCAGTAAACTATCCCCTGTGCTACCGCGCTGCCCCGAGCCCAAAATGGCGACCGTCCACCAATCACTAAGATAGTGGTGAGGCATTTTCTTTCTTATTAAGTCATCACGCATAAGAAAGAGGGCCAACATCATTATTATGTATATAGTTCTTTTAAAAATTGTGTTCTTTATTACATATTTATTGTTATTAATCTTCTTTTTTAAGATCTGTTGTTATATCTAATTATTTGTTGCGTTAGTTTATTAGCTAAATGTTGTATTATTTATTACTGTGCGTTAATACTATATTCGTGTGCACTTTGCATGTTACTAGTTTTATTGCTGTAATTAAATTCCATCTGTTTCTTTAGGCCCTTTGTTTGCGCAATTTTTAAGGTAGGTGTGTGTGTGTGTGTGTGTGTGTATAATATATATATATAGAAAGAGAGAGTTGCCATTTTGTTTTAGGCCAGTATAAACCCGTTCGATCTCTAATTATCCTGTCCGGCAGACGGAACGACGTGTCCGCCAATCGATAATCGATCTGAAGGTTTTAACAACCGGGTTAACAAACTCCGCGATACTTCCGTCTAGACAAGAGCGGTCTTATCTGGAAAAGACTGGCAGAGAGAGGAAGTTGTTCTCGCTCTAACATACCCTTTGAGAGACGCCATTAGTAGAATTCGAAAAGCGCTAATAATGGTCTTTAATATAATATACACTTTTTTCTTTTTACAAACAAATTCATTCAGTTAATATCTATCAGTGTTGGACGGCGATTAATCATGAAGGTTTGTCCTGTCGAGGATTGAAGGCAGAATCTGCTTTCCTTTATATGGTCATACAGTCTGTTCTAGCAGCCATTCAATGGTATTGACAACAACGAGTTATTTAAATTTAGCATTATTTTCCTAATGAAACGTGGCGGCGCGGTAGTCCACTGGTTAGACTACTGGACTAAGGTCGAGGAAGCCTGAGATCAAATCCCCGCGGGAACCTGCTCAAGTAGGAGAGTCAGGGTGCTCTTTCTTTATTTTCCTAATCAAACGTGGCGGCGCGGTAGTCCACTGGTTAGACTACTGGACTAAGGTCGAGGAAGCCTGAGATCAAATCCCCGCGGGAACCTGCTCAAGTAGGAGAGTCAGGATGCTCTTTCTTGATTTAAAAAAAGGGTATACCCCTCTTGTTAGCTTTACTCGATTACAGTTTGTGACCTTTATTTTAAAGCTTCAAATTGTCTGGTATTTCAAGCAAATAAGCTTAATCCTTTAATCTTTACGACAAGGCTGCGCGGAAACGGATGGCTCGTAGATAACCCGAGGGAGATCGCTTCTGGGAAAGTTGACTAGAATTTCTTTAACGGAAATAAAAGTAGCCATTATAGAACTGAGAGTTATACTAACTGAATTTCCCGGTGCTCGAACCAGAATCTAAGTTCATGTTTAACCAGAAAGTAAAGGCTGATTGTTACTTAATGAATGCACGAAGGTAAATCAATCTATGACAAAATATTCGTGCAGCTGTCTGACTTTAGCTTCCTTCTAGTAAGAGAGGTGTAAACGCAACAGGGCTGATAAATTATTATCAATTAGAAAGATTCCGCAATGGTAACAGTTAAATCGAAATGATCTTCCTCACGAGCTCACTGCACGTATCTTCTCAGGGTGGTTTTTGTCTGGTATGCGGTGAGTACTCAAGCGACCCCCTGATCATTGTTCCTTTGTGTTATAATAATGTCGGATCGCTCGCATACGCACCGCAAGCGGACCATTCCCGCAGCCGCATGTATCGTTTGCGAAATGTAAATGCTAATAATAGAGAGAAACGCTTCACTGTCGCTCAATCTAACAGCTTCCTGGAACTGCAGCCATTCGCTCTATCAGCTGAGTGGATCTGACTTTTTATTCTCAGCAGCTATGGTATCAATGCCAGAAAATACCAGAGGCAGGAGATAATATTCCAAAACAACAAACAAGCCCTGCGGGTATATTTTCGAATATTGCTGTGAGTTTGGCTTGAATTCCCCCTTTCATGGAGACATTTATAGCAACAGCGGCAACCAAACAGTCGGAGCTGTTTTACCGAACCAAGGAAACAAAACGTCGTAGTGAAATTAGAACTGTGCGCAAGACTTTCCTTATACGGTTCCTGCTAATTCCCACCCCGCTAGAAAGAAAAATTCACGGCGCTAGCATCCACGTTGTTGGTACTGTATGTACCCTTACAGACTCTAGCGCTGCAGTGGCGTCCGAATTACTTTTACCGGGTCACTAATGCACGAGGAAACCTGTTCAGTAAGCAGCCGATAGTAAGTAACCCCCCCCCCCACACACAAAAACCTGCGATTTTTATCTGGTAATGGGCTGTAGAAATTTTTACCGATTTACTCCTTGATTCCATATTTACGACATCTGAGCGCCCTTCGTCTCCTCTTCTTCAATTCACCCCCTCCAAAAAAAAACACACCCATTCCTCTCCTATTATCCCATATTGTGCCGACCGCCATTGTATACCATCAAATATTTACACCGCTAGGTGTCGGCCAACACCGTCACCTCCCAGGCTCAGCGGGTAGCGGAAATCAATGGAATTGGTTTACTTTGCGCTCTCTGCTGAGAGTTACGGTGGCGCCCCCGCCCGCCTCTTGGCTTGTCCGAAGAAAGACGGCGCTGTCGTCGCGCAAAATCTCGCTAAAGAAAGAAAAGAATAACATAATACACGTAGGGCTTTCAATTTGGTTACAAAAAATAATAGCCGTTCTCTCGATCGGCTGCTTAGTCAGCGAACAGAATTTCCGGCGGACCTTCGATATAGAATGGATTTTTTTTGTTGAAGTTGAACGATTTATTTTCTCCGCTGTTGCTTCCTCCCCACAAAAGAAATTACATTAGGTCCATAAAGAAACTTAATTCACTTCATATCTAAAAACATCCTTCTAATAACTCACCTACATCATCAGTGCCAAAACAGTTTTGGGTAAGGCTTCTCGCTTTGTATTGCTTATAAATCTGTAGACAGCTCTATCGCTCTCCTCTCAAGATGGCAACAAGCAGACTCCTCTACGTCAGGGTTGTGGGCAATTTTCGGCTGTGCGTCATAGATGGGCAAGACGGTGCACTGTAACTCTCTCTCTCTTTCTGTGCTGACGTCATCTACCAGTGTAGTGACGTCATCTCTATCTTTGTACTGATGCCATCTCTCTCTCCCCCACCCCGTTTCGGACACTCAACATGGGGTTAACGATTAGCTGCAGATTACTTTACGACAAAGAAAGGCGCAGTGGTTTCCGTTACCTTCTGCATTGGAAGACTCTATAATAAATCTTTATTTTCAGATGTGAAAGGAAACCGCAGTACCTGAAGAAAACCACGGCAGGTATATACGCCAAATCGAGCTGTCCACCGCGGAGATGGAGCCTGGCAATCCAGTAGGCCAACAACCGAGCCTCCGCGACACCCATAAAAATACAAGATGGTTGAGTGATAACATCTGAGCTTTGAAGATAGAATATAAATAACAGCGTTTTATGATAAAACTGTGTGGACTCCAGGATTTCTCTTGACCCTCAAACGTGGCCATATTTTTGCATTTATAGATTTTTATGGTTTCGGCGATGATCGATGTTTTGCTCAAAAGAGGGCGCGCCAAGTGTTGTTTTTAATGTTATCTGTGATACATGGGAACTTCCGGTTTGCTCAGCAGTTAAATCCTCCCACTCACTGAATTTATGTGGAACCTATAAGAAAATGTAAAACGGCATTAAACCGTAAAGTATACTTTCGTCTTGTCGTACGCTTCATTCAGGGAGTTAAGGGTCCCCATCTTAGTCACGAGATCAGGAATCGCGTTAGCGCGTGAAGCCAGAACCCTTCGTTTTCGGATTGGGTGGGGGAGGGAGAAATTGGAGTGGCTTAAGAAGGCCCACGTGACTGGCTGGTAAAGAAGACTGGGAAAGCAACCGAGATCACGGACTCGGGGCGTGAATCTTAGCAGTCCAGTAAACTAACCCCCGCACTACCGCGCTGCCCCGAGCCAAAATGGCAACCGTCCACCAACCACCAAGACAGTGGTGTGGCATCTCCTTTCTTATTCAGACAAATGAATAAAGCGGAAAGAGGGAGTGGGGAAGAAAACAAACAAACAACGAATGACACGATGTGACAGTTGATTAAGAGGCATTTAAATACTGCACAACGAGTAGTAGGTCAGTTCACGAGGTAAGTAATGTCTCGCTGATAGCAGGTTCCCCAGTGACGTCAAAAGAGGAGCCGGCAAACATATTATGGTCCAGCGCTCGCAGCCGCGCGCATTGAGGCATGAAAAGGAAAAAAAACTTAAGAAAACGCGCGCTGATCTCTCTGTCTAACACCGCCCCGCTTCCTGCACTCGCCCACCTCCTTAAGTACAAAACTACTACTGGGACGAAGCCTAATATAGAGAAGGCTGCCAAAGGGATTCTTTTAACACAGATATATTTGTGAAAATGTCAAAGGAGCCGACGGGAAAGGCTAATATCCGATACCTTTGAAGATAATTAGCTTATGGCTACAGTGTCTGCCCGGCCCGTTTATCTAAGCCCTGACGAGCATGGAGAGTAATAATTTAGTAGGTAAACGGCCGCTGAAGACTGACAAGAGAAGGAGAGTGAGTGTGGGGGGGGGGTCAGCAGCCTCTTTTATCACCGGGGAAAATGGCGGCGGTTCCCAGGCTGGCTGGGTGCTTGCTATGCTATCAGCTGGTGGTCGGCCCGGACGCTTTTCAGACCGGTTGTAATTTTTGGCTTAGCTGATATGCAGAGGCAGACGACCGCGACAAAGTCCAGAAATGGCCACCGGACCAGAGGCGACAAGGGGAAGAGATTATCGGCCCCCCCCCCGCTCCCGCCTCCTCGACTCGGGTAAACACGCCGACATCCCCTTCTTCGAGTTCGACCGGTGCCGCAGTCGGGTCAGCCTCATGGCCCCTCTAGAACTCGAGACCCGACCAGGCAAAAACAAACAGAAACGCGAAACAAAATCAAAACGACCGCCCAGAGAAAGACAAACCATTGCCGAAGGCGTCAATCTAGTGTCACGCTCAGGCGCTGGCCTCATTTGCATACCGCGCTACGCATGCGCAGTTGGTTAATACCTAGTTTATCGAGCCGCAACTAACCGATAGATTCGGGGTTGGTAAGTAGGTGGGTAGGCAGGCAAAAGGATTAGGTTTTGAAATCGATTTGAAGAAATGTGGCGATGAAAGGGTGACATTGCTTTAAGGGTCGGAGAAAATCTGGTTCATAACGGAGGTCACCTGTACGGCCGTTACGGACCCTAAACAAGATCGTAACCGGCCAATAAATTCGCTTTGGAGATTTGACAGCGATAACTAAGCGAAATTTGCACGCAATGTCTCAAGGTGATGCCAGAGAACCAAGGATCCTATTGTTGCTTTTTTAAAAGATAAAAGTATAACAACAACAAAACATTAAATAATAAGAGACAACAATTAATATATTCATCTTTAAGTCCCAAAAAGTAGAATGAAACGATTTCAACTTCATTTCTGGCCAGTTTTCGACGAGACTAGATGATTTTGGGATTCTCATCTTAAAGGGGGGATGGAAAACCTCTTTGCGACTGTTAACTAAGGGACTTAATTTCCATTGTGTGTGTGTGTGTGTGTGTGTGTATGTGTGTGTGTGTGTGTGTATACTTTTTGTTGTTCCAAAAACCGTCGGCTCAATTTAGGAGTAGAAATAGCAGAGGTCTGTAACATTCTGGGAGGAGAAAGAAGTGTCTCTGGAGCCTTGCCAGGGCGGTAATCGTTAATATTACGGAATGTAGATCGGCCAGCCAGCCTTTCACTCTTGATTCTCGTCTGGCCTCGGCGTACGAACAGAAATATCTTTTAAAATATTAATTAAGAATCGCTTCCCTGTGAGTGAGAAGCTGTTAGCACTCTCTCAGAACACAATCTTTCGAGTGTATCTACTCTACCGAAACCGACGCACCTGCAAAGAATGTTTTCAGAAGCTTTAAGAATGTAGAAGTATCTTAATTCTCTTTTTTTCAAATGGTGCAAATAATTATATAAGCTTTGCAAAATGATTTTTTTATATGTCCATTACCGAGCCACGCAAATTATATTTTAAAAAAATATTAAGGAGGCGCGGCAGTCCAGAGGTTAGTTTAATGAATTACTAAGTTCGAGGTCCCGCGAACCGTTCTGGCGGAGTTTCTTCTCTCCTAGCCGACCGAGTGAAGGAGTAGGAACTGCTGCCCTGCCGAAGTCGGAAGTGCCGGGCCCCGCCTAGCGGATGACCGCAGCATTACGACTCATCACCAGAGTTCGTGTGTTTAGTAGACGTCAGTGTAAGCCGGCAACATAACTTTACAGATTTAAAATACGATTACGCGTAGTTAATTATTAATTCTTGCTTTACCTACTTTCGCTTTCTTTAGTTTTTCTTTGCTGTTTTGTGAACTGAAACCGGTGAACAATAAATTAAGAATTCTCTTTTTGGGAGGAAGATTTGTCTTATTCTATTCTAAAAAGTCTTTCATAATGTTTTAAAGAAAACACTGTAAACAGACAAAGCCATTATCCCACCCATCTATTCATACTTTTATTTATTTTTAAAATTTGTATTACCATAGTAACGTAAGAAAGTTCGTAGATACTATCAAGCTGGTCCGTTCTTAATTATAATTTCATTATCTGTTTTTCTCAGACAGAATAAATGGATAAATATTTTGAAATTCCATCCTTAGAAGCAAAACTGGGTGCGATGGAATAAACTGTCAATGACAACTGATGATAGTAAGGGTATAAACAATTCAAGAAAAAGCCACGTCGATGAATATTCATACCTTTTCGATCTTCTGTAAACCATAATGGCTTCCGCAGTCATTGTATTATCTAAACAAAACCGGTTTCATCTGAGGCACACTCGGCAAAGACCCCTGCCAGCGTCAGTTTCCGAGATGATAACAACCCCTCTGCTTTGTTCTCTGATTTCCCGACAGTATTTGGCCTCGAGGGCCGCATAAAAGATCAATTCACTGCACTATAATCTAGCATTTAAAAAATTTACTTCCCAACTTTCTACGTTAACATGGAGGGAATTTCAGTAAACTTAATCTTTTAATATTTCCCGAACATATGGTGCGTATGAACAACACACGTAGTTCTACAGTCGAGCAGATCACAAATAAATTTCCATTTGCGTCATACTTGTGCATAATGCTCTATTGTGTCCGATTGTACGTCATAGTTGTGCAAGACGGTGCGCTGCATGATTTTCTAACGGGTTACTACATATTTTTTTTTCTTTCTCCTTTCCTTTTCTTTAAAAAAACGGATAAATTAAGAGTTTTGATATACCGTGGACATCATTCAGATTTATATCACCTACAAAGTTATAGAATCATTGTCGGGGCATTCCAATACTAGGAATGGGAAGAGGATGATCAGAAGAACGTGCATGGAACTCAGGTTTGGTGAAATTCTTCTCCCTCTCCCCCACCTTCCAAACAGCAAATAGACCGTGGCGCACTGATTCTAAACCTGAAGTAACAAACAAACAGAAATGTGTCTGAACTTTTAATAACAGTTCTCATAACTGTACACTGAATGCGGGAAGAGAAAACCTCTACATCGTCTGTTCATCAGATGGGATCGCAATCTTTTGAAATCTAGTATTAAAAAATGTCGTATAAGAATACAAACCAGTGTCTCCTTACTCCACACACACACAACACACAACACACACACACACACACACACACACACACACACACTGTGCCATCGTTTCTGGACAGAATTTGACGATTTAATAAGAGGTACGTGTTCAGTGACGGTAGACCGACCAGAAGTAACTAACTCATTACCTCCCCTGAGCAAGTACTGGCGGCGTTGGAATTCCCAGTGAGGTTGTCGGACAAGTCTGAAGCCACTGGACACGTATAAAAAAGCAAGCATTCACACACACACACACACACACACACACACACACACACACTGTGCCATCGTTTCTGGACAGAATTTGACGATTTAATAAGAGGTACGTGTTCAGTGACGGTAGACGGACCAGAAGCACTAACTCATTACCTCCCCTGAGCAAGTACTCGCGGCCTTGGAATTCCCAGTGAGGTTGTCGGACAAGTCTGAAGCCACTGGACACGTATAAAAAGCAAGCATTCACACACACACACACACACACACACACACACACTGTGCCATCGTTTCTGGACAGAATTTGACGATTTAATAAGAGGCACGTGTTCAGTGACGGTAGACCGACCAGAAGTAACTAACTCATTACCTCCCCTGAGCAAGTACTGGCGGCGTTGGAATTCCCAGTGAGGTTGTCGGACAAGTCTGAAGCCACTGGACATGTATAAAAAGCAAGCATTCACACACACACACACACACACACACACACACACACACTGTGCCATCGTTTCTGGACAGAATTTGACGATTTAATAAGAGGCACGTGTTCAGTGACGGTAGACCGACCAGAAGTAACTAACTCATTACCTCCCCTGAGCAAGTACTCGCGGCCTTGGAATTCCCAGTGAGGTTGTCGGACAAGTCTGAAGCCACTGGACACGTATAAGAAGCAAGCATTCACACACTCACACAAAACTTGTTCATCATACTTCTGAATTTATCCACCAGTCGCTGCCGCAAAGTTACTTTACGACATTCAAGCAGATCTAATAAGAGAAGGAAGAAAAATACAACAACAACAGCAATAGATAACTATCGCTTCTCGTATTATAAGAATTAAAAGAAAGAAAAAGAAAATTATAAGTCATGTTTATTTTCTCTAGACGGGAATAATAAGATTAAGAAATGGTGCAATTGTTTACGGCTTTTGCGCACAAAAGAATTACAAAATCAGATTTGCTTCGGAACGTATATACATAATTACTAACCCTAGTCGGACTCTCTCTTCTTCTTCTCTCGACTGACGGTTATAAAGACTTTGAACTGCTCCAGGTTTGATCATTTTATAGATAAAATGTTTAAAAAATGATTTACAACAATCATTTTATCTTCAAATCCAATTCAAACGGGGGCAGAACAGCATCATAAATAAATTGGATCACGTTTTGGTTAAGGGTTAGTGATGGCGAGTTGCCTCCCGTCGTTAAAACGTCGAGCAAAGATTCGCATTTTGTATCACCTTTAATCGAATGTCGCAAATTAAATCCCTAGGAAGGCGCAGTGCGAGGGGAAGAAGAAAAGCCAACAGGAACCCAGCGTCTAGAGGACTATCCGAGCTCTCCCGAGGTCGCTTCTACCATGTCTTCCTCTCGTAGATACGTCAGCGCGCAACACAATGGGAGGAGGAGGAGCTTACTCATCTCGTGAGGCCGAGATTTTCGACACCCATATACGTGAAGGAAGGCATTTCCGTCTTAAAGCTGTCCTGTCTGTGCTTTTACATATTAACAACTTTCGTGACAAAATAATGCTTATTTTAATGGTTACCAGACCAGACACCTTGTCACACGCACGCACATTCACAAGTAAACCCGAACGGCCGTAATCGTATCCGACCGAGTCCCATTTAGACGCCCCTTATAATTAAGTAGTGGGTATAAATTACGCATTTCAGGTAAATTAAATTAAATTACAATTTGAAAGATTAAAACCAAAACAACAACAACAAAACAAGTTGGTCCCTTTCTAAGCCACAACTTTCCTTCAACAAAACGTAGGCTGTGTACGAAATCAGTTCAAATTTTTCTACGGACGTAGATCGGAACTCGACTTTATATATACATACATGTAGGAAAAATTTCCCTTCGTTTTTCTGAGTTGGGGATACGTATTCAAAGCGGATTTAGCTCTCTCCACTGTTCCAAAATTATATAGATTCTGTAAAATTGCCATTATAAATACTTTTACTCCTTCATCTATTATGAATTAGTTTCTATTTTTAAAATAGATTTTAAGCTTTCGCTTTTATTGATTGGATATTGGAATTTCTGTGCTTCCAATAAAATTATCCATCCATCTGTCAAACCCTTTTATATCTCCAGCCCTTTTATTCCGGGCGAATTTTAGGTATCATAAAATTTCTCCAATTCACCTCAAAAGTTGTCTGTTCGCAAGACGATGATCTCTGTGTGGTAACCGTGATCTTGGTTTGTGGTAACCGTGATCTTGGTTCGCTTAAAAACTGTGGAGCGGGGCGAGGAAGAAAGAAATAATTATATTATGGAAGGCTGTAGAATGTATACGCCGAGTAGTAGTGGCGACAAGGGCTTCGGGTGCGGATACTCGCGTGATGTTAAATTAACTCTTACGCCAGTCACCTCGTGCATTGTGAAGGGAGGTAACTAACTCATCGATGCGGCTCACGGGGGCAGGGTGGAAGAAGACCGGCCAAACGTACAGTTCTGCTGGAGAATAGTTTACGGTAAAAGCGATGAAATGAATTTTGACTTTCGGCATATTATTTTGTTGCAGACAAAAAAAAAAACAAAACAACAACTTAAAATCATTTTTTATTATAGCTACGGTATTAAAGAAAACTTCTATTGGTGCAATATAAGAAATAACGGCGTCACGTGGTGTTTTAACTTCTACTTTCGTCTAGCTTAGCCCCAACACAAGTTCTTATTTCATATAAAATCGAGGCTTTAAGCATGAACACGACGACGAGAGAGCGTATTTAGACCTCACGTGAAATTACGTATATGCCCATGTTCCAGTGCTCAAAAATTCCAGGAATGGCCCCAGGAGGCATCGTCAGGTCTCCCACTCCCATCTTTCGGAGCGGGTATTTTACTAATTTTTCTAGAATTTATTTGCAGGTGTTGGCGACGAGATGGGGGAGCCAATTCCTCGCTCCTTGATAACCGCTTGTTAAAGAGATTCCGGCACTTTTCCTGGTTAGGGGGGGGGGGGTAAAGGGTTAGGGTGACTGACGAAGGTTTGCCGCTGACTGCAACGGCAGAAAGTAATCGCTACGAGGTATGAATAAATATGCGAATCGCGAGAGCTTTTTTCCTAAGTTCTTCTCGGATCTTTGCTGTGTTTCCCCACGCCGACCGACAGGTGGCGAGACTTTGGGGGTTGCGGATCCCCTGAGTTGGCTTGCACGACGGCAAGCAGAAGTCCCTAACCCACAACTCTTCGCTTTCAGATGTGGGAAGAAAAACCCCGAGCAAGGCGAGAAGAAGGGGCTGAAACTGAACACGGGCCCTTATCCACGGAGCCCGGCCGGCTGGAACTGCTGAAGTAGAGAGAGAGAGAGAGAGAGAAGCAATTAATAGCTTTGGAAGATAACTTAGGTGCACATTTCCAGGGAGGTCTAGATAATTGTGTGTGCTTAACGCGATTTGAACCTCTTAACATAATTCAAAATAACGGATCCGACGTACATCTGTCTACCGATCCGGGCCTGAAGCACAAAAACGGAGGAGACATTCTTGATAAACATTCAAACCGTAAATAGCTAACCAGAACCCCAAAGTATCGCGATGCACTTCTTCCTTTTCCGTATTTCGTTTCGCCTCGTTTCACGCTCGATATAATAATAAGACGACTAAGAAAGACAGACAGAATTCCTTTTAAATTCCTTACGTACGCAGACGGTACTACGGTCGGGGAATTCTTGCTGGCATCGACTCAGCGAACAGATCTACTATGGCTCATTATGTCCAGAAGGAGAGGCGGGCGAGCCGAACGTTTGGGATCTGACGATGGAGTTATAAAGTTATTGCTGTTCACTTATCGAGTCAGATCTGAGGAATACCGCTTCGCATCAGAAATAGCTTCCGGTATACCGAAAGCATGAACGCAATAGGTTCCGGTCCGGGAGGCAGATTGTGCAAAAACAGGATTGGATTACTTCAATTATGGGCATAGTCTGTTCCGCGATACATAAGAACTTATCCGGCCGGTGTAAGTAGCCAGCTTTCGAGGGGCAGGGCGCCGAGACGGAGGGGAGTTTGAAAGAATCGTGAAGCTGCGCAGATCGGGGTTGGGGTGGGGCTTGGTCCTATTAAAGAGTGAGAAGACCTGAAAGAAATACGGCTTCTCTTCGCTTATCTGCGGAAAGTAAAAACTCCTTTCGTTATTCTTTGCCCGACGGAGCCGCCTTAAACCGGATTAGCTGTCAGTTCTCTTCCAGGACCTCGGAATCCTCCGCATCTTTAGCTGATGGCACAATTAGAAACGTTATTTTTCTGTTTTCGGTGTTAGATGTCGAAAGTCCCCCTGTATTTATATCCGACCGGAAGTTGGCCAAATAAAACATTTTCGTCAGAATAAGGTCCTCGAAGGGTGGAATTAATAAATAACCAAACAATTTGTTAGGGGTTTTTTTTCTCCTTCTGCACAACACACCTGTACTCTAACTCCTCTGGATGCGAGATGACTTAAGAAAGATGCAACTTAAAAGCATTTAGACATTTTTCTTGACGGTTTGATAATAAGAGATATCACTAAACAAAAATTACGAGATATCCTTTAATTAAAACAAGAACCCCCCTGTATCTTTCTTTCCATCAATAATGACAGGTGATTTCTGTCTATTATACACTAGCTGTTGTTGTTGAAACCTAAGAAAATTTCCCGTCTCTCTCCCTATCTATCTGTTTCTCTCCTTTTTGTCAGTCTGCCTGTTTGTTTAGTCCTCCCCATCTCCAGTCTCTTGTGTTTTTCCTTTCCCCTCCCTCATTGTTTGTTAGTCTCGTCTGTATGCCCCTCGCCCTTTCTATCTGTTTGTCGGAGCTCCCCCCTTTTCTGTCTGACGTCTCTCGCCTATCTCTCTACCTGTCTTTCTCTCCACCATCCCCCACGTCTCTGTCTTCAGATTGCAGAGCTTTGAGATAAAGCGAAGCCCATTACGAAATAACAGACCTTTCCTTACCCAGCGGCTACTGACACCGACCAACCTGGACACAGTTATATATTAACTATGGAAACAAAGATTTCAATTTTTTTGAGCAACAACAACAACAAAAAATTGCACGATTGTATTTTTAAAAATCCCAAGTGCTATAAAAATTGAGGAAATCTGTAGCATAAAGATTTTGGGAGAAATCTAACTATAAATAATAAAAGAACAAACGTTACAAAAGTGGGAGATTTGAAAATGAAACCTGCCAGATTCATGTGCGCTTAGATAAAATAATGTAGGTGTATCCTTTAAATACCAAGGCACTGTTATCAGTCTCTAAAATATTATGGTTAAGGTGTAAAACAAAATGGATTTGATATCTTAAAAAGCTCACACAAACAAAACAGTCACAGCTATGGAATGGAAATTTATAAGGTGCCAATGTTTATATAGTATAATTCATTAAATGCTGACTACAGAAGTAACCATAGATTAGCAGTGGACATACCAAGGAGAAAACCCCGTGGTACCACTGGACAGGCGAGAATCAGAATCTTAAAAACAGTAAATTTAAAACTCTGTTATGCGATTAGTTCTTAGAAATCATGTCAAAGTTAAGGTCATCTATACTGTTACTTTTGACTGAGCTGTTATTGTTACCTTTTAAAGTTGATTTTACTTCAAGAAAGTCTAATAGATTGTTTAGACAAGGCTTTCTTGAACAGCTGGAAGTTACATATACAGACCATTCATTTTATTTATTCTCAGTCACATCTACAATACTAAGTGAGATTGATTGTTAGATTTCAACCACCTCGCAAATAACTGATGATAACACTTACCAAGAATACTGGGAGAATGAAACAAACTATCTTAATAAACAGGCGACAATCTCACCTTTCTCTGTTGGAAATTTTTTTGCAGTTTTAGTAAGCAAACCAGTTTAATAAGATTGCCAGAAAGATATAAAAATCAAGGAAGAGTTCACCTGTGGAGCTGAATGTATGTGCTGTAACAGACAAACAGATTGTTTAGACATGTAGATTTAAACTCTCACAGATGGTAGCTAGAACTTATCCATTACCATTGGCTTTTAGATGAGGAATCGTTAGGCGAATCTGTCCACAAAGAACAATCCAAATTATTAAAATACTCATTTTGGGGCACTGCCATTTTTTAGAGGGCAGGATTTAAAAGAGAACCCTGTCAGGTAAAGAACAGAAATAATACACCTCTAGGTTTTGACTTTAGTTCACAGAAAATGTGCTAATTAGGGTCACCAGGTAACCCTGTACAAGTATCATCAGCTTAGCAATGCAGTGGTTTGTTACTTTGTTCTCTGTCCGATCAAACTGTCGAAGTGGCTGCGTGCCAACTAGCCACCATTCTGAGACACATTGTATTCATTTTCTTCCCTTTCCTTTTAAACCATTACAAATTCTGGGGTTTAATTAAAAAATCCCCTAATGATTCCATGAATAAAAATCTGAAATGAAAAAAAAAAAAAAAAAATGAAGAGAATTCTTGCTGCTAAGTTTCCCTTTTTATCACTTCTCAGATTGTATTGGATGCTCTGATGCTGAAAAAAACAACAACAATGCAGTTTGTGGTTTTCCTTAGAAAAAAAAAAAAGGAATTTATTATGTGGAAACTCTAAGCCATAAAGAAAGTTCTGATTGAACTCTACCATCTTATGACTGGTATATTTTGACCATTTCCAAAGACTAACTTCAGAGTAATTTCGCAAACTGGTTAGGAACCTGCAATTATTTTCTGGGCATCAGGTGCAAGAAGAATAAAAATGAAATGGGTAAATTATCTTAGATGTTGAACTTTTGTTCTTTTTAAAAGTAAAACTACACTTTTTTAGGTTAAAAATGTTACTTGAGCAAAAAAAAGACAATTTTTATGGTATAAAATATGAAAGATATTAAATGTCCTCTAAATTCCATGTTAAGATAGTATTTATTACCATCATTAAAGTAACAAGTAAAGATTACCATTTTTTGTCCCATGTTAGCTGTTTAGGCTGCTGTGGGTGAATATTTTGTAAGAGAAAGATAAAAAAAAGCGAAGAAGGTGAACACTTTTGTGGACTACATATTACCAAGTAAAGCTGAAGGCTACCAGGCTGGTTCAGGGTATAGAGTTCATCATGACCCCTTCTTTCACAGGGTCTGGAAACTCACCCTTAGTTACAAGCACGCTGAATGGTAGTGTATACAGGATGTACAGTAAAAGCAATGAGTGGATATGAATTTACAGAATTCCATCCAGTACTAGAAATATTTATTAGAGAAAACCATGACAAATGTTTTTACTAAACTTCATAGTGCGCAGTATGGCCATGTCTCAAAGATCACTCAGGCAGTGAAATGTTAACGTTCATAAGGAGAAGAGCCAGGACATAGACAGTACAACCTGGTGTTAAAAAGGAAAACAAACCCAACACAGGTCCAGGTTAAGTGGTGGAATTAAGAGGAAGACCAGACAAGATGCACATTAACTCAGTTTCTCAACCCTGATTAGAAAGGGCAACCATGATAGAGAAATCACATCAGAAACCTGACCTGGGAAATGCTTCCATTCATGAAGCTATTCTTGCAAGAAGCATTTACAAAGAATCCCGAGGGTTAGCAGTGGCGCCAGGAATTTCATGACATGGGAAACTGGCAAGTCCACATGGAAAAAAATAGTTGCCAGGGCTGGAGGGTAGAGACACACTGGAGTCAAGCTGCAGATTGTCATATCACCAGCAAGAAGCTGAGTCTCATCTGGTGGCAAGTAGTCAATACACCATAAACTCTAAATAATAGTCTTGTTGGAAATGAGTATAACTTGTGTTTGACATAAACTACAGAATTAAAATGTATGCTATGTAACCATAGGGAAGTGGATTTTGTTGGTCACTTTACTGTCGCTCTGTTCATCTGGAGTACAGTACCATGGTAATGATAAGGAATCTTGTCATTACTCTTGGCCAAGTCATTCTATACAGTGAATTATTATTGAAATGTCTTACATAGTGAATGAAACCTACTAAAAGTCTTCACTTTTTAAGATGCAGGAGAAGAAAAAAAAAGATGCCAGAAAAGGTATAACAAACCTTGGCTTCTCATCCTTAATAGTCCAGTATAGGTAGTCAATTATTTTCAAGCAAAGTAATAATATACTTTGCTTTTATCGTTATTTGTCTAATTTTGCATCTTTGTAATAAAGAATTCCTTTGACAGTAAAGCAGGGGTGCCAGAATTTTGTTTTCCAAATTAATTGTTATTAAAAAAAAATTAAAACAGAATTTCATTTTGTAACATATTTTATTTACAAAGTGTTTTTTTTTTTTTTTAAATATTTTGGAACATGCATTTACAAAGAAAAATTTTGCATACACCCATACCTCATTATCCACGAGAGATCTGTTTCAGAAAGGGTCGCAAATAGCGAATTCCATGGATAGCACCATGGCCCTTGCATACATACGTACCCAAGAAACATTTTTTGGCCCAAAGTATTGCACTGAAATCCATGAATAAACACTTAAACACACTACATAATGCAGGAAAAGCTGAGAACAAAAGATATTAGAAGAGTACACATACATATCCTAACAAATACATAACATAACACGGTCAAAATATGTGAAAAAGAAATGGAAAAAGACAAGGTGATGCAGATGCTTACTGGGTTACGAGGTGGAGGAAGGAAGTTGCATGTACATACTAATCCTTCTTGTAAAGGGACATAAGAGGCTCAGAGGTGCTTCTAGAAAATGTCTCTAAATGTTTGTGATGGCTGCACTGGTGCTTTGGCTTAACCTTGTGATTACATGGATTTGCGAATTACAAATTTGCAGATAAGAAAAGGGGAAGTTACTACAAGAGTAAGAAAATAAGTGAATTTAAGTTCTATAGACATGCATGACACGAGATGACAACAAAACCTGATTTGTGGTGGCTCTAAATTCTGAGATGGCCAGTGTAAAGCACTGATGATGATGACTGTCTAGATACCATTTTAGAGCAATAAGCTGATGCGAGGCTTGCTATCTGAAGACATCAAGTCAGGTTAGATTTGTTGATAAATATCTGCACAATAAGGTAGCAAGTGCTTGTCATTTAAAAAAAAAAAAAGTGCGTGAATGCAGATTAACGGAAATAGTTCTAGACCATTCTCCAACATCTTCTAGAAGACAATCAGAATTTTGTTTGCATAAAACTAGAAATTTTAGAATGAATAAGTAATTTTTCAAGAAAACTATACAGAAGATTCAGTGTAAAAATTGAAAACTGCCATGGTAAGTATTTGAAAAAGAAGAGGAACTTGGTATGGAAATTAAGAAACCAAGATCATATTGTCATTAAAAGAAAATAAAATGCTAGCTGACAATGCAGAGAAGTATTATAGAAGATCCTTCTCCATCCTCTTCCTGGATCATATAATCCAGGAGAAGATTCACAGATGGACAACAGCTGACTATACCCATGGGAAATCTGGTCAATGCTAACAGATTGAAAGAAGATACAGAGTAGATAAAGGACTTCAAACAATTCACTAATACTTACTACTGATGACCTTTTCCATCTGAACACACTTTAAATGTTGAGCTAAGACAGATCTGCCAGCTATAGCCAAAAAAAAAAATTCTAAAATTATGGACAGGAAGCAATTCTCTAACATCTGGAGAATGTTGAAGATTCTGTGTACAGTACTCATCAAAACTTGTGAAAGAGGTCACTTTCCGTCTGAAAACCTATAGTTTTCAATGGGACAAGAGAGAGTAATGGGATGTACGATTTATTTGTATGTAAACATCTAAAGCATTTAAGTCTGATGGATACACGTTGGCTAATCAAACAGCATAAATATTAATAATGTACAGTATTTGAGAAATGGGTATTATTCTGTCATTTTAACATTTTGAAAAATGCTCAGTCAACCTGGGAGGCTGGATCTGCCTGCTGTTGATAGACACTGCTAAACAGTCTCCTTAAAATGATTATATTAAGAAAATTATTAGAGGAAGCAATCCAATGTTTATTATAAAAATTTGTTACATCTAGAAACATGATTCAGGGTAATTTTCAGGAAAGAATGTTGCCGTTTCAAATTCTGTAATTTGATAGTCTTTTCTAATACACACACACACATATATATATTTCCATCTTTTTTTTTTAAGAGTGCATAAATACATTTTTTTTTCTCAATTATATTTATTTTATTTAATCTATTCTGGAAAACTTGCCAATTAATATCTGAAAGTAAATATTGTTATTTATTGCAACCTGCTGATGATTTTGAAATTAAATGAGTTACAAGCCATGGAATTTGTAATGGGGGTTGTGTCCTCTAACCATACTGATAAACAATCTGGCATCTGCAATCCATGAAGGAAAGACTTTTAATGTCCCAGGGCATATTAGTTCAGTGTTCCTGCAGCAGTAGGAGTTGATTTGACATCTGTGGCTGAATGATGTTAGAATGCACCTAGTGTAGCTCATTTCAGATGCGTTTGATTAGGATGGTTATTTAAATTACTTGACCTCAAGCAAAGATAATCTTGTGAACAGGCAGAATTGGTAATGCGAGGTGAGCATTGCTCTGCCAGAAATCTCCTTTCCTCTCTGTGGGGGTTTGATGCAATTGTCAGTTTAAAAAAAAAAGAGTCCTACTTCCCGTAATAGGGACCAATCAAGCAACAAGTGTACCAAGTCTGGATATTGGAAAATACTGAACCGGGGTTAGCCGTGCCACTTTAAATCCATCTCGCTTTTGCAGGCAGTATGACAGTCAGAAATACGTCTCTCACCACAAAAACAAGAAAGAATCTGCCATCAAAGAAGATAATTCAACACCACAGATTTTGTACCCATGAATACTATGACCTACTGTTATCTATAACACTGTCAAGTCAGGGTGGATTTCAAGGAAGCCACTGTTACTCGATTTCTCTAACACAAGCTATTATGACTTAATCTTCAATGTATTCAAATCTCTGAATAGATAGCTGGCTTAAACCAGTCAAGACAATCTGGCATTCACTGTGTAGACAATACCAAAGAACCAATCATATATGGTGAATGTGGCCATTATCATGGCATGGATCCCATACAAGTGTGATAATAAAAGATATCGCAAATATAGGCGTGTCAGATTACAGGAATTGGGCATCATCCTTTTGGACTATTTTCTCTCTCTCTCTCACACTCACACACACAGGTTAATATTGTGAAGCACATTCCTAGAGAACAAATTTATTTTATGTGGCCTTCCAATCTCCCTCATATCAAAAGTAACTCTGCCTCCACCCTTATCATAAGTGTTCCAGTATTAAGATACAGAAAACCTTTTCACAGTAGTCCCTTTGATGAATTCTCATTCAAGTGCTTAGCAAAGTACTAAGTATACATCAACTCTAAAAGCTGTTTTCTTGAACATCATCCAATCTCATCTAAATGACCTTTTTTTTGGCAAAAGAAGCACATAATTTAGAGTGGCACCACTGTGTCATATTCATTATCTTTCTTGTAAAATGCTCATACAATCATTATTACTTTGTATAATCACATTATTAGAGCATATTGGATTATTTAATTACATCTAGTAAACATAATATGGCACACAAATTCTGTATAGTGTGAGGGATGTTTAGCCAGATCAGGACTGCAGAGCTAATGTTGGTCCTACGTCTGTGATATAAAAGGTTATCAGTGCTTTCATCATATAATCTTGGCCAAAACTTTCTAAACATCCCTCATATTGATTTTAGGCAGAATGCTATGTACTCATTAAAAACTGTCACACTTAGAGAAAAACTCTCATAAGTATTATGTATGCATTATCCATAAAAATAATGACACAAGCCTCAAGGTGTGCTTTGCCAAGTTTCTCTCTTTCTAAATCTCTGCATAGTTTTCAACTCATGCGGATGATTTCCGAAACCATAGTTTCACCTGAATCACCAAGTCATTCATCATGCTGCCTTAACATTCATGAATGACCTTTGCTGAATGCATTGTGGTAGATAAACAAATTGCATATGTCAATGCCAACAAGGCCTTTTTGATGAACATCACAAATGGCTTCATTTACATGTTGCCACACTGTTTTGCTTAAATTGGGGCCGCTATTACAAAGCATCTTAATAATGTAGTGGGTGAAAAATCGCTGGTCTTGACAAATAAATATCTCCAAGCTGTGGATTTTGTAATAATCTTCTACAGAATACAAGTAACTATAAACCTAATATTCGAAGAACAAACGACGCACAACTAGGTATAATTTATTTTAACATCATTACAAGAAAGCAGTAAACAAAACAAATTGCAGTGGAAATTTACTTAACCAACAATGAATCATTCAACTATAATAGACTCTCGAGCCTGTATCACCAGACCATGTGTAATAAAAACTTGCTTCAGTTATATACACCAACTCATAAATTTTCCTTTAGTAAGACATGCTTGGATTTAGAAACCAAAATATATTTTGCCTAGAAATAACATTCTTTGAATTCCAAAAGTGGTCTGATTCACCAGGTTTTAATGTACCAGATAAATCCCTGGGAGAGGGAAGAAAACAAAAATTCTGTAGTAAACTCAATTTGATGGCAGAATGAGCCAACTAATGGGCTCAAAACCAAAGGTGATACTGGCTTGCCAAATTAAAAAAATTTCAATGCTAAACCAAAGGTGGAACAAGTCAAAGTTTTCATCTAACATCAACTAAGGTTAAATTATTTACAGACAACTTTGATGGATGTAAAAACAATAATAAGAAAGATTCCATTATGAAAAGATAAATAATGTGGTGGATTTTTCTTTTGGCTGCCTACTTTCTCCTTCCTCCCATTGCTGTGTCTCCACCACCAGATGGCCAAGCTTTTTCTTTTTGATACTCCATTTCCATCTTGGCTTTGATCTTCTCCCAGTCTATTTCAACCTGAAATTATCAAAATATATATCTTCTAAAGAAAAATCAATCATGCATGCACATTATGCTCGCTCAGCCATTTTTTTTGGGACAATAATGTTTTGTTTGGCCTTTATTCAGTAGAAGCTACTTGGAAACTCTGCAAAGTCTAGTTTCAGGACATATTCTGCATGATGGAATTTGGCTAGACACTGCCAAGTTTATAATGACTTTTCTTTAAGAGAAACATGATATGTCACGCAGTCAGAAGTCTTCCTCTATTTTAAGAAAAAGGGAGCTAAGGAAAGAACAGTCAAATACAGCCGAAGAAAAAAAAAGTTAACCTAAAATTCAGGTTACAAAATAATATCAATTCTGTGCATTTCTTAACAACTAATGACAAAAAGTCTACTCAAACAAGGTAAAATAAAACCAGAAAATCTAACGAATACCTAATTATTTACTTAGATCTACAGAAAAGCTAAAGAACCTATCTTAAATCAAGAACTTTAAATCCATTAGCTTTGGCTATGTAATTAATTAAAGCAAAATATTAGCTAGTTTCAAATGTCTTCTTAATTGGCTTTTGGGTTTAGATATTCCACCATTTAAGAGGCTAATTTCTTTCATGTTAATAAATATAAAAGCTCCTTCAGCAGGCAGGCCTTCATAGCCCTTGAAGTCCTGTAACTATATTTCTCTTGCATTCCAGCTTCTGAAGAATACATCAGTGGTAAGAAAAGTTTCAGTGTATCAAATGTGACACTCAGTGTTGAGTTTACCTAACCACATATACGCCAGATCATCTGCTTGCACAACCAAATTAACTATTTAATAAATATGGGTAACAAACAAAATAGAAAAAAAGAAAAGAAGAATTCTCTTACATTTGTCCTGACTAGGATATAGTGGAAAACAGTATTAAATCATCGGGAATATTTCACAAAGACGACAATCACAATTGCCTCCATCCATTATCTGACTATACAATGCAAACGTACAAAAGACCTATTTTTGTTCTTTTTTCAGATTAGGTTAGTGAAATGGACTTTAAAGCTCAAATGAAGTATCAGCATCAGCTGGTAGTGCCAAGCAGATTTAAATCCATAGCACACTGTGTGCACTCTGGTTTACATGGGAAGAGAACAAAACAGTTTTTTTCTTGTTCACTAAGCCAACAATTAACTTGACCTCACTGTCACACAAAATTCAAGATGCTCTTAATGAGCCCATATAATTTCTAATTGGTAGGGAGAAAAGCTACACTCCACAGTTTCCAAATGCCTCTGTTTTGTCATATCTTCATCCTGGGGATTCCATAAAACATACCCCCAAGGGAGCATCCCTGAGATAAGCAGATCAAAAGCTGAGGTGTAAAGTGATAAAGCAGAAAGTACTTTGATTACTGGTCCTTGACAGTGTTGCACAGTCACCAGAATCACTTAGCCTCTTGTATCATCAGCTCAGATGCTGCATAATTCACCAGCAAGGAGATCATACAGGATAAACTGACCAAGATGTTCTGGTCAACCATTAATTCCATGGCTACTAAGATTGTAGGATGGCAAACTGACTCATCCAATCTTCCCTTGGAAGTCATCGCAACCAGAGAATGATGCAACTGTCTGTTTCAAAATTATATTAAATAGCCAAATACAGTCCATTTCACAATTCATCCACATTTCTCTTTTGTAATTGTGCAAGCAAAGCTTTACCAAGTAGAGCAGCTGATGTAGGAAGTTTAATATTTGATATATATAAATATGCACCTTTTAACAAAAGAACCTATATAAGTTTGAAACATTTCCTGCCTCTCTGAATATATCCATATCTATAGATATAGTCATAGTCAGTCCATGCACATATTGCCTCGGTGGCACTTAATAAAAAGTTTTTAAACTGGAAAAATGAATATTTTAGAGTGATGTTTGAAAAGCGAAACTCTCTGCTTTGTCAGCCCCTCTTAATAAATACCTCGACAATGTAGCACCTTTCTATTTATGTGCAATGTAAAATAATTTTTCTGGGTGGATCCAAAGCTTACATAGAGACACTGAGATGGGATGTGTTTAATTCTGACTGGCAGGTAATAATGTATTTTGGGTTGTTTTTCTCAAGAGGGCCTGTTAAAACTTGGGTTGACATATTCTAAAATAGAGTAAGAGACTCTTCTATGCTGTTTCTAAACTTTAACTCCAGCTTTTAATGATAGAGGAGTATCGCGCTCCCAGTGCAGATGCTCAGATTCCCTCTGGTAATCACTTCCAGCTGATGCTGGTTGAAGGGGTGTTGATTGCGCCTACAAAGCTTTCATCTGGCACCATCCACAGTATTTCTGTCCCTTCTTACGCAATTTTGTGGCTGGCCACTGATGATTGCTTTCTTTTCTTCCTCTCTTCTTTTTGATTTCACCCTCCTTGGGGGGGGGCACTGGGTAAGCACATCTGATGGTTCTCCAGCTTTCCAACTGGCTGCATATTCCCAGAAAGCTGATCTGCCCTTGCACAGTGCGCCACTGTGTCCCACAGTAACACCACCAACCCAAGAACCGTGGGCTCGCGGAGAATCTTTAGTCGATTGACAAAGAAGGAAACAGTGTCATAACTAGCTGTATATTTAGTCAACACATTCATAATGCAAAACATGTGGATCTGGAGCGACATGGATCTGTTGCTACAAAGGACTGTATTAATAAATGTACTCTGGTGCAAATGCACTCCAGGTGGTGTACAGAGGGTTATGGAAAAAGGAAAATCATGATTCGATAAATGTTGGTTGTTTTCATGAATATTCCTTTGGTTCAAAGGGTTAAAATCTGAATAATAACCTACTGTCTACATTAATCAGAAAACATTGCATACTCCACCCTACTCTATTTTTTTCTGAAACTAAAAATTTACTGCTGTCTGCCGGTAATCAGACTCGATTTGCTTCGTAACTAAAAAACGTGTCACAATAACTTGCCTGCATCATTAATTGCAGGGAGAACTTCAGGAACTTTAAACCTTTCAGATGCATATAGGGGATGCTACAGCTCTCTGTAGCAAACAACTCTGCCCATGTCCTACAATGGAGGTTCTAGCATTGTTTTCTCTACTCCAGATAAACTCAAACAGTAGACAGCAGTCTCTTAAGTATGTACTAGGGACGTTCAAATGAAACCTGGCTGAAGATATAATCACTGTAATGATATCCAGCCAGGTTTCAATTGAACATCCTTAATAATTAACCATTATAACCACTCAACGAATTTTGATTAGTAACTAGTATTGCCAACAAATAATAAACAAAAATGATTTATGTTAAAACTGTGCAGGTCTGATTATTTTAACAGTACAGTTTTCAGGCTAGGTTTTGATTTTTTTTAAAAATGAAAATGGCAGATAAACATAAGTAGAGAATGTTTCAAAGGCAGAAAAATTGAGTCTTAAAAGAGATGGCATTACTATAGAGTTTCCCCCACAGATAAACATTAAATGATGACCCTCTTCAGTCAGCTTCAGGCTACAGTTAAGAAAAGGGATACAGAGTATGAGGTAGGAACAAAGTTAGCAAGGCGCCTTTATCCAGAGATATATTGGACTAGTTGTTATGTTACTTGACACTGTCCACACACTACCAGTTCCTTTGGGTTGAGTACCAAAGGGCTAAGCAGCAATGACATCTATTGCTAGAATGTATGTCTACCTTTAAAATTTTCTGAGGATTAAGAGAGCTAAAAAACCACGCTTTCATTAAATACATATTTTGAAACAACATCAAGAAAATCCTTTTAAAAGTTTTGCAATAAAAATAAAGTCTTGTAATTTACCTTAACAATGCACCATTTGCACAAGAGAGGGGAAAAGAAAATTTATGTTCGTCATGGTTCATAACAAATAATTACATATCATAAATATAAATCATACACTGGATAAACTCTATTTTATTTACTAACTCAGTATAAAGATAAATTAAGTTTTATCTGAAAATGGCTGAAAAAAAAAATCATTTATGCAGTAAAACGTTGCTTTTGGCCCATAAAGATTTTAAAATTCAAGTTCCATCTAACAAACAGAGATACCTGTTATAGAAATGTAGCAGAATCAGTCAGGGACTACGTTTAATGGGATGCCTGTAACAGTACAACTGGTAAGCCAGGGAATAACTAATTCTTAAAACAGTAAGAAGAAAAAAGACAACCTTTTTTTTTATTATGAAGAGTAAATATTAGAGATATTCAAATTACACCAGCATTACTTTAATGGTACTTTCCCTCCTCCCATTTCATTTTAACATCCCCCGTACATAAAGTATTACTCCAACCCAAGTTTCCTTGTATTAAAAATCCAACTAAAACAGGAAAACAAGTGAATTCTTGACAATATTATTCTTTTTTTCTTCTTCAAGTTTCCTGCTTTTTTATGGCATAGACTATCTTAACTCCCTGAACAAAAAAATGTGTAAGATGAATTGTTCAAAGAAATGTAGATTATGAAAGATTTCTTGAGCACTGGAATTCTGCCATAGTTTTGCCTGCTACGCAGTATATATATATATGTATACATACAGATGCTATTTCCATATTTCTGGAAAAATTACTCTGTGTACATCTTAAAATTGCCATTTTCTTTGTCTGCATGTCAGGAGTTACCTAAAAGAATTTAATTATACAAGTGCATACATCTCTCAATTACATCCTGCTAAAGAACATCAGTTTGCTGCTCCCAATCCAGGGGCATTTAAGCTGCTTTGTAAAAACTCCATGACATAAATTTTGAATATTTAAAAAGTTCTGGAAAACAAGAGAGTTTATTGCCGAATGTAAAAAGGGACAAGCGACATCTTGAAAAGGGGTTATTAAAACCACTGCAATAACTTCATCATGAAATGTGGAGAATACTGCCATAAAAAACATTAATACATCAGGCGCACACACATGGCTTTCTGGAAACCCAACAATGTTTCTTCTTTTTTTCTTCCTCATTTGAAAAAGGTTTAAAAAACATTTTCAGCAAAGTCAGTACGCTGTTGTTTTACATTTAATTCAATAAAAATAATAACAACAATTTTCCAATTATGCAGAGATAAGGATAACAGTTCAGAATGGCCGTTTTGATGTAAATCAGAGAAAGTTGGATTTTTGTCCTTCTCTTCAAAGACTGCACATAATGTACCTTTTTTTAAAATTATTATTATTATTTATAACTATTTTATTGGGACAGGTTTAATTATTAACATAAATGTTTTATTGCCTCGTTGCTAGATTTACTAAGAGGAATTTCTGACCAAAATAATGGAAAGAATTAATAAGTTATGGCAGCGGCTTCAAGAAAACTATGGAAAGAGAAAGCTCTAAAAGTGCCGAACTGGTGGCTTGTTAGTGACACAATGACCTGGCCAGGGTAATATCCATTTGTTTACTATTTTTTTTTTTTTTTTTTACATTTTAAGGAATTAGAACAAACTACCGCCATGGACCGAGTACTAGGTAGCGTTAAAACTGGCTTCAGTTAGCTAAAAAAGAATTAGAAAAATCAAATTTACGAGGATGAATTCATTATCTGTTCTAGATGTAAATAAGACAATTTTTTTTTGATTCCTTCCCTAGAGAACAAACCAAACACAAATGTCAGAGTTTGGTTTTTGTTGTTTTTTAAAGGACTCTTAAGATTTAAGAACCCCCCAAAAAAACTAGTGAATTACTGGTTCTCAATGAAAAATGAATGACTAAATCAATTTTCTTTAACGTGCACACAAAGAAGTGTCTGTTAAAAAACAAAAAAACAACATTGTTCTACGATCTGTCCAACTACAAACTATTATTATGTACAAAAAAATTCACAAATACACTAGGATTTAAAAAAAAGAAAACTAAGAGAAGAAAACTGACCAACAGAGAATTTAGCTAAAATCTTATGGCTGTCAGCTAAATACACTGAAAACAACAACAACAACAACAAACAGAGTAGGGATTTTTTGCAGAAGACCTTTTTTCTGAGTGTTGACAGTTGTCTTGGCCAATCAGTTCCACTCCAATATGAGCCCTCAGTATGGCTTTGAGTGTGTGACAATCCTATTTCTTCGACTGCTGCATGTAGTTCTATCTTTGGGTCGAGTGTATGTGCAAACCACACACCACTGTCAGGTGATTCCAAACTTGCATAACAGTTTTAATATTGGGTATAAAATCTACCATAAGTGTTCAATAATTTACCAGGCTGAGTGCACAGTGCTTCACCGATAGCTGACTCATGAGTAGCAGCTAGGCTATGGACCAGAAGCAGACAGTCAGACGAGGTAGCTAAACCAGGTAAAACAGTGTTATCAGCCAACTTCAGCACAAGTATAAGGAAACTGGTTCATTTTATGGTAGATCAGGCAGGAGGCACCACAGCAGTATTGATCATCATGATTACCATTACACTGCATAGTTAGCTTGGCATAACTACACTATCTTGGCATGTACCATCCAGGACAAGTTGTAGGTGGTCTAAGAGACCTGTATGTCTGACCAATTGGAGTGTCCTCTGCTAATCCACACACTATATATCTAATATATCATACACCACACTCTCTAATACCAGTATATCATAATGCAAGATTAAGATTCATTTACTATGCTTGACATTGGCAGACTAGAGCAGGTTCTCTTCTCTAATGGGAAAAAATTCTACATTCATTTTGCTGATGGTTATTTACATATTTAGTGGAAACCACTTTGGGAGTGGTAATATAATACTTTGAGGTGTTGTGTTACACGACCATAAAAGTGTACCTAGATAAGGTCAATAAAAACTGTTGTTATATTATCTGTTCAAAGTCTTGGTAATCAATTTACCTTCATAGATGATGATGCATGGGCCCATCGTGTAAAAACTTCTAAATCATTTTTAGGAAAGATATTGAACATCTATAGCTTGCTTGTTCTCCCGACCATAAATACATCTTGGATAATGATCTCCTGCATCAGACATCTGATGAACAATACGAGATGTGGGTCCAATGCTACAGTGCAACTCAGAGGCAGCCATACAGACTACTAAAGATCGTGTAACTTTAGGGTATGTAGATAGTAATTATTCATTGCTATTACGACTTTACTAAATGTATCGAATAATATCCGGATATTGTGAAAGTGAGTTCTATATGTGAAACTTGATAGTCAATATTGAATTGTGTGCAAATAATCTTGCTCAGTAAATATGTAAACTTTACACCCCAATATCCATATATTATTCTGATCAGTTTATTTACATAAACTCTGCAATTTTTCAATAACTGTGCTAAATTACCTTTATGGTTTGTATTTTTTCCATTTTGTTTATCTCCTATGTAAAGTCTAAAATATATTTCTTATTATTTTTTTCTCTAAAAATGTTTACTTTTGGCAAACAGGTCACCTTGACTTTTATTTTTCTAACAACACGCTCTATTGCAATTAGAATAGTTCTGACAGTCTCGCCACCTGGTGAAAGTAAAATACATAAACAGCATTGATGCAGTATCTTATTTCTACTGCGCTGTTCTTCTGCTGCTTATCTAATGCAATTCCTTTGCGGTTTTGCACAGAAAATGTCTGCATACAACACGGAAGTCCTAGATATGAATTTTTGTGCATAATATTTACATTTGGCAAGAGTGCGTACATGTCAGGGATGCACTCATTGACTTTTGATTTTCTCATAATGCCATTAGAGGAATAATAGAGCTGAGGTCACTTGAAAACCAAGCACGATGGATAGAGTGCTAACAACAGGTGTGCGCACATGCTCTCACACGTATCCTCAATGCTACCAGCAGGCAATGATCAATGCCCAACTGTTGGCATCGTGGGGGTTAGAGGAATGACAATGAAATAAAATATTCATGAGAGGAAGAAAAAGCTGACAAAAGGCAGACAGGAAGATGAATTTTGGCATCGTGTGACAAAAGGCAGTTTGGCACCGAGTTGGAAACAAGTGGCAATAAAAATGGTCCTGATGTCTGAGTAGCTGGATGCAATGAATTTATGATGATGTTGGCTGGGACTGAAGCCAGCAAAGTAGCTGCATAAACAATATTCATTCATCTCTCTCTCTCTCTGAGGCAGCCCACTTATAAATATTTTTATGATTCTGCCAGGTAACTTTCCTGTAGGGTTCTTCTATACAATAAAGAAAAAAACCACCTTATTTTAAGCATTTTTTCTTTCTGCTGGTTTCAAAAATAAAATAAATGCAGTTTAAAACTTACTTTCTGTATGCATTACACAAGGAAAACACTGCTCATCTCCCTTATTTATAAAGGTTGGGACCATTCTTTCAGGGTCGATGCAAATCCATGCATTTTATAACCAACCTACTAAGCTTGATTACCTTCTGTTAGCCACTAAGTTAGCTATAATACTAACCACCTGATTAGGTCCTGATGATGCTGGTTGTATCTAATGATTCCTTTTAGCTGGTTTGAAAGGTTTTGCTCTTACAGATAATGTAGCAGAAAATACCAATCCCTTTTAGGCTGCATCACATATACCAAACCACATGGTCATTGGATGTAACTCTGGTTTAAGGTGCACCCAAGGCAAACAATGTATTTTTCTCATCATGTGACAGTAAAAATGTTGAAGAATATTGTAATTAAAATATTCACATGATACTTATTTATGCAAAAATTGAGAGAAAATACACACACAGAATAAGAACATGCATGGACAATATTTTATTGAAAATTAATTTTGTTAATGGGACTTGTCCCAGAATAAATATTTTGAAATGATAATGAGGTAACATTCACACTGAACCAAGCCACATTAAGCTGCAGGTTTTAGAGTATAGTATGCTGCATTCCTATCCATCAACTCCTATTTAGCATGCTATCAATTTAGTGGAGAATGCTAGTTAAACCACCTCAGTTATATAACAGTGTGCATGTATCTATCTATATGCATATGTTTTAGTTTTTAATCAACCTATATCAATAATTGTAAACAATCAACACTGGATATTGCTTTTGTTTGTTCAGTCATAATTGCTTAATGTAGTGTGCTTGGTATTCTCTGGCTGTATACAGCTAGACAAATCCCACCAACTCCAGCAAAATCAGATGATGATACACGCAAATTAACTTTTTTCTTCTCATAATCAACAATAAAAGAATTCAACAATTTTATATTTAGAAGAATTAAATAGCTAACAAACTACAGGCAAGATCTGGGAAGAGTATATGTTAGAGCTGGTATACTGTGTGGAGAACAACAGGCATGACTCTGAAGAACAGCTGGATCTCAGAACTGTGACATCCCATGTACTGGTGACCTTTCACCAGCAGGAACAATACCCCAAACCATACCCCTACATAGGCTCACCACAACACAATAGCAAAGCCTGTTACCAAGGCCATAAGAAAATGACTAGCCACCAATGACATCCTACAATGAATGAGAATTACACTTGATATGTATCTGTTAATACTTCTTTTGATTTTTAATTTGCCACATAGGCTGCAGAATTTGTAACTTTAATTCTCAAACTTGTGGAACCTAATCAGAAAAAAAACTGGTTATCTCCCCTTTGTTCACAGCACCACTCTTACAGCAAAGAACAGCATGAAAATCAAAATTGCCTTATGATTTTTAAAAGCAAACCATAACCTCTTTAAGTAACACCACTCCTGGTAAATTAATCAAAACCTCATAAAATGTCAATTATTACAATTATTATTATTATTATTATTATTGTTGTTGTCTTATTCATCCCAAGTATTTACTTACAAAATTAACCCCCCAGGAATTTTATATCACCATTTTTGTTTATAATTTTGAATATTTTAACAAGGAAGGCAATCATAGATCTATAACAAAGATAATTGATTACCACCATCATTAGAAATTTTAAATTAAAAAAGAAATTATATAACTCTCCATTGGCATGATCTATACACAGGTGAAACATACTTGTCAGTCTGTGTGTGTGTATGGGTCTAATATTTTTCTTTTATCACCATGGCAATGAAATAATTTGCATACTTTAACATTAACTATCTGTATGCCACCAAAGTGCATTTGCACCCATATTACCCATTCAAATCTGTATTACTCAGCACAACTTAAGCCATGGGGTGTGTGTGTGTGTGACACAAAGTACCATACTTATTAATATAACTCTTTGTGATGACAAATCTGTATCGGTCCAACCCCCAACTGTTTCGCATTATGAAAGTGGTTGACTAAATATACAACCACTTAACGCAAATACTAAGTGGTGCTTTTAGGCGGAGCCAGGTAGTATGTATAAGGTAAAAACTAATGTGATGTATGGTGTATTAAATCATAACGCGCCAACAATGGGGCGTTACAAATGCATGTCAGATGTGTTGTAACACTGTCGTGCAAACCTGGATCACCAACAAAAGCCAATTTTCATACAACTGTTTTGATATCTTGGGAACCAGCAAAACCTGGCAGTTGTTGAAACATGTTTAGCCTTTAGATTGCTGTTTGGTAGCATGTGTATGTATAAGTGAAAATCTTTAGATAGGTCCCAGTTTTTTGCAGCTGCAACTAATACAAGGTAACCTGAGTGTTAGTTTTTTTATTCATTATTTGTTTGTCTTTAAATTTTTCTAGTTTCTTATCTCAGAAATCTAAAATTATAATAGGTTTTATGAAATTTGCTTTTGCTTTGTCTTTTTAAAAAAATAGAACCTCTTTTCAAGTTTTTCAGACTTATTTTGGCACCTGCCCAGGTGACAGGAGAGCTCCGCACCAAGAGAAATTGCTCTGTTGGATTCCATGGGGGAAGTACCCTGACAACCATAAAGTTTTATGTGGTAAATTATTCAATCAGTCCTGTTCTGTAGATAGACACACAATGAATACATAATGATTCCAGATGATGACAGGATCCACAAAGAACAAACAATAGAACCTCCAAAGCTAGATATATTTAAGTTTATGGTACTGAAAAAAAATTAAAGACTTAGCACTAATAACACTGGTCAACAAGTATTTTTCATCAAGCATATGTCAAGGTGTACTTAGTGTAGTTTTTAATGCTGATTTCAAATATACAATTAGTTTTTTGTCATCACGTACAGTTTTCAAGATGAGAAAGTTTTTTGGTTTTAGCTCATGCATTATATAGAAATTCCAATTAATGACGTGTATGCATGTATTTCATTTACATCATGGAAACATACCTTTAAAATAAACTACATTATTCATTGCTGCATAGTTCAGATGCAACATTTCATCATCTTAAATTAACCAATCAAGTTTTGTTTGATGAAATAGGTATTTCAACATCTCAAATTGTCCAGTCATAATTGGTCTGATGAAATATTTCATCATCTCAAATTCAATACAAGTATAACCGTTTGTATCTATTTCCTTACTTGTTTTACAGTGTTAACAATGTCAAGACAGTGTAGAAATCATCCTGATGTGTTTTGTTATGTCTGTGGACAATTTATTGTGAAAGTTCAAAAACGTACAATAACACCAGAGATCAAGAAGATTTATAAGCTATACTTTGACTGTCCTCTTGGAGATCAGGACAAGTTATAGGCACCACATTTTATCTGCTCAGCTTGCTCAAATGGCTTATGTGACTGGTTCAATAAGAGGAAGAAGTCCATGCCTTTTGCCATTCCAATGATATGGAGGGAGCTGAAAGACCATGAGAATATGGAACTTTTACTTCATGCCATTGCATATGAAAGATACTCATGGAAAATATGTGGAGATTTAAAAGTCATTGGAATGTTAATGGGAATGCAGTCAGGTT
This sequence comes from Nautilus pompilius, assembly GCA_018389105.1. NCBI lineage: Eukaryota > Metazoa > Mollusca > Cephalopoda > Nautilida > Nautilidae > Nautilus > Nautilus pompilius. Next base: position 412,045 of record JACATO010000630.1, on the reverse strand, counting down.
TCACAAAATACTGTTGTTTCTTATGTCTATGGGATAGTCGGGCAACTGACAGACATTATTCGGAATCAAACTGGCAGACAAGAACATCATACCAGCCAGGACTGTCTAGCGTCAAGAATACACCTTGTAGATCCATGTAATGTCCTATTGCCTCCTTTGCACATAAAGCTTGGACTGATGAAACAGTTTGTAAAGATACTAGGGAAGAGAAATGCCAGAGGGTTTGAGTATATTGTAGAAAAGTTTCCCAAAATCACACAGGCGAAGTTGAAAGAGGGTATCTTTGTCGGACCCCAAATTAGAGAAGTACTCAAGGATGTCAACTTCAAGACAACACTGGATGAACTGGAACTGCCTGCCTGGAATGCTTTCAATTGGATCTGTGAGAATTTCTTGGGCAACAAGGCGGCAATGGACTACAAGGATGGCATCAAGAATCTTCTGAAATGTTACTTAGCAATGGGTTGTCGCATGTCACTGAAAGTTCACTTCTTGGACTCCCATCTGGATTTCTTCGCAGATAACCTTGGAGCAGTGTCTGATGAACATGGTGAAAGATTTCACCAGGACATTAGTGCTATGGAGAAACGGTACCAAGGCTTCTGGAATGACAGTATGCTGGCTGACTACTGCTGGACACTTTACCGTGACCAACCAGATCAGGAACACCACAGGAAATCCAAATCACAATGTTGTTCTAACTTTGTCTGTTTTGTCTGACCCATTTTTTGTGTATTCACTCTTTGTAGAATGATAGTGATGATTTTTAACTCAATAAACTCATTTACTTTCTAAAAATAATATGTCCTTATTTATTACGTTAATGATTTCATATATACAAATATGTAAATATTTGCATGTATCTACTGAAAAACTGATACGTGCTGCATACAAATGGAGTGAAATTTTGAAATCAGCATGAAAAATTAGTCTAAAAAAGTTGGTTTGCATTCATAATGAGTATAATACATTTAATTTTGTTGACCAGTGTAATTAGTAGCACACTGCATTCAAAGAAATTTGCATTACGAATACAAATTAATGCTTTCTATCAACATTACATCTCTCTTGAAAAATTATATGCAACAAATCTGAAATAATTGGTGTGGACACCTTTTGGTCAATAGAAAGTCAGATTTTATTATAATGTTGGGCACATTTCCTTGAAGCTTTCTAAAATGAATTTAAGGAAACAGTTCTATGAAGAATAATAAATAAATCAGTTAAATAATTTCAAATTTATACATGGTACAGTGCCTCACATCAGCCAATGATGCTGTGGCTTCACTCTCACTATGGTTGTGTACTTCTACACCGTGTGTGAGATGTCTAAACATACTGCAAGCCATGAAAAACTGTTCTATTAGGTGAAATTTTTTTGGGAATCAAATCAGCGGACCAAAATTTTTAGTAAAACAGTTCTATTGCCTGAAAATTGCTTGCTTCATTTTTAATTTCAATTTCAATCCCTGTAATAAATACTCCAGTTTCCAGAACTCCGTTTCAGGGCTTACTGTACTGATCTCATGCGTGTGTGCAACAGCTTGAAGTTCTGATGCATCGCAAAAGGGTGAATTCTTGGAAAACCATGTGACCCAACAGCTTCAACAAGGTCCCTACCTCCCTGGGTTCATGATGATTGTTAGACGATATATCTGATTATAGAAAACATCTGCTTTCTCCGCTTAACATTAAAACTAAAACAAATGAATTAAAAAAAACAAACAAACAATTATCTGTCATACATGCTAACCTAGAATCATATTGCTCTCAATTTTCAATTCTCTGTGACTACAGCATCCATCCATCAAGAATTAAAGTTTTCACAATTGACTGAGGTTTATTTGTTTGAACCTAATAAAAAGAGAAGAAAATTAGACAACTTAGTTATTTACTTAAAGTGGGAAGAGTCCCACTAATTAATTAAGAATGTTCCCACAATGTAATAGCAGTCCACAAATTTGATTATGTAGATCTAGAATTCATCAAAAAAAGCAATAATATTTTCCATATTAACAGAAAAAAAAGAAGAGAGATCTGACTGTACATATTTAGTTCTGCCAAAGGAGAGGTTAACTTCCATAGCATTGTAATTTGAGAACATTTCCGTAATCATCATAAAAGAGCTTATTTCAGGTTCCATAACCAGAGCTTCAACAGCATTTTCATAGACTCCACTGAGCCATTTGGCGGGCTCCATCCCTAAGCAGGCCACGCCACTTCAAGTTTATCCTACCTAAATATTTATTTATGCATAAAATAAGCAATGCTACCAGTTGGGTGTAAAATGATGTAATCCTAAATATACTGAAAATGATAATGATATGGCTGATGAAAAATATCTTATTGCTTTGAAATGATTCAGTGATACAAAGTTTTTTTAAAGATTTACCAGTAAGTTATTTCTCTTCTAGGTAATTGTGTCAGTTGTGTCTTTCTTAATACATCTACATCACGTACTGTCACATTACATATGGTTTCATTCTCCATCTCTCATGATACACTAGCAGAATTAATATTTTGCGTCCGGCAAACAAGCAAAAATAACCAGTGGTTAATGAAAAGTTATTTATGGCACTATCCTTTAAATGTATAATCTGTATCTTTAAAATGTAACATTAGAATGTGACCAAGAAACAACAAATCTCTCCACCAGTTAGCACCATATTATCACAGTGATGGTAGAATAAGAAAAGTAATGCCTTTATTTTAATTATCTATCTATTTTTTTGGTCTCTCTCTACTTCACATAAGATCTTTATGCACACTTAGAAGCAATATTAATACAAGATGGTAGAACGCCATTGTGCTCCCCATCAATTTCCAAACCTCACAATATCTGCAAGAGAAATTTTTAAAAGGATGATTTATCAACCAGTTGTCGTTCTCATAATTAATAAATAGTAATTTATTCCCTTTACCATAACTGCAAATATCAAGCCTCACAGACAAGATGGCAACTAATTTTATAATTAAGTTTTCTGTTGTGGACAGGTCCTTTAGTTGGATATTTATATAAATTTCTAAATTAGAACCCATGTATTGTTGTATTCTAAATCTCTTTGTTAAAAATGCTGACATTTTCTTTTGATAATAAATATAATCTTTGTTTGCAACTTGATTATGCTATGCACACTTCTTTAATTAAAAACTTGCATGCTGTTAAATAACTGGTACACTAAAGCATTTATACAATAACAGATTATTGTGATAATTTATTATGGAATTTGATACCATACATTACAGAATTACTGCTTATGCTAAAATAGTAAATTGAAGTTAATGTCATCTTGACCTAGCCAGGTCCCAGTAAATAATAAAAGTAAAATACACACACACATACAAATAAAGATTTATTGATATCAAATTCTACACTTTAAATTCTATATAAGAAATTCATTATTAAAATAAAAAGAAACCATACAATTTTCTGCTTTAATTTTTTCTCTGTAGTATCTGAATTAACTAACTAAAAATTATTAGTAATATATGAAAGAAAACTTTTTCATTATAAAAAAAATGTAATAAGGATAAAATAAATTTACTATTTAACTTTCTCCATTGCTATTGTTTGGAAATCTGTAGGGAGTCTTGCAGCTATTGATAGAGGGAACAGGAATCTTTCAACTTTTGTATCTAAGGATCCAATTCTTTCACACCCAACATCCAAAACATCTTTTTAATGTATTGATTGCATTTTCTAAAAATTTCCTGAACAAATGAACTTGGCAGACAACGTTTTGTGCTTTCCTCACTCTACTGTACTGAAAAAACACACACAGGAGATTCCAGACTACTAAGATGCCCATAAATATTTAAAGTCATAACCTCCTATAATCTGGAGAAAAACAAGCAATTCTTAACTCATTTTTGGCTAAAATTTTAGTTGCCTGGCAATGCACAGAGCTAGGAGCAATATTTATTGGTGGAACTTTGAATCTTGCCTTGCACTTTTATCAAAGACACCTCAGAAATGCTTAGTGGGTAAAAGATCACATGGCTGGCCAGTTCATTGTAGTGGTGTTGTTAGCTTCAAGGAATGCAGCAACTAGTAGCCTAGCCTATGTTATCCTGATTGGTACCAGTTGTTATGCAAGACTATTGCTCTCCACAATCTCATCTAGGTACAAAGTATTCTAGGGGAATCCTTCTACTAGCCATGTTCTCTCCTCCTCATACCATTACATTTCCATCATCATAACTCCATATATGGTATGACTGCACTCTCCCCAGTTACACCATATATGTAATCTGTCATAAAAAAGTCACCCCATTGATTTTCATCAGAAAACATATTTTGTTGACAATGGGCCATTGTTCAATAACAATGACACCTTTTCTAGGCTAATTAAGTATACTATGATAGAGGCTCAAAGGAACGTCTGGTATAAAGTCCTGTATGAAGTGAGTTTTGCCAACTAGCACTGAATCCGAGAATCAAATTGTACCATTTGTTCATCATGAGCGATATACAACGAGAACAACTTATGCCAAGCCCATCACTGATATCTCCAGTCTGTGAATACAGGTGACTAATGAATAACTGAAAAACACTGAAATATGTAGCAAGTTCAAAGCACCTGCTGGTGTTTAGCAACAGACCAAGAAACATCTGGCGACGTGATGTATGCAGACCACCAAGTAAGCTTACATCAGCTATGTCGTGCCCACATACACCCATAATCAAGCATGATTTCAGAATTCTCAAACATTAAAAAACAAACAAACTGTAGTCTTGGTTTCAAAGCCCATATTTTGCTGACTAATTAAGTTCATATTAAATATTCAATGCTGCAATAATTTCAAATTAATTTGTGTTATGGCCCTGGAGTTTTTATTACTGCTATTAACTAAATTGTGTGTGTGTGTGTGTGTGGTTGTGGGGCATGTCACATGATATTTATTTGAAAAAATTACTGATCTACAACCTTATAAAACCATGTTTGTAGGAAAAAAAAGAAAAAGGTTTTGAAAGTGCAGATTTGGCACAAAATCTCCGGATTTTTATAAACCAGAGGTTTATAAGTTTCATTGTTTAACATCTGATATTTTATATTCAGATACAGTTAACTGCTGAGATAAGCATGGACTTTATATGAAGGCTGTTACCTAAAAATGGGCATGTAGAAGACTGATAAAAAGAGGTCCACCAGTTTCCACGGTAAAGCATTTCATGTGTCTATGATTCAACTGCTAAAAGGAATTTCCTAACATCTTCCAAACAGACTTTTAATTATTATGCACAGATGCAGTGGATATGCTATCTATGCCACATAATCTCTTGCACCTCCTCTCAAGAAAACATTTTAAAACACTTCAATCAGATTTCCCCCTAAAACAAACTATACAATCTGAGTTAATGTTGTATGAGATTAATTAGTATTTAGACCAAGACTTTCTGGAGTATCAAACAACTTATACTTACAATGGAACTGATGATTACATTTGTGGTTTTGAAACATCAGAGGCAGCCATAATCAAATTTAATTATATACATTTCTCCTGGTATTCTATTTACTGATAGCATGCAATAATCTGTTACGTTGAATATTATTATCTAAATAAAAATGTGTTTTTCTGGTTCTCTTTTTGGATTGGTTGTACCGTGTACATGTTATGCAGGAAGTCAGATACAGTGGCTAATTACTTTGTTGGAATGTGCTCTCATATCCAAAAGGATGTCACAACATAGAAGCATGTGGTTGTTTTCAGACTTAGAATGAATCCTAATTTTGCTTGCAACTCATTACCTTACTGAGTGCTGAAGACCTCCCCTGGTTTATGGGGTGATATTTCTGCACAATAAATTTTCTGTTTGTTTAGGCAACGCACTTTGCCATCAAAGATCCTATAATAAACGAACCACTAAAGGCAGAGTGATCTACAAAGCAGGGAGCTGTTAACGGACCTGCCTGCTCCCTCCTGTTTCCTCAAGGAACACTGTCACATCAAACAGACACTTGCTTAAAATTGATGCCAGTGTTTGATCTGAAACCTCATCTATTTAAACCCAGAAATTAGAATCTAATTATTTGTGCAAGCTCTGGTTCAAAGGACCATGTCAACAGAGCTCTCTTGTATGCCAAAGTAACATTAATCCAAGAAAGGGTTGATTTAAGGTTTCAGCTAACTTTAGCTGTGAACTTCTGCAGGTTTGTTTAAAGAAATAAAGAAAACAAAAACCTTAATACTTGTCAGATCTGTAACAGTGAGGGATTCCTTAATCACCCTTGACGCCCCCCACCCCAGGGTAGACTACTCACTTGTAGCATTTAATTTAAAAAATAATAATCAGTAATTAAAATGCTAGTCCATCCTAACAACATTCTCCATGGTAAGAATAACAATACTTTTATAATATCATTAACATTTAGATCTTTTGTTGTTTCTCATTAGGTTTGTTTAAATGTGAAGCAGACCAACATCAACAAGAAGAACCTATGGAAGAAACTGTCTACCCAATGCGGCCTAGCAGCCATGGCACCTGAACAAGTTACACGCTATGTTAATTCACCATCTTGCAAACCAAAGTTACAAATCTAATGCAGTACTTAGCCCTGAGATCCAAAATCTGGATCAAATGCTGTAAAACATCTCAAGCGGCAACAGAACCCTATGTGCAGAATTTAGAGAGCTGTTCATAATTTATTCCAGCTATAATATGCAGTAGATAGAATAAATCAGAAACTGTAACAGCAAAACTACAAAAATTGAAATACATTTCTAAAAAAACACAAAATCAGTAATCCAAAATAAAATAATCTGATGGAAGCTTGGTTTGTTTAATGCATCCTTATGTTTTCCATTAATGACTCTCTTTTCAATGTAATTACAATAGATTGACTTGGACCTGGAATGCAATAAGTAGAAGACAGCAGCCCAGACATTTGAGATTTGGGGATGGTTAGAAGGTGCCATTAAATTTTGAAAACTGAGCAGAAAAATGATTCTATCTGTCATCACCCAGCTGATCAACAATGAGTACTAATCATGTCACTATACAACAATGCAATTACACAAGTAGTGCTAATTATTTTCTTGTGCCTACAGGATTGGCTTGCTAATTATCTTTCTTCCAGAGATGTGAGATTCCTGAAACATAACAAATGGAAAAAGACATGGAACCAACAATCTCGCTTTCAATCTGCAAAATCTTGCATTCATTGTGAAATGTTTTGATAAAGAAAAACAAAAGTCTGATTAATTCTTCCTTTACGCAAAAGGCAAAAACAAATTAACAATATTTCTCCATTCTTTTGTCCACCCCCCAGGTGGGAATGTAATGAGAGATGGGGAAACCACATGCTGGGAATTTGTTGATATTCTAAATTAACAAAAACTGTAACAGCAGGTGTGTGTGTGTGTGTGTGAAATTTGTAAATCTATAGCTAAGATAAACACCAATAAGAAAATTGTAACAAATTTTAATTTAAAAAAAATAATTTAAAACACATATAATACATGTTTTGAATAATCATACAAACTATATTAGAATGAGTCAGTGCAAATATAAAATTTAATTTAATTTTTTCTGATAAAAAAGAGTTGTCTCCCTTGTGTTTCAAAATGAGTGTGAACAGTTTACATACCATATTACTTCAGTCAATGCGCCATGATGCATTGATGGAGGTAATACAGTACACTGTTTATATTGATACTATAATAAATGATAGAGAGGCAAGTAGCATAGAAAAGTTACTTCCTGCAGTAAATTTCTTATAATTCCCAAACCATAATACATGGGAAATGAATTCCCAGTTTGCGAATTTTGCCACGGGGAGGGTGTTCGTGGCGCCTATGCTATGTGATGTCATGCCAAAATGACCATAAGAAACAAAAAAAGTTGAGTCATTGATACTAATTTATTAAAACAAAATTTTATTAATATTTTGCAAAACTCGCTTAACTCATTAGCGTTCACAATGTCTGCTGCCACAAAAGAGGCTCTTCAACAAATGCAAGTGGATTGGTGTTACTTGAGATAATGAAGCTGTGGTTGTTCACTTGGCTATGAAGGTAAAAGTGGGTCTCATCAGTTCACAGAATCTTGTCCAGCCAATTGTCATCGTCCACTTGAACTTGTGCCATGAATCAGGGCAAAGTTAAATTGGTTCTCTGGGTCACACCATGTATGAGAATAGCTTTAGTGCCTTTTGCATCACCTTTCATACAGTTTGCCAGGGTAGGCAAACAGACCTGGTAAACTGATGAATGCTACATTCTCCACAGAAACTGCCTTGTCCGGTGACATTCGCTAAACTTCTTTAACAACTTTCACAGGTGTGGGTTGGCATCCTGATTGCTGTGCATTGGCCACAGATCCTGCTTCCTTGAATTTACACACGAGATTATGCATGGCTCTTGGGCTACATGAAACTCAAATAAACACCCCTGTCATTAAAACAAAAAAAAAAACTATTTAAAGTTGCCCTTACATTACATTTATTGCTATATAAAAACTTCATGTGTTATGCGATCTTTAAGAAAAAAAAAAATCGTTCATGGGCATCTCTGCAGGCAAACTGACATAGCTCACAGCCTCCTCAGCCTTATCTGCAGAAGAGAAAACATCAGAGATGATGCCACATTTTAAGTGGTGTACGCCACCCACTGGCATAAAAACTGGAAACTCTGAAGATGCATTCCCCACAATTCCACCAATGTATGCATATTTACTTTTGTTATAAGCAATAAAAAAAGACAACAATGAAACTCATCTTACAATACATCTGGTCAATAACATATCAAAAACGAAGTTGTCGCTCTTCCAACGACAAACTCCTCTCTGAAAAAGCAACTTTTAAAATATAAATTGACCCTACTCAATTTTAAAAAAAAAATCTTGTGATGTAAATTTGTTTAGTGGTAAGTTTGAGTATATTAATATACCTTTTTTAAAATAAGTAAACAAAGAATGCAAAGATCTCTCAGTAAAACAGCATCTACCATTTTATTAATTGCCAGAAAGAAAAATGTTCATGAAGAGTCATAAACTAGTCATGAATAATTCAAGAATTCTGCGAATTGGTTTTAATTATATAAGAAAGCCAAAATTTGCAGAACTCCTTATAAAAAATAATCAATTATTCATGAATATTTTTAAAATTATTTGTTTTGAATTCATAAACATCACATGTATGCAAATGTTTCCTTTTAGGCATACAGCAGCACAATATAATAAACATTACCAACCTGCTGGCCTATTTTCAGAAAGCCACTGGATTTACTCCAAAGTCGGTAATTCCAGACCCTGGCAGGTATTTCAGCAGTCTCTGTGTGTGTATATATGCAGCCTAGGACCAGGTGGGATCTCCACTACTTAAAAATGTCATTAGCCAATAATTTGTTTGAATGTAAAATGTGGCCATTGTAACAAAAAAAAAAAAAAAAAATGACCAATACCCTTTGCAACATTCTACTAATGATAGGAGTCTGGATGGGATAAGCACATTTAGCATCAAGTAACCATTAAGTATCAATATGAAAATGAGGTATTTTAAATACAGCGATAACCATAAAGAAGAATGTAGCCACAAGATATAACTGAGCAGCCAAAATAGTGGTGCTTGGGATTGTGGGCTGAATGTGTATTAGTGGTTAAAATTAGCAGAATAATAAAGAAGAAAAAAGTAATCATGAGTTTTGAAGCGAGAAATAAGTATTAACAGATATGCAAAAATCTATAAATTTGGCTTAAATATCTGGAAAATGTTCTCATTGTTTCCAAGCTATTTTAACGTTTTTTTCTTTTAATTTGTGTGTACAGAATAGTTCCTAAACTTTTTTTTTTGTAATGAGAGAATACAGGAGCAATACTTAGCTTAATATCTACAAATTCTACTTTCCTTTCTCAAGATTCTGATGCACTCTTCATTGTGTGCACAAGAAATTTTGTGCTTAATAGTAAATAATTTTAACCATTATACTCCATATTCACCAAATGTGTGTGTGTGTGTGTGTGTGTGTGTGGTGTGTGTGTGTGAGTGTGTGTGTATATATATATATATAGAAAGAGAGAGAGAATGTGGGGTTGGTGATATTCCTGTGCCACAAATTGGATGATGCCATTCTAGTGAAGTACAAATGGAGAAAGTCTTGATTATCAAGACTTTCACAGTTAATAAGTTGGCTGTGTGTGAATCCGGTGGTTGGTTCTCTATTAATCAATGTGATCGGAGGATGACAGCTGATAAAGAGTGGTCTGGAAATAGCTTCAGCAAGAAACTATTTGTTCCACGCAATGACATATTGAACAGAGCGAGGGGGGAGAGACGGACAGAGAATAGCTTACCCTGTAAAACGTAAATGTTTCAATTTGACAAAAAAAAAAAAGAAAAGAAAAAAAATTCCTGGGATTTTTTGGGAATTAATTAATTTTTTTCCTTCTCCTAACCTACAATAAGCTAACAGAAAGAAAATACCACCAATCATAATAATTTAAAACATGCCAAGCTTTCCATGTGAACAAAATTTTAGGTTCATTAAACACTGATTGAGTTCTGACACCTACAGTGTTAGCTCCAAGGCCACGTGGAGAGAAGACGGTGATGGTTTTCTGCTAATCTGTGGACTCTGTCTACATCTTCGACAGACTCTGAGAAACATTTTGAAAGACCGATACAGCTTACGATACACAAGACAAGAGCACAATGACGTTTTTCATAAAAAAAACAACTGATTTTGAATAAAAACATGACAATTTTTACTTAAAGTAAAGCAAAATAATCCTTTATAGTAAAGAAAAAGAATACTTAAAAAAAAGATGTTATTAAACTTTTAACGTTTTTATTCAAAGATTTTCAATGGTCAAAATCTGAGCTAATAAAAATAACATCTGTGTCTTTACTTGACATTTGCTGGCATTCATTGATGAGATCCATCTCTGACTTTTATATTTTTAGTGCCTACTATTTATCACTCACCTTAAAAAAGTTGGCATATACCTGTATACAAAACAAGAGGCTATAAAAGTAAGCAGCAGTTAGTATTACATTAATATGCTAACTGCAGAGAAGTTAGAAATTCATTAAAAGTAAATGTTTGTTTGTCCTTTTTTTTGTGATACAAAATAACAGATTGATAAAATATCACAACAATGACATGACCAGTTAGCTTTAAGTATTTGTTTTATTTATATAAGTGAAATAGTATTTTTATGAACCTAAAAAGCCCATCCTGAAAGTTTCTTATAAAAATAAGGATAAGAATTCAGGAAAATATTTCTGCCGAAGACCATATATATATTACAGCAAGTGGCTCAGCAGATTAACCCTTTGTATAACATGTCAGAGGTCAGTCACCTCATACCACATGAGGGGTCACCCCAACATAGAAGCACTCTAGCTAGTATCTGTTTTTAACCTGGCTGTATATTGTGTTGGAGTAAAGTGGATTTGTCATTACACAGGATTATATTAATGAGAAAGGAGCTATATATCACAGACCCTTTAGTTCCACCTGTGCTAAGTAATGCAGATTTGAAGGGTGGTTGTGTGCAAATGCAGCCCAGGTGGTACGTGAAGAGCTAAAGTATTGGTCCAAAAATGAACAGAAAAACTTAGCAATCAATATGTTGTGTTCAAGATCGTTTGAGCCACCATTATAAAATAATAATATCTACTATTATTAACTAATGAAAAATGTCTGCAACATCATTATTTACATACCAAAAATAGGGTGAACCTTGAAAATGGCAACAAGGAAACATTCCAAAACAGATTTGTTAGTTAGTTTTATTACTAACAGTAGGTAGTTGGAAAAGCTTAAAAAGGAATTTATATATCTAAAAATGAGTTGAAAATCTAAACATTACTTGTATTAAAATGAAATAAACTAACAAATAATTCTAACATGAACAAGTGTCACAAATATGAATATGTAGAGGATTTCCCAATCATATGTATGTACATACTGTAGATATAAAGTGAACATTAATTAAAACCAAACCACAAAAAGAAAATAAGAGTAACAAGAAACATTCAATTCTGAGTCATGCTTTACTTGAATGTCCGATCACAAGCATGGAGATGGGGGTACCGACTGGCACAGTCTACTTTTGTATAATTTCAGTCACCTCTTTGTAAAAATATATTACACTGCAAAATCATTTACAACAGATATAGCAAAGACAAATCTACCTCTGTACTTTATAAAGCTATGCTCTCACTATAAGAGAAGTACATGTGAACTGGAGAGAGAGGTGGGGGAGAGAAACTAAAATTTTTTTAAAGATATTCATAAGTTTGGAGTAAATATAAGGGTTTTTTTGTTGTTTTTTCATACACTAGTATTTAGGGAGAAACAAACTTGATGGGAAAGTGCAATGTCACGATTAGAGAATGTTCTGTGACAAGGGCCCAGCCTTGCAAGGAAGTTCCTGGAGAAAATCCACTTGGCTGGCTGATGAGAAAGAATGAGAAGAAACCATGTCAGGGGGAGGTAAGCCAAACTGATCACTGACCTCTGACCAGAGATCAGACTTGGACCCTAACCACTTTGGTTATTCTTAATAATTAAAAAAAAGACAAAACTTCCCATCTTTGTATATCACAGATCACGACAAGATACAACCAAGCTATCTGACATTAAAAAAAAAAAAAACATGGAACAAGTATTAACACTTTTATCTTTTTTTTTTTCTTTTTGAAATTTAAAATGCATATCCACTGAAACGAGCACCAGATATTGTTCAGATAGCAGATACAAGTTCTTGTAGATACAGTGTCTTGATAACCTACTGCAAGATACATGACTGCTGGTTATAGGAGCTTTTGATGTTAGGTGGCTGAGCAAACAGTATGGGGGGTAACACATTGCCAAAGCATCTTTCCTCTGGGCCCATTGCCATGATGAATTCCAAAATCTTTTAGATTTGTTCTCAGCTAATATTCCACCTACCGAGTTCTCTTTTCTATGTAATGATAATTAATGTGAATGTTACAAAACTCAAAGAGATTAATGCTTGTGTGGTATGTTTGTGCATATGCTATAAAATTGCTATTAAAATCCTCAAGTAACAGAATTCATTTCTACACACAACCTTCATCCATTGAGTGTGTGCACAAGGACATACATCTCTTTTCTGAGGGTATGCACAAATATGTGATACTGTAGCTTTTAATACAATACACTGTAGAACAGCTTTAATGATAAATACAGTGTGCAAACATTTCAACTAAGAAAAACTATATTCAGTAAACATTCAACAATGAACATTAATATTCAACACTTTTTTGTGTGTGGGACAATCGAAGAAATTAATCTTTGCTGTGCTTAGTCAAATTTAATCACTGCATTAACGTTTGTGATGCAATGCAGACTTATGCATACATAAACCAGACAGACAGTCAATATAATAAAAACTGTCTAGGTATGCATAGATATGGTTTGGGTCATGGAGGAATAAGAGGGGGGGTGTGAGTTGGTTACTGACAGCAATGACTGGACAAATCACATGACATGTTATTACCACGCAGAATTGGCAAGCCCTACTAAATGTCACTGAAATAACTGGCTTGTATTGATTATGTGTAGAATTTCCATGATGAACACAAAATTTCATCTGCAAGCTTAGTCAGCTACAATATAACTTGAAGCTTTTCAGACAGGAGTAATCTTTGATTCTGCAGAAAGTGGCATGGCTTTCTCTATAGAGGCACACCTGAACTATTCTGCATGATTACCACAACGTTTGGCATAATTGATTATTGCTCAAGCTGGAGCTTACCTTCTATAAAAAATTTTCAAGATCGTGTTTAATCAGACATTAGTAGTGAGAATAATAGTTTTATTTTGTATCGCTCCCTCCCCATTGCAATTAACTTCCTGCCCCGGCGCCTGATCAGCTCTGCGATGACCCAGCTGAAAACTGCGACTTCTCATTTAGAGATGCTATTGATTTGAAACTTGAGTATTTGCTCTCCCTTCTTTCTTTTCCATTAATCAAGCACGGCAGGAGAATACTCGATTGTGGATGGATGTACTTGAGTTGCAGACCCAGTCTCAAGGAATTATGGCTGAAGTGCGTTCCAAGGAGAGATTTGCAGCATTCCACAACCGACCTGATGCTGTTGAATGTATTGTGTGTTGACACAAATGTTTAATAAAAAGAAGCCCTTGGAATAGAAATGGAAAGATGGGAGGGGGCACATAGCAGGCACAACCCATCAGAATGTTTCAGAAACTACTACAATAAATGAGCTTTGCTCCTGAAACTGACAGGCGCAGAGATTAATTAAACAATGAGAAAAGAAAAAAAAAATATTTTTTTCATTTGCATACAAAACTTTGATTTGCACTATTTTCAAACAAATTTTTCAGGGTTTCAACAAAAGTCAGTTTATTTGTTATTTAAAGAGGAAAAGTACAGATGCTGCATCAGCTTGTGCATTTGAATATCTGTAGAAAATTAACAAGGTAACTCATGCAAGAAATATCCAGAAAGCCACCGCCTGGCATGAGTAAATATCTTTTTTTCATGAACTCATGTGACAAATGCAAAAATTTAAAAGTAAAATCAGCCTTTTCTTTTAGTTTGTTTCAGGAGTTGTCTACCTTTGCTCTTGTTGGTGAGGCTTTATAAAAAAAGAAACCAAAACTATGAGTTCCCATTATTAAAGAGACATAATTTACTTCATAACTAAAAGGTTTTAATTTTGAGAGAATTCTGATAATTTAAATTCGTACAAGCATGGTTTTACAATAGTGTATTGGGCTTGTGACATGTTTGCACAACTGATTATCAGGCATTGTGAGAGTCTGCTATCTTCAGTGAAAAACAGAGAGAGAGAGAGAGAAAGCAAGTTGCTGATGAAAGTGTTTCTCTAACTTATCCATATATAAAATAAAATAAAAATGGAACAAAATTAGAAACTTCTCAAATTAATGAAGACAGGCATTTTGAGATAAAAATCATATATATGTATGAAGGTTAACTTTATGCCATAGATTTAAGAAATGCAATCTTTCAAAACATAAATCAGACTACAGCCTGAGAATGGCACGATACTCTCTGGTCTACTGTCTGGTAACCCCATTTTATGACATTCTAAGGTCTATGGACATCACAAGAAGATAGAAAAAGGAAGATGGGGTATTTAGTGTTGGTAACTAAGTGAGTTTCCTGATTACAGCAGTCAAGGTGCAAGCCAGTGAAGAGTTACCAGTAAAACTTCATCAACTGTACACTGGAAACCCTAATAGAATTCTTTGTTTTTATTAGTTGGAGAAAACCAAAAAAGCCCAGGGAGAACCAACTGGTGAAGAACAACAAGAAGAAACCATGCCAGGCAGAAATAATCTAAGTTAAACTAAATATTCTGATGTAACTTCAATGACATTCAAAGATTTGTGTTTTTCCATAGTTTTCAGTTCCCTCTCTTTCTCCGGAGCTTATTAGCAAACATTTTTCTATGAACAAAAATAAAAGGAAAGACAGACACGATGTTCCCCACAAAAATTTAAAAAAACCAGCAGCAAACTGTTTTAAAATGGAAAATCTAACAAGAATTATTCGTCTTCTGTTTAATTACTCATGTCATTAATTATTGACACATTTTGCTTCTACCACTTTGCCAGGTAAATCATCTCAGGTATTTATACACAGACTGCTACAATAAGTTTTCAAACATTCAATTTAGCCCGATGCTTATTTTATTTTTTATTTTTTGTCCTGATAACCATGAGTGCCATAGGATGTGTCGTTCATATTAGATAATCTATTTCTTAGTATTATTTACTTAAAAAAGATTTTACATTCTTCAGTTGCATCTCCCCTAATGCAATAACAGTATAAATTGGGTATTCCAAACACATGCAGTGTTTTCCATAACTAAAATTATGTGTAATTCTGATAATTCCAGTAATTTCTTTTGAACTTTCTCTAAGCATACATTTTTTCTGGTAATAAGGATTGCATGAACTGCATAATGCAAGATGAATCTAAATATAGAATAATTTGCATGAAGAAACCAATGTTTCTGCTATTTTGCAAACATTAGTGAGATTTAACATAACTCTACCTTACTGGTTTCACTACATGTATTTTCACATTGCTCTGACAATAAGTTCGCCCTTCAATTTTAAACATTGGTGATATATTTAATCTGCAGAGCTGCAAAGAGACAAGATGGAAGTCATCAGAGACATGGTGAATGTGCAGATTGAAAAAAGTCTTGCTTCAGAATGAAAGCTTTGGAAAAGCCCAGTGTGATTTTGATATTTACTATCAGACCAGTAGTTCCAAACAAATCACCTTAGAAATATGGAGAAAAGTCAGCACATGGTGTATCTGTGAAGCTGAGTATGCACTTCTTTTAGTAGATTAAGATGTAAAAAGGAAAAAAAATAGATTTACTTTAGTTTTTGTTTTATTCACAATGATCAAAATGTCAGAAATACTAAACTATAATCAAATGTCCTGTGTGCCAGATGAAGACAAGAGACTTAGCATCATAATGTACAGGTGTTAACTTGCTTCTAAACTACATCAGGATGACAGGCAACCAGACACAAGACTCAAACCACTTTACACTATCATCAGTTTAATAGCAGCAGCCAGTAAATTAAAGCCCAAAAAATATGTTGTCTGCCAGTCATTTGACACAAGCAGGAAATACCCTCCATGATGGCTTCAAAATATCACCAGTCATGCTCAGGTGAGTTATCGCTTCCGACAATCTGACCAGGTATTGTTTAGATCAAAGAGATGCTGGCGTTTCTGTCTCCTGTCAAGTATGTGTAATGCATTTTATGTCAAATCTGTAAGCATTAAAACCATCTCAGAACAAAGACAAAAGGGCATATATCACATAAATTTTCAATCACAGGTGGTAATCTTAGAAGAGTGAAATCTGGTTTTGCTTTTATATTATGCCGGTGACATTTGGTATTCTGCAACAATGGGTTTTGTTGAGGAAACACTAAGTGTATTGGTCAATCTCATTGCTTTTAGCACAGCAGTTATATAAGATTCTATTTCTAGTTCACGCAAAAGTGTCATCCTTTTCCCTTTGGTGATTCTAAAAACCAAGAGATTGCCACCTATATCTGAATGAAAACCATTTCAAAGGAAGAGAGGCCTTTAGCAAAGCTTTGATTTTACTGCGCCCCCAAACTATCCATGTGTGCAGTTGAGACTGATTTTAAAAATTTAATTTTTAAAGAAAATATCACTATGTTGAAAAAACACAAACAATTATAATATTTAAACATTTATCCAAAGTACATTTTGTAGATATGTAGGCTATCATAAACAGATATCAGTACCAAGTTGCTATTAAGCCCTCTCATCATGTATCACATCATGGTAGTAACATATCCGTACTTATAAATAGTGGCTCTGTCATAACTAAGTACCATCTCATGGCAGTAACATATTTTTAGTTTAAAAAAACAACTAAGCTATTATAATCAGGTATCATGTCATAGTAGTAATATATTATTTTAAAAAATCAGCGTTTCCTATTATTATCAAATACATTTATTCATGAACCAAATTTTTATATAATTAATGAATTCTTACAAAACATCTAAGATATTTTCAGTTTTCTGCACCATACCATCTCACCTAACTATATAGTGGAAAATGAATCATTGTAAAATATTCATATAGACCAAAGCTCATAATCCTAGCCATTCCACTTTCAACAGTGGTTTCATCATCTTTTCATTTACATAAAAGACATCCAGGATGAAGCCACTGATTTTGTAGATAAAGCAAACAAGCTATGAGATGTGAGGTGAAACCTCCTGCACAAAGTTTTGATTTAAAACATAACTTCGGCTCTTACCATACAGTTGTCCAGGCTTGGTGCCTTTTTGCGAGTCCTATACTAGAAGTTAGGGAAGCATGAAAAGCAAGATGAAATATCACAGTCACTGAGAATGCCCACTGCAACTGAAACCCAATCTTAGCATACATAACAGGTTAGTTGGAAATCTTATAAAACCGTTCAGAATTACCGAAGAACATTGTTTCCTTAATGTATGGGACTATATTCAAAATTGTTTTCAAGTGCCAAAAGACTAAATGCCAATATTTTTATTTGTAAAAAATATATATATGAACAGTAAAGATATAGGACTGTTTGTTTAATGTTGTTTGATCTGATGCAATTCTTTTTAAGCATTTGAGAAAAGTAGTTTGGGAAGACAATGGATGTCTTACTCTGCAACACAACAACACAACACACACACACACACACACACACACACACACACACACACACATTTACGTGTACATACACTTTTATTTGTTTGAGAAAAGGAGAGAAGCAGCCTTGAGGTGAATGAAGTCAGATTTATGAAACAAAAGATAAAAACAAGAAATTTTTTTTTTGTTGAACTTTAACAAAGAAAAAATTGCAAAGGTTGTGTTGTGTGTGTGTGTGTGTGAGCGAGTGGTGTGTGTGTGAGTGTGTGTGTGTGTGTGTGTGTGTTGCTGCATAATTGTTAAAATAAAATTAATTCCGTTCGTCACCTTTTCTTTTCTCTTTAAATAACAGAGAGAATATCTGGCTATTTATCTTTTGTGCTCCAGACACAATGCAAGGTGCTCATTTGCACAACTATATCCAACTCCCATCCGAACAGCTAAATTTTATGATAAATTAGGCATCCAGTTAAGACTTTCATGGGATAGAACAGAAGAGCAGAATACTTTGACTGCTTTAAGTAAAAGAATTGGTTTGCAAGTGGATAATTCCACTTCACTGTTATGGAAAGTCAATGAGAAAATGTAGTGAAAAGCATGTTTCAATATCCCATTTCATGCTGAGATGAACATTCTCATTCATAGCTGATGATTTTTCGCCAATATGCTCAGACAGAAGTGAGGAAAGAGATGGAAAAAAATGAGTTAATTCATTGTAAGGGCACACATCAGATGCCGGGGCTTGGCTTGTAATGGATTCCTCAACGAGGCAATGAAAGACTAACTTCAGCATTGTGAATTGGTGGTTCTTCTGCAACCAGGGGTAGGACATTTATGGTAGGTATTAAAAAAAAGAAAAAAAAAATTCCAATGCTCTGTTTAGAGTTAAAATGTGTTAGCCACCATAAAATCAGATCACTTGCAAATGTGGTTTTATCTCCTTTTGATCTCCCCCTTGCCCACTATGCATGGTATGCTGGCGTTACACGCTCCAATGGGCCCAGACCTGGCCACAAAGATTTCACCTTACAGCTTCAAGGATGTGGAGCAAAATTCATCACTCCCTTCAATATTTCATGGTGTGCTTCATAGATTTTCCATAACACAGAAAAGTAGCATGATCGATCTAAATAAATCACCTGTCGATTAGCTGGATAACTTGTTTAATCCGTTTCTGTCAGAAGAAATTATGAATAGAAAGTGTCTGCAAATGGCATAGGAGTGTATCAGATCTATAGCTGCAGGATTGATATCGATTTTCTATATGGAAGTTTAAAAATATAAATATATATATATATATATAAAAGAAACTGAGCTAAAAAGTATCTACTTTAGAAACAAAAAGAAAAACTGACATAAGATTGATGCCATGATATTTTATAAATAATCAGGATTCAGGAGAAATTCACTCTTATACAAGCTATGATTTAATTTGAACAAACTTAAGCTCAAAGCAATGTAATGTTTGTTCCAATCAAGTAGCCAGCCAATTAAAGAGTTAAACAAAATAAAAAGTGTATAAACACACACACACCACACAATAGTTTAACAAGCAGTTAATAAAGTATCAGAACATAAACCATAACAACAAAAAAAAATTGAAGATGCCATAAACCAACACACAAATAACAAAGAAGTGAAAACATTCAAAATAAACAAAAATTAATGACTGTTACATTTAAAAGAAATGATAAATGATTGATTGTTTAAAGGATGTCAGAACTAATGCTCCAACAAACAACAAAAAAAAAACTGGAAAAATTTGAAAATCTAAAAAGATTAAACTTCCATGTTTAAACTGGCAACTAATCTGAATGGCAAATGAAAAAGTTAAGTGAAAACTAAATGTCAAAAACTACTTATTACAAAACTAATGACTTTAAATTACAATTTATAAAAAAAAAAGATGAAATTTAATTTTAAAACTTATCTTAATATATTACAACTACTCTACTACCTATCTTCAAAGAACTAATGTGCAATGTAGCAAGGACGACGATATTTTAGATTACTGTTAAATATCAGACAAGAAAGAAAAACTTGTATTCAGCATTTGTTTTTGTCTGCCAGGATATTTATCTTATCTTAAAATCTAAGAAAATGAAAGAAAACAAAATATTATATCTTTGCTGATAAGGTTTACTTGAAAAGAACTTCTGATTATTTGTATCACATTGGGAGCATTAATCTGTAATAATAATGGTTGTGCTCCTTGTAACCAAAGATGGCTGCACGAGTTCATTTTGAGTGTAGGAGCTAATGCTCACACTGGTATACACATCCTCTTAGGTTAGCAAGTTGGGTAATCCTGGTGTCAGGGAATATATGAGATCACCAGATAACTTACTAACCACACTGCACAAGTGCCTGGACCAAAACTCTTTATGTGGAAGGAAATCAGTGGCTGCAGGAAGCTCATGCAGTTAGCTAGTGAAACAAAAACGAGAAGAAAACGTAACACCAAAAAGAACCACTCCTGACCGAGATGCAACCTCAGGTCCTCA
The DNA here is from genome assembly GCA_018389105.1 of Nautilus pompilius. Lineage (NCBI taxonomy): Eukaryota > Metazoa > Mollusca > Cephalopoda > Nautilida > Nautilidae > Nautilus > Nautilus pompilius. Next base: position 391,390 of record JACATO010000630.1, on the reverse strand, counting down.
CATTAGTCAAACCAGTGAGCCACCAGCCGCCCAATCTGTAATATCATTTACCAGGGAGAAAAGAATTGGAATTGGTGATATTTCAGCTAATGTACAATTTTTAAAATTTTTTTTTATTTTTTTTTTTGTAAATTCATCTCATTCAACCTGCATTCAGTGAAATATTTTTTGAAGGAAAAACACAAAAAAGCTAACCTAATAATCCAAAATCTCCAACCCCCCCCAACTCGGAGGCAATGATTGGCATTTATTTAAAAAAAAAGGCTTTTATCACATTTATTCTGTCGTCGTTTTTCATCCCTTTCCCTTACATCCCATAAGAGTAGAACTAAACACAACGATTTCACAATTTCAAAACTCTTCGGAATACCTTCCAGCACCAGGTTCTGTTAGGAACTAGTATATTTCCTTTCTATATCTGCATACAGCCCCCCAAAACACCTTTTATTGATTCCCTCTAAATCTCTGAATCTCCAAAATGTTTTCCTTTATGGTTCTTTTTTTTTTTTTTTCATTTGTTTTAACTACTTATTTATTAATTCGAACTTTGAATTTAATCATGGAGTTATTAAAGATGTTATTATCTTATCTCTCCATATAAAATTCATCGGCTATTGCAGGCCTCATAACATTTTGAGATGTAGCTGTTGCTGACAAGCAGTGATCACATCTATGCATCGTTACTATTGAATCTGTTGCACACTGCAATTTGCATCTGTAATCTCCACTTTAGATGCACAACGATGAGGAAATGACACTTGAAAAGCATCAAGCAGACGAACTTCGGATATACAGTAGGCGATTCATCATCTATACAAGGTGATTTTTTTTCTGCCCCTCTCTCTTCACTTAGGTAGTGACATTTGTGGTGCCAGCTTGTTACAATCTCTAATTCTCCAAAGTGGAGATTTCTGTTCTCATGTTCAAGTAGTAACAAAAAAAAACAAAGATGTAGATTTTGTATTGTCTGGATAAACATCACATGCAATATCCGCGAAGAGCAGCACTTGTCAAATTTGCAGCTTCTCTTGCCTTCCAATCTTATTTATAATCTAAAATGTTCTGAAGTTGCCCACAGTGATTCTCTCTTAAGAGTGAAAAGAAACACTCTATCCACACTGGATTCACTTTCAGATTATGAAAACATTGGAAATACCACAATTTACTAATGGCAGCAGCCCACTACCCGTTTCGTTTTGTTTGCCCGCAGTCTCCAAAGTTCTTTGCCGCGTATTAGAGTTACTAAAGAACACATCGTATCACCTTCACAGGAGCCCACTTAAGGAAACCCCCCCCTGCCTGAAACAAACATAAAGGTTTCTTTTAAACTTCCAGGCAATATTTAATGTGGCAGACTTTTGCAAAAACTTGCATACGCTCTACAGCAGATAAACTAATCTGAAGTAATAGAATGTGACTCAGGGTTATCTTTTTAAAGTATATTTTGTTTGGCAATATCATTATTAAAATGTAATTTCATTTAAAGTTCTGCAAAACATACTTAGTCTACTTAGATAATTCTAAAATAATGGTAAAATAAAAGTGTGGGGGCACCTTAAAGTGTAATCAAATTATAGAGTATGAATAACAGATACCTCCTTTGTCACATGATATGATCTTTCCTTTTCTTATGATCAATAACTGCAAAACCTGAATAGAGAATCAAATAAAAGCATATTTGAGTTCACCGATACTGTTCAACTGTTTGCAGATTTTTCTCTGAAGTATTTATCTCCAGGTAGGATTTTAAATATATGATTTCAGAAATAGGCATGTTTGTGCATGGGAAGAGATTAATTAGCCATATCTAGTGTCCTTAGAGCTTCAGAAAGATTGGTAAATTTTTTTCTAGGTATGTCTGCACTCGCTCAGGCTGAAAAAAGTGGCCAGTACTCGCTTCATCTAAGGAAAACCCATAGTAAGGTCTCTTCTGCATTGCCTACAGGTGAAGACAAGCATGGTGGAAACCATGCCTTCAATGTTCTGACCTTTTTAATGTACACGATGGGAGGCAAAAAAAAAAACCACTCAAACTCTCAGAAGCTAAGTTCTCCCTCTTGATCATCTGGCTGATGCAGGATAGCTCTCTAATTATACTCTCTGTAGTAGTTGTCAAAATATTTAACTTGTCTCAGGTGGCATCATATTTTAAAAAGAAACTGATCAACACAGTTAACGTATTCAAATATACACACAGAGAGGAAGTTTTTCGATATGCAAAACTGGTTCTTTCTGCATTTCTTTTTCTTAAATAAATGCCAACACATCATAGGCACTTGTTACAAAAAAGCAAACACCAACCAAACAACAAGGGCTCCTTGTCTGGCTGCCAGGAGCTGAAGAAAGCATGATGGATGAGTTGTTAGACTAAGATAATTAGTCCCACTGTCCTCATCAATCAAGCAGGAATGTTAACAACAATTAATTAGAGTTTCACTAGAGTTGCAGCTTCCATCAAACAAATCTCATTAGATCAGCCATGATGGAATTTTGCTTCTCAGCCTTAATTACAACTGCTTATTTTAGTTCTGTTAGCAATTTTGGAAACATTTACATAATTATCAAGATATATAATAATAATAATAATAATAACAATATAATAATAAATAAAATAAGTCAGATTTAGCAAAAACCAAATCTATCTTGAAAATGCCTTTAAAAAGGGTACACACTGACAGTTTTAAATGTAACATTGTCTAAATCAAAATTAGCGATACTGAATGTGCCAACATAATTTCAGAGACCTAATTTTAACCGTCTCAGTCAAAAGGGCGGTCATAAGTTATTTGATTTGCATGTGGCCACAGAAATAAAATAGAATTATTTGCCTTGGAAACTATGTAGTAAAAAAAAAGAAAAAAGAAAAGGAAAGTTCTGTAAGAAGAATCATTAGATTTCAACCCTAAAAACATCTGTAGTGCCTATATAGCCAGAGTAGAAACAATGCAAGTCTCAAGTATCAAAGCTAGTCATTTTCAGGAGCTCTGCTACTGGGTGGAAGAGTTAATATAATATAAATAATATGTTTGAGGTTTTATTTAAAATTATATTTCATTCCAATAAGCCATATGTTAATTTACAAGTGGCTTATACAAGGGTACAAGGAAATAGAGATGGTTATCAATATGGCTTTTAAATTGATTGCATGCTAAGTAAAGATAAAACAATAAAACGTTATACGATAATATATTCTATGCAAAGCATACATTTATTTGAAAGAGTTAATAAAAAGATCCAATGTACTGCTGCAAAATTTGATAGCTAAAGAGGATATAATGTCTTAATGTTTAAAATACTTGCTCGGCATGCATGAAATAAAACTAGTTCAAGACTTTGCATTCACTAAATAAGCACAGCCCTTGTGCACTTCTAATTTTTTCAGGGAGCAGTGTAAGATTCTCCATGAAGCCTTTGTGGGAGTCTGATTTTTACATTTAAGTAACAACTTAAACAGTCTTGACATCTCGGATTCACACTACCAAGAATGATGCAGGATATATTATTATTAATATTCTTTTTGGACAGTAGGTTTTAAAATAATTTACAGCTATTAAAAGCTGTTTAGAACAATTACAGCACAAGAGGTTCTATGCGCAGAACCAACTTTCAAATCATAATAATTAATGGCAGGCCATAAAGCTAATTCCAATAAATGCTAGGAATTTTATTTGATTTTAAAATTATCTTAAAGATGATACATTCTACCATCACATGCAGTGTTATTTTAAGTAGTCAGCTCGCTTGTCTTTCTGGAGATATTGATTGCGCATGTTCACAGTCAGCTTGCTTACAAAGCTGATTTTTATCAAGACTAAAGAACTTTATTGACAATAATTATCTATGTTTAAGAATTTGATACAGAACCTTGGTGGTCAATAGAGACCACACCAACTGGCTCATAGAGGAAAGAAATCTCTACAGATCATTTCATCAGTCTTTCTAATGTTGGTGCCTATGGAGTGGTAGTGATCTGTATATAGTGCAAAAATCACCTATCATCACAGGGTTTTTTTTTCAATTAATCTCTTTGAGTATCTTGATCACCAGAGATGGTGTGCACATAAGCCATATTAAAAAAGCATTTACCTCCAGTGATTTAAACATTTTATGGGCATTAATAACCACTTATGAGGACTATTTCTGTTATTTCTTTTGGGTCCGCCATATTAGCATTGGCTGTTGACATAATTTAAAAATTTCTTCTAGCCAGGAGACCTGATGCAGTTTTCTATGATATCTAAATCAGACTATAGCCTAATTGGTTATTTGATTAAAAACAGAGAGTTTAAAAATAATAAATAATCAAATCTGGCATTTTGTAAAGCAGCAGCAGGGCAAACACTTGTCCTCTGATGAGTCTTCTTTTCTGTAGATAATTTAATTTTATGCACAAACTGATAAATATCTAGAAATAGTCACATCCTGCTAAAAGTGCAGTAATTTTACATCTGACAATATTCCACAGAGGGTGATGTTTACCCTCATATAGGCACAATTTTGCACTGATCGACCTGTTTATTATATGCTTACTGTAGATAAATCAGATTGCATCTTTATACTATTACATTATGGACAATCTGGAAACCGCCTGTAACACACACACATACACACACATATGCGCAAAATGATACTGTACAGTTTGGAATTACCTTGGTGTCACCTGTACACAGAAGTAAAATAGACCTATACGACCTGCAGTATGTAGCTTAGTGAAGTGGTTAAAATGAGATACTGATCTTTATTTCCTGTTTAAAAGAATCTAAATGAAAGAAAACGTCAAATTCACATTATAGTGTAAGGCCAAGGCCTACACATATTAAGCCATAAATCAACTAATGAATATTTAATCATGATAGAATGTTCAGTGCCCTAAGAGCCCCAAAAATGAACATTTATAATCAAATGTGTGCTCAGCCAACTGTGACAAATGTTTTACACTCATCTTACAGAAGAGATAAGTACAGTGAAACCTTGTATGCTGATGCAAGCAGGAAATCTTAAACTTTTAAATGCACATAATGACAATATTATTTTACATTTAGATATCAAACAGCTTCCCATGAAAGCACAACTTCTGTTCTGAGTACACTGGTTATATTTCTGAAGTAAAATGTCTACGCTTGCTTACTCTTGCGGAAAAAGTTAAAAAAAACAACAAAAAACAAAATAGCGACATTAAACAGTAAAGAAGGATAAGAAATGCATCAGAGAACTCTGTAGTGGCACATATGTCTAACTCTCACCCTGATCCCGTCTTTATTTGCGATGTGGGAAACATGTACTCTCTTGGTTTTGTGTCTGGGTACACACAGGTTATATTGAGTAGGGGGGGGACAAAAACCTGTTAGATCTCTTCTGATTAGCAGTGGGAACAAACCCACACAGGTAACGTGCTTCTCCTGATCACTAACCAGACTAACACGCTGTAGCATTTATCATCATGATAAACATTAAACACCACTATTTTCAAACTGATGGCTTAAGAAACAGTAAAAAATAAATATGCAAGCGCTATTTGAAATAATGATGAAAATACATACAGGAAATATGCACAAATAATGAGTAATTGCAACTGAGAGATGCATACAAAACATACACAGAGCATTATTACAGGAATTATACAAAAGAAAAATTAATACATTGTAGAGTGTGTTAGTATCCCTTACTGGTTATCAAAATAATATGCTCCAAATATCCTGAAGCACTTTCCACAATTCATCCAAGATGTTTGGCTGATATTTGACTATCTCAGTAGCCATATACCCATATATCACCTCAATGATGTTTATATCAGAACTTTGTGCAAATCAGAGTATTTGTGAGTGTTCTCACTGTCTCTTTTCATTCTAGATAGTTTTTCACCAGATTATCTGCATGCCTGAGGTCACTGACATGTTGGAAGATGAATCCCTGCCCAATGAAATATCTTCCTGAAGAAATCACATAATGGATGAGAAGCTGCCTGTACCTGTCAGTAGTCAATATAATTTCAATTTTATGCAAATCTCCGACACCCTTGGCTGACATGCAGCCCATCACTTGTATATCCACTCCCATTCTTCACTGTAGCTATTGTACACTGACTGTTATACTGTTCCCTGGTCCACCTTAGCTGCCAATGATTATTGCCAAACACTTTAAATTTGGACTCATCTGTAAAGAGCATCTTCTCTCAGGATTGGTCTTGCTGCCCATTTTAGCCCTGCCATTCGGTTGTCTCTCAACAAAAATTTTTGGGAAGGTACACATTTATTGAGATCACTGTGCTGCATACCTTACTGTTTTCAAAGAAATGTAACACCTGTACTTGCAGCTAGGTAATTTGTGAGATCTTTACTGGCTTACTGTCTGTCTTGTAGAGAATGTACCTGGAGGTACTTAACATCACTTTTGGAGAGTCTGGGCTTTCTTTCAGCAATACCAGTTTGAGTATCTTCCTCAGAGTCTTGCATACAGCTCCTGAAACAAAGTTGAACTGCAATCTACTGCATAAAGTAGCTTTCACCACCTAAAACTTTGATTTCTATATGCTTGTCATGTGATATTTTCTTCCCAGAAGCCATAGCATTCACCAAACTACAAAGACATCACTGCCTATACTTCTATAGTCCTTCTGCAGGTGTGACACTTTCTGACAGCTTACACATCAACTGTACACAGTGCACTATATCAACACATGACTCTATTAAGGAGCATTCACTTATACACATAAGGTACAATTCTATCATGCATTACTTGCAATACTGTATGTGAAAACAAAACATCCTAGTCTAAGAAAGGCTTCAAGAATGGCCATAAGGTGCACCTGTTTCTGTTCTTCTAACATCAGAATCAGCACGAAAACAGTTGAATAACAAGGTCTTAAACATCATTTGCAGCTAACCTGAAACAGTGCTTTCAATTGAGAAATGGTAGAGCATGCATGAGTTTTAGAAGTAATAGTGTATAAAAATTCTGTTTACAATACATAAACAATACTAAACAAAGCAAAAGAAAAAAAGAAAACCGTAGAGGTAACATTAAGAATGTGTTTAATGCCTGATTTCTAAAAACACAATAATGAAATAATAATAGCAGTGTCAACAAAATTTGGTACTTCTTCACATCATCAAATTATTTAACATTTCTGTTTTCATTCATTCCCATTATCACAGCCATTGTTCATTAAATCTTAGTCTGGGGTCCTCAGAACAAGAATAATTAATGTTTATAAAATCTAATACTAAAACACAATATATCTACCCAGCCCTTAAATAAAATCATATAGTATTTTTGCAAGAAAAGCACTAATTCCATAAGTTAGCCAATGAATTTGATCTGCCTCTACATTATGCTTTGTTTATGTATTTTTTGATTGAAACAACAGATTATTAGTCAATGTTCTTAGCTATTTGATTTTTAACCTCCCCCCAATCACAGATACGAAAATCAGGTGATTAAGCTCAAATTCTCTCAAATAGATGAAATATAACTGACCCCCCCCCCCCCGACTCTCACAACCGTCTATTCTGTACTGCTATCAGTCATTTTATTAACATCTGGATAAAATCATGCGCTTGCTTGGCAACCAGGAAAACCCTCCAGCAGTATATAATATGACTTCATGCAAAGCAAAAACAATTCTAAATCCTTTTCTTCTCTTTAAAAAAAAAAAAAAAAGGTACATAAATCAAAAAACATCAAAACCATGTATGTACATAGCTTGGTCATGTGTACCATGGCTGCTGCTACATTGGCTATCTTAAAAGCTATTTTTATTTCAATTATGGCCAAGCACTAAACATCACACAATCCAATCACTTCAAATGTTATAAAAAATTCAGCTAATTCAATGTCTTCAAATGTTATAAAAAATTCAGCTAATTCAATGTCAGGCATCATTTATGTATTGCCACATAATGCTAGAAAAATTTTTTTTAGATGCGTTGACATGAAAACACTATCACCAGATGAAAATATTAGATGATTTAGTGACTTTCCTGGCTGGCTGCCCCCTGCTGCAACTCCCCAAAACAGAATGAGAACAAAGACAATCCCTTCAAGTAAAACACCCACGTGAGCATAATGCCCCAGCCAAAACTGATTGTACAGGTTTGTGCTAAAAGCTGTGTAGCGGTATCCACAAGTACTGCGATATTCTCTTTATTTAATGCAAAAAATTTTCTTCTCTTCTGCCATCTAAATTTTCACTCTTCACATTTTACTCACAGCTTTTTTTTTTTAAAAATTAAAATTTAACAAAGCTGTCCAACCACTCGATGATGAACTGAAGTTATTTTGAATTCTTAGACCTAACAAAAACTCTTATGATCCATTTGCTTAAAATAATAGATTTTGCATCTACCACCATGGCCATTAATAATTTTCAAAATTAATTGAATTTTGTTCCATTTTGTTTTCATCACCTCCAGCTGCCATGGCTTCTGTCAGAACTTTTCTGAGTTATAAATCCTAATGACATTTACTTACAGTCTGAATTTTTCTCAGCAATAACTCTATTGCTGCACAACTGATCCAATTTCCTCCCGCACCATTTTTCTTTTTTTTGTTAATTCAGATTTAAAAAAAAAATTTTTTTATTGCTTCAATTTTCCAATCTGTCTTTTCTTTGATATTACTTCAAATAATTTGCTTCTTTATAAGAAAGAAATCAATAGCTGTGTCTAGACGCATTCGTTTTATTCTTGTTTCTTTTATTTGTCTCTTCCTCTCGAGAATTCAATCGATGTGTTCATCCACTGGCTACCTTCTATCTTCTTCACGTGCTTTTTCGAGATTTGGCGAGGTGCAGAGTCAAGCCATTGTCACACACTTCTTATGCTAGCATCTGCTGAAGCTCATCCGAATCCGAGCGAGGAAAACAAAGAAAGTATCCGTGCCGTTCAAGCAGTAAAGAAAGGCTGCTGTGATGGGGAGAAGGGAGAACCGGGACATGGTAGACTTAATACAACCGCAGACAGGAAATGAAACTAATGGCTGAATGCAGAGTAAACAAATGGTGACCTGATAACCAGATGTTGGAGTTGTTTCTTTTTTTCTTTAAAGAAAAATCTACAATTTAACAAAATGAAAAACCTCATTGTTGTAGAAAATATGAGTTTTTTTTATCACTAAGGGTCTGCAACTTCTCTATGATTTAAACATGCACACGCACTTTTTTGCCCAAACTTAACAGCCTTTTACGGTTTTTTGTTTTCTGCAGGCAGAACCAAACCCACATCTCTTTGCTCTGCTCCTACCTCAATTTTACAAAACAAACAGGCAGTAAGTTAAAAAAAAACACTTAAGAAGATGATCAGCACTAATTTGTATATTCAAACAATAATAGTAATTTTTAAAAAATCATCCATTCAGTGCTGTATGAAATAAAAAGAGGTGTAGTTATTATTTCTGCCACCTGCCACATTTTGAAAGAAATTTTGTAATTAAATATTATGCCAAAAATGTAACAAATTTCGCCACTGTATTTTCATTGAAGCATTAGAACAGGCTCTGAGACAAGAGTGCATGAGTCTGAAGTGTAGTAAACTTAGTAAAGGGAGAGTGGCATGCAGTGCTGACTGATGTGTTTAGTAGATGGCTGTGGAACGTCTGTGACATTTGATTAGTTGGTACACACAGGTCTACAGCTCCATGGAAAATCCACATCCCAGAGGCAGCATAACACTAAGCAGTTTAGTCCAGAAGCACATTCGCCGCAAGTCCCTTCCAATTAGTGCCACGCTTTGCAAAGATGCAGATCTTGCTCAGTAAATAAATACCGTTTTCTTCTTCCTTTTTATAAAGCAAAATATCTTTTGTAATTCAATCAAGCAATTCCAGCTCAATTTTTAATTATTTTTTTGGTGGGAGACAGCTGATGGCCCAGTATTTAGACTATTGGACTGCCAAGGTAGAGAGCCCAAAGTTTGATTTCCCACTTGCATATCTCCCTGGCACAGTCACTCTTCTTCGCCAGCTGGTTGAAGGGGGCAGGCGATTTTCCTCCGAGCTACCCAGTTTCCTCCTCTCACATGTTAAAACAAAAGGTTCTGATGGGGATTTTAATGCCCCTCATAGTTCAACGCAGAGATGCTCTCTAGTGCTAACCGTACCATTAGTGCAATGTATAAACCAGTGTACGGCACAACAAGAAACTCAGTTATCGCCATTCTTAACCATAAAATACCACAAAAATCCAAGTGATCTCGTTTTCTATTCTACTAGTGCGGAATGCTGTCTTTAGAGCACAATCACATACTCCAAACCACAAACAGAATTCTAGCTACCATATACTTATTGATAGTACCACATAAATTAGGTAATAATAAATATACATAACTAATACAAATCGCTCATAAGAAAGACTGCTGCTACATCAAAAAATTTTTAACTGTACATGTTTAAGGCTGGCTTAATAAATTATCTTTATTCACATCTTTGGCCACTGATGACCTGCTACAGGAGCACTTCAATGTTGTATGCAAATAAATGTTACTATAATTCATGAATATCGAAATAGTTACAAACGCAAAGTCTTTTATATTAAAACTAAAAATATTCATCATTTAAATTTAAATGTTCTATTTATATTTATTTCTTTATTTCAGTCTCATCTTTGTTACATAACTTATCTTACACAAGTCGTTTCTCGCCATTAAAGCTACGCATTTTAAAAATTCATATAATTTCTAATTTTTATCAAGGCTTAAAAAAAACAACACAAAACTGAAGCAGATGATATTAAGAAGTCATGCAAGCATGTCACATGGATCTGTCTCTTCCTTCCTTCTGTAAGTTGCCTAGCCTGCTACGAGCTGTCACAGACAACAAAGGGATGCTAATGGCCCTAGCTGTTGTGCACTAGCCTGAGAATAATACTTGGTGGGTGGCTAATACCTTTCCAAGATAGGTGATTTTGGTCCTTAAGTGTCACCAGCATTTATTGTTAATGAATGTTCCTAATAAAATTCTCTCTGGTTTCTCTCATTCCAATATGTGGTGAATTCTACAAATATCAACTATAATGTAAATGCCATAAATATCTCCTCTACCTTATCTATGACAGAAGCCCTCAATCTAATCAGTGAAATTATCAATTAAATCCATTTTAATCTTTGCTACAGATGAAATATATTCAAAATAGTGATAGGTAGACATTTTGTATATATATTTAGTAAAGAAGGGTAATTCTAATGACTTGGATAACAAGCCACCACTAGAATATAAAAACACAAACATATCTGGCCACCAGAGAGAGAGAGAGAAACAAGATAGATGGGAATTATTATAGTTGTCTCTTGCACCAGAGCTCTTTGCAATTCATCGAATTTACTTACATGCATCATGCAATTATACAGCAAGCAAACAGGCATGTCAACTAATCTATTGTGGTTTCACATTACAGGAAAGATGGCAGCTGATTCCTTATTTATAGCTAAACAGTAGTTCCACTGCTAAGAAAATTGCACAGGTACTTCCAGTCAAAAATAACACCAAGCTTCCATAAATTTTCTGTATTTACTATAAAACCCTGGTGAGCCTTTCAGTTTTCAGTCTACATGAGTAATTAATTCAATCTTCAGCTGTTTGAAAACAATCATCTCAGTAAGTAACAACAAATCTTGGTTTAGAGCCTATAAGAAGCTTTAGAAAATTGAAAAAAAACAAAACAAACAAAAACTTTATCCTTACAACTTTCTACATCCATCTCAGTTCAATTTAGAATAAAATCAAATCTTAAAATGAGTCTCCTTGCCTATAAAAACCACATTCTCCATAAAGAGGCATAAAATAAAACAGAGAAGTGTCACAAAGAAAATAATTACCACAGCCTTATTATCTATCATTTCCCTGATTCTTTAAAAGATACAGTAAACACCTATTCTTCACATTTATTTTTCTGTTTGTATGCTTTTAAAAACAACTATATTTTAATTTTAAAAATGTACAGTGCCCTGCTAAAATATCCAGTCACCTGTTGCAGTTTGAAATGTTAGTCTGTTTAAGAAAACAGCAAATAAAGGCAGGTATTAGAATAAAAATCTTTATGTTGGTACTTGGTTGAGCTACCTTTTGCAACTTGCCTGTATCCTGTTTGAAATTAACCTATTTGGTGCTTCATTAAATTCTGAGCTGGAAAGTCTCAATTATCCACTAAAACATAAAATGAGAAATCTGATCGTAGAAGTTGTGGGGCTTTCAAAGAAGTGAGGGTATTCTAGCTTATTGCAATAGAGAAGAAAGTTTTTTTTTGAAGCTGTGGGGTAAATCTGCTTACAACATCAAATGGCTATAATATGAGCATCAACTCCCAGTACAAATTGGTATAATGGCAAGTGCCTTTAAAATGCCAATGTACCTGGCAGAATTGAGACATCCTTTGAAAAACATTAATTCAGTCTTTTTATCTGTTGTCCATACCATGACCCTCCACCCGTTCCTCCATAGTTGGCACAGGCTAAAGACAATGGTGTTGAATGGTCTTCATCAGGTTTTTCTCTAAACCCAAGTGTGACCTCCAGACCTGAATTGCTGAAACTTGGGCTCAACAGAAAAGAGAACATGACACCTTTGATCAGGCTTTTTGAAGTGTTTTATTCCTTCTGGACAGTTTCTCGTGCTACATGCTATCTGTACCCAAGTCAGTAAAGATATTGTTGGACCATTCTTTGGCTTTTTTTTTTTTTTTGCATGGATGTCAACAATAAAATTTTAATGATTTGTCTGTGTGTGTGTGTGTGTGTGGCAAGTAATGGCACTTTTTTGTTATGGCATCATGGTTGAAGGCCTCAGGTAATTTTTTCCAAATCAGTGATAACAACTGCCTGTAAACCTCATGATGATACTGACCAGAGAACGACAAAAAATGTTGAGATCTCTAGTAAGCTATTGTTGAAACTGGCCACAATCTGAATTGCCTAATTCCACTTAGATATCCATTATACACATAAAGACGCCAGTAATATAGAAATTTTGATCACATTAATTCATTTATTGGCTGTCCAAATTAATATGGCAAGGCACTGTATAGTTAGCAAAATGTTCTCTCCTACTAAAAACAAAAGCTATGGTCAAATTTATCAAGAGGGTCTAAAATTATCAAAATGCCGAGTTAGTTTTAATTTTTTTTCTATTATTAACACTTAGTCTTCCACCCTGCAATGGCTCTAATATTGTAATTCAGTCTACGTGGCATCATATATATATATAGTAAGTGTTAATTATGGTTCTTTTATTCACCCTGTAACTAACTGAACAAAATCTTGTATACATTAGTTAATCAAACACATTTATAATAATATTCAATCATGTAGAAATTAAATATACCTGATATTTATTAATATACTAAATGTGTTTATGTTCAGTGTAGGTGTTTTATCAGATTTCAATTTGAAAATTTCTTTCCATAGATACTATATTTCAACTTCTGATTATTTACTTATTTGTTTTAAATCTAAGCTGTCACACACTCACACTTACACTCTCACTCACTACACTCACACTCAGGGCATTAAAAATTATGCTGATTGTAATAGGATCACTACAGATATAATTCCTATTCACTGTGCTGCTTGGACACAAAAGTGAACTATGATGGTTGCTACAAACACTCATCATCATCATCATCTTATCAGTAATCTCATCTTAAAATCCTCAACCATCATAGATAATCTTTATAAGTAATTTGTACTTACAGGCATCATTAAAAAAGCAAACCCCCCCACACACAACAGATTGCAGATGCTTAACATGTGCAACATCTTTCATTAATTCTGTCCACTGATTAAAAAATGACAATAACTGAGGGTTAGTTGCTTTCTTAACTCTGTCAGAAGGGAATTTGTTTTCAGCTCAGTGACAGAGTGGCACCCTGAAATGCTTACAAATATTTCTCTTAAACTTTGGATTTTATCTGGTCTCATAAGTAAGAACAGCATGCAGCTTATGTAGAAATGATGAGTGCAATTTGTCATTTCATATGGCTTCATTGGGAAAGAGAGCAAAATAAAAATACTACTTTGTTACACTGTATGTGTGCTATGACATTTACAACCATATTTAAAGATAAGAGTGTTAAGCTTATCACTACTGAAGAAATTTAAGGGTTTCTAATTGTTCACAAAAACATTTGTCAAAGCAGTTCACCAGGAATATATTAAAAATCTGGACTCGATCAACAATGCAAGTGAACTCAACTATTGCATCACTGACTCCACAACTAAAGAAGTAAAATAGCAATCTGAGACAATTCTTAGTTTTTGTTTTGCTTGTTTCTTTTACAACCATGATTAAAATAATTTATCCACTTCTTAATGCTCAAAAACTTTCAATAATAAGTAATTTATCAAGTGTTTTAGATGCTCTGAATATTCTAAAGTCAAGTATCATCCAAGAGAACCAGTACATGTAATTTTAAGAGAGACCTCCAAGCCTGCACAGCATATTCCAAAAAAGAACCTAACAAAAATTCCTTATTTGTACATGTTTTTTTTTGTCTTTCTATGTTGTTTTATTTTCTATATAATGATTTCACTAAACATATCGCAGCTCTCTTTGTAGCAGAAACCAAACACCCTCTATGTTTTAGGTCCTTAATTATCCCAGTAAAGCCACTTCAGATCTGTTGCAACTTCAAGACTGCCCAAAATCCCGAACACCAAAATTGGTCAGCTCATCAGCAAACAGCTATAATAAAGCTACTATGAGTAAACACAGATTGATTCCTTATAATGGTGAACAGGTACTTCAAATTTAGTTAACAATGGCTTGGACATTTTTGGTTATAAAAGTTTAAACTTCATATTCTTCAAATGCCATTCCATCCAAATATTTCATAAAAAAGCATTTAAGTCTAACAAAAAATATAAAAAGCTTCAACCAAGAAGCTGTAAGTTGAATAAAAAACTTAAAAATTATTAAAGGACATTTTTATAACTCTTGCTAAAAGCTAACATTAAATCGTCATATGAAGCAATCCTAGTAATGGAATGTGCTACAGAAAATCTGAAAACGTGTTCTTCAATTATCTTAAGATTGTGAAGAACTGCTACAGAGATGAATATTCGGTTTCATCAGAGTGTAAGTAATGTTGGGTAGATCTCCATAACCTAGACTTGTCAGAGGAAGAGTTTTGCTCAAATACTACTTCTGTCATAAACAAAGAATCAACATCTGTGTTATGCGCATATTTCTCAAACCACAGGGAATCCTGATATCTCTGCTTCCTTCCGTATCCTGATATCATCTATGGCTCTTGGATTCTGCAGAAGCAAAATTAGAAAAACTATTGACTCATGGAGAAGTTAATTCACTATCAGGGTCTCCATGAAAAGCTGGTTTTTATTGTTATCAGACAGGTGAAACATTTGGCACTACAATCAAACTGGCTTTTTCTTTCTACTCCACTGGGAATTTATTACCAATCAGTATCTGACACTTGCCTCTGTGATTATGATTTAGCAGCACACATGTGTATGATGTGGTCGTAAAGAAGAGAAACAAGGAATGCCTTGTGACTTCACCTTTCCACTATGACCATAAAAATATACAGATATTATTAGTTATGGTAGTGCATCTCTCTCTCTCTCTCTCTCTCAAAAAAAAACAAAACAAAAAAATTTTTATTGCCAATATTGGAATTCATTGATCAAGGAACAAGACACCATCTTGTGATGTTAGGAGTGCTTATGACAGGCCCAATTAGTAAGATATGTCTCTACATAAAACTGTCATATATGCACGTACAGATACATCAATTCCACATGGTCACACTAGCATTATTTGACAGTAAATTATCCATCGTATATAGATATATGTTTGGCACAAACATTTTCCAATGAACTGAACATAATTTTCAGAAGATTTAATTATCAGTTGAAAATGATCACTTATTAATATTCCAAAACCTCCTTTTCTATTGCTGTCCTGAAGATAGTCTTGGTCTGCTAAAAACCATTTGGCTCATAGGATTAATTTTATTTAATCTTGACCTTTTAAAGCTGTTCAGCCAATAGCACCACCACCAATAAGATTCCATGAATAGTTTCAATGAATGCTGAATTAATGTTAAATAACCCCACATGTTAGACAATATGAGTATCTTAGCTTTAAAATCTTTCAAAATTGTATTTTAACTTTTTAAAGCAGTATAAGTTTGTGTTACATGAAAAGTAAAATAAGCTAAGTAAGGGATTTGCAGACAGAAGCTTTTTGGACAAATGTTCAGAGCACTATTATATGCTAATTATTAGATGCAAAAGAGCAATCAAAGTGAAGAAGTTGTTCTTACTAAAAACTATCTACATTGTACAAATTCAAAAAACTTAACCCTTACAGATACTTCACCTGTTGGCAATGTGCTTTACTTAACAGAAATGCAATTGCTGAACAAATTTCTGTCTGCAAATGAAATAAGGCACTATTTTCTTTTTCTAATGGCTGATTAGTTTTTAGTAATACAATGAACAAAACTATGTAGAGGTATATTGTATGAAACCTCTTGTAAATCCAAATGCAGTTGCTTTGGCTATTGTAGACAGTGCTGTATGATCTTTCAACTCTCTGTCAACTCAAGGCAAGGCTTGAGTCATGTGAGAGTTTTACCACTTCAAGTAATACATGTGATTCTTTGTCTCTGGGCAGGATGCATCCACTTGTCACATTTGTCAAGTAATTCCAAATTTGTATAACAATGGCCAAATTGTGTATAAAACCTGTTACAAATGTTCACATTGAAGTTATCAAACAGGAAGAGTATGGCATACGATAACAATGATTTACCAATAAGCAGTAGTACCAAGGTATAGAATGAAAGTAGATGCAGATAAATCTACCATCTGAACATGGCATAACAGTTATATCAGCTGGATTTAGCAGGGGGTATACCTGGTTTGAAGTAATCACACTATCTCAGCATGTTCAATCAAGAATGAATTATGATAGGTCCATGAGACCCATATCTCTGCCATGATTATATGAATTTAGCTACACTTTGCTAGACATCCAGTATTTCACCCACCCCTGACATTGGTGGGAAACAATGGAGTGAGCTAGGACCCATATACACTGGACTTTGGAAGAATGAAAACAGATTTTATTTTCTGAAAAGTAAATTCAGTTTCCACTTTGGTGATGATTGAATATTTGTCTGTTTTCCAGAAACCAAACCAACAAATTACTGAGTGTAACGTATTAAAAAGTGACTGATTTAAGGGTGGCGGAATATTATGTCACGGACCATAAAAGTGAACTTATTCTCTTTGATGGAATGATTACAGGTCAGCACTACCTGGATGAGATTATTAGACCTGCTGTTATACTGTTTGTACAAAGTCATAGTAATTGATTTGTCTTTATGGATGACTATGCAAGTGTCCATCATGCAAGAATAGATATACACTACCTTCAAAAGTAAAATATTCATAATCTTCTATGGCCTACTCATTTATCTAAAATGAACCCCACAGGACAATTTCTCTAGGAGCACTGGACAGTGACCATGTGCTCTGGGACCATTTTGGAACTGTAAAGCCTTGACAAGAAAGTGGAATGTACTGTCGTTAAATCTGCATCTGATGTCTGGTGAACAGTATGAGAGACAGGTACAACGCTGTCATGTAAGCCTGAAGTGATTAGCCATAAACGCTACTAAATGTCATGCAACTTTATGGTGTTTAGGTAGTGATTATTCATCGCCATTATGGCATCACTAAAAACATCAAACAATGTCCAAATATTGCAGAAAATGAAAATTCTATAAGTGAAACTTTATGACCAATTTTGAATTGTATTCTGATGTTTTATCCTCATTAAATTCATAAATTTAGATTAGAACCCCTATATTGTTTTAATAAGTGTATATATTAAAATCCTGAACAAATTAAAAAGTTATTGTTACATATTGCATCAAATACTATTAATAATAATTAAAATAACAAACAAAAAATACTAGACAGGTGTAGTTCTCCAGATAAAGTGTGCTGTATTCAATAAAACTATTGAATTATGTACTTCCTTGCTCCATCCCCTTAGGTAAGGTACACATCTACACCATTAAATGTAATCAGTAGTGCACTGATCATGGTAGCAAAACGTATCTATATGCCCAATGAGGCAAAAGATTTTGACAAAATTTATTCACAAATAATAATTGAGTGAAGGTGGTGCAGTGGATTAATTACTTCAAGATGGCTTAATTAGTTACTGAACAGAATTATTAAAAATCTCAATAGGCTACTCAAGAGAGAGTGTACTGTAGTGAAAACGAAGCTGTAGCATTTCATCAAAATCAAATATTTCTACTAACATAAGAGATTTTTTTTTTTTTTTTATAGAGAGAGTTGTTCCTCTTGGCAAACCCCTGCCCTGACTTTCATGGTCTCAGGACATCTTAAAGCAGTGAGGCTGAAAGGAAAGGTATGGGGTATCAACTTTGGAAATCAAAAAAGTTACCTAAGTATGATTGGAAACTCTTGAGCAATGATGAAGGTGTGAGCTAGTCAAGAGTCACTTGTGAAGCCTCTACCACATATACCTGATAAATCCTACTGAAATGCTTCATTTTCAGAAGTGGGAGAAAACCAACATGTCCAACTGATAAAGAAGAGCAGGAATAAACCATGCCAGAGTGTAGAGGTATGCCAAAACGAGCTACATCTGACCAGAATTTAAACTCAGGCTACGCAGCACTGGATCACTTATAAAGTGTTAAAATATGTTTGGTAAAGAAATAAAATGGTTAGTTTCTCTGTACTCCCACTACTGCACATCTTATATTGGTTTGGCAAAGCTTTGTTACAAGTCAATTAATGTAGTGCCATAAAATTGCTTTGAAGTTTTGTTTTCCATCATTGCAAGTGCCACCTGAAATTACCAAAATCTTCTGGCAATATTTCACACTTAACACATCTGTTAAGTTTAGCTATAGTTAAAACAAACCACTAGAAGAGGCTTAAGAGAATTTTAAAAATTGTGAACTTGAGTCATCAGGGAAAATAAATAATAATCTAGCTAAATAAATGCGGTGCCCTTGTTGCAATCTCTAGTTAAAGTGATTATGAAAATCAATCACCAATTAAGTATTGAAAATGCCTTCTAGATAAGTGATGACAGCTTTATGGAGAAAAGAAAAAACAACATTAAACTGCTGAAACAGATACTTAAACTATAATTATCAATAACATTAATGATGCAGGCTAAGAAGTTGTAGAATGCACAGACAAAAATATGGATTCCCCAAAGGTACAAAGAAGAATAAGAAGACATTAGATAGGTTTTTTTTGTTTTTTTTTCATATTTTAATAATAATTTGTCATAGAATTAGACAGATGATATAAAACAAACCATTTTAGTTGTCATGTTACAGTTTTCTAAGTAATATGAAGTAAACGGTTTTTAGAAATATGTAACTTTTGTAGTAGATGCCTGGCAGATTTCATCAATGTATTCTTTAGCATTATTACCTGTCCTGCTTCAAATAATTATTTTAGCATCAACATTGCTGATGATTTATTGTATATTTGGCAGCACGTTGTGTACCTGTCATTTAGCAACAGTAAAATTCCTTATTATTCAGAAAAAATATATTATTTAGAAATAAATGATCTCCTGTCATCAGAAATTTTAAATATTTACACACAATTTTAAATTTGACATCTAGTAATGCCTGGATACATAAAAAAATCTACAAAATTATGATGTCATTCCTAAATTGACAACTTTTTTGTTTTAACAAAAACTACCATTTGATGTTTTCAGAATTACGTGTGTTATTTCAGTGCTAGGATAAGGAAGTGTCTGTCAACTTACTCTTTAGAGTCAGGATTTCATTCTTCTTTTAGAGGTTGTCCATATGTTCCTGATGAAAACATAGACAATTTTTCACCAGCCATATACGTCACATGACCATGTCTGAAAATCTTAATTACATACAACAAAAGATAACATGGAGGCTATTAACACTAATGATGATACCAGCTGTGTGTTCCACATTTTTACTGCTACACAGGTATGTAATGAATTGTGGCCCACAGAATAAAAAGGTTTGCCCATCACACCTGGTTTAGAAGACTATACAATGCCAGTAAAAATCAGTGTTGTGAACCACTTTCTCGAACCAACAACTTAGAGAGATATGAATGGTACATGTTTTTTGCTGAGCAAATAATCTAAGTGTCAGGTGAAAATTCTGGACATCATCATAAGATGATCCTGTAACCTAGTCTGAGATGTGCATGAATATGTTTGATCTTTCAAGCTACCACCACATATGTCAGGCTGATCATGACCCCTTAGCATGTTTAACACTTGTTAAATGTTGAGAAGCTTAAATTCAAATTTGAATACAAAAGGTTTATTATATCCATCTCTTGCTTACATACTGTCCAGACATAATCTGCTATACCTTTTTCACAAATCTTAATGCCAACTTCTCATATGCAGATAAAATGGCATTAGAATGTAGAAGCCACTTATATCCTTTAAGTTAGAACAGAAAAATTAATCACCAAAAGTGGCCAAGAAATCTGTTATCTTCCAGTCTTCCTAGGTACAGAACAAGAATCATAGTGGACTTTGACACTGTATAACTATCAAGATGTGCACAAAATTGTAATCTGTTGAGAGTGACATAGATAAAGAGCAGGATTGATAGATTACTAAGACTTTTAGTCAAAACTGTCAAAGAAAAAGTAATCCATTTGGGAATACTGTGAACCCTGTTTAACTTTCTGCCAAACCATTTTTCTTTTAAAGAGAGTAAAAACAAAAACAAAAATCAGATTTGCCTATAATCTTCCTAACCAAACAAATCCAACAAGGTTTTAATTCTCTATCTGCTGTCCAACATAACTGAAAAAGGAGGTTGTTAGCACTTTAATAACTAAGAAGAGACAGAAATAAAATGGTAAAGTTGGACAGTGCTGTATTAACTTTGAATTTGTATCATAATCTTGTTTCTGAAATTTGTATTTTGTTTTTCAATAAGAAATCTTTACAATGAAATTAGTCAATCAGTATGTAAAACCTTTATATCTTTATACTCTGTGAATAGGTTCCTTCTATCATTGGTGCTGGATTGCTATAGTGAATCATTTGATCAGAAGTCAGACAATGTCCTAATCCACTGGCCTTTACAAAGTCTTTGTTTCTGACAGGTGATTGATAGCATTTCTGGAATACAACAAATGAGCAGATGTTTAAGAGCCAGGTTATAGGCATTTAGCAACTTTCACTGATGACTAATTATACATTCAAACACCTATCTTCTCTGTCATCTCAACAACTGCTGAATAGGTAAGTTCTTGGGTAACATGTCTGGATATATTAATCTTCATCTAACATTAGTAAACAGCATTTTCCCACCTTTCCAAAGACAGTCGTGCTGGTATGGGTCAATCTGGTTTGCAAATAATGATGAAAAAGGAAATGCCTCCAATCATTGTGATACACACACCTAAGTATTTTCAACAACTCAACCTCACTTCTGTGATAACTTTCATAAACTAAGAGCATTTTTCCATACAAAATAAGGACAAATCAAATGTTTTCCATGCTCTTATGACAGATCTTACATTATGACAAAAGACCTCCAACTTCTTTTGTTTATCATGAATACAAACTGATTCTCTGTTAAAGACATGTTTAAATTTTTAGTTAACTTCATAACCACACCATTTGGGAATTTGTGGATACAGATAACATTCATTTCTTTCTGTAGCAATGATAAAGTCTAGAAATATTTGACAAAAGGAATTTTTTTCCCAAGGAAAATACTTGTTAGATATTTATTCACCTAAACAAATACAAAGCATTATTGACAGTAATGAATACAGAGAAACAATGGGACAAAATTTGGCTCAAGGTCAATGGATGTAGCCATGACTGAATGATGACCAATTACTATTCTGTCTCCATGATTTATAGGCAAGAGCTATTAAAGAATTGGTCAATAACAAGAATGTACAAGTAATTACCGCCTGTCTGTTATGTAGCTATAATCCTGCTTGATTTAAAACCAAGATGATATTCACAGACTTTTAGTTATTTTGTTTCAGTTTCGTTATAGCTAGCCAATAAAATCAAAGACTTAATGTGACTTTCTGGTTTCAGGAAAAGCACTGATAAGACACCAATATAGTATGCCATCTAGAACATGAAAACACATGCAGATTGAATGGGGTAAACCGAGCTACCTAAAACTCTTTTTACAGATAACAAATGTTATGAAGGTAGAAACGTTTACTTTAGCTGAGAAAGCTCATCACATGTATGTACAATTAACTGACTGCTGTCCAACAATAGCCAAGAGAGGCGCAGGGAAAGATACTGCATTGCTGATCTCCATTCACATACTTTTTGATATCTACAAAACTCTGATGATGAAATATGAGCTTAGTCAAACACAATGATTTAAAAAATCACCTAATCAACTGTGACATTTCTTATGCTATGAGGACAAACTTATAACAGCATGGGAGAGAGCAAACATTATAATACGCTGCAATTTATACATTCAATGCTAGATAAAATTTTTAAATACAAGATCCTTTCAATAGAATAGAGAGATATAAAGGCAATAGTCCCTCAGTTTGCTACACTTCAGTTTGGAGCAAGCCCTATAATGCAGCTGTATCATGGGTCACCTCTTTGAAATGGTGACTTCCTTAGGTAAACAAAACATAAAATCAACCCCTTTTAACTGCAAGGAAATACTATACAAAAACTGATACTGAAAGGAATATCTGCATATGTTCACAATCTTCACCAGTCTAAAATTATAGCCTCATTAATTGGTAAGCTCAGAACCTCCAAAAAGACATTTTATCCAAACAGACAGAATGGTAACATTACATTATCAATGTCAGTTAAGTAAATAAAAAATAAATAAACAAAAAAATAATTTTCTTTTTTTTTTTCTTTTAACTGAACTTTGACACATTTCTACTAACCAGGTGGACAGTAGGTGAGCACGAAGCAGTAGCAGCAACTGGCCCGGTGGGGCAGGTGGTAGCGGGTTAGCTCTGTAAGGGGACCGTTGCTCCTGTACCGGGTTCGATCCCAGGTTGGGGTCAGAGGAGACTTGTCGCTGATGATCGCCATAGCGTGAAACAGCTGTATGGCATTTCCTTGGTGCCCGACTTGAGAGAGAGACCTCCCGGGTCCTTGGGGCCCGCGGTGTCGGGGGACCGGGCCGCTTGTCGGCTTGACGAACATCTCTCAGTTACGAGGACTCGGCATTTGGACGTCCAACTCGCTTAACAACAACAACAGCAGTAGCAGCACTGCTACAGTTTTTGGAGTAAGTGCAAGTCAGATGCTACTCCCATATGCACTGCTTGTTCAAGACCCTATTTGGGGAATGTCTTGTCTCTTTTTGCTTATGAATTCTTGAAAACCATTGGTGACATCTGATGCTGTTACTATTGTTTCTCCACATCAAAATCATCCCAAACTTATTAAGTTTAGGCTTTCCATGCTAAAAATTATAAAATGATAATTTTATTACACACACACACACACAGTTGTTTAATGCAACCTAGCTAAACAAATTTCTTTGTTAGGTTTTTTTCTATAAATTTTTAAAAATTACATTTTGTAATTTTAAAAAAAAAAAAAACAACAAAAAACAAAGTTAAACTTTCTCTGCGGTGGGTGTCTTTCCTCTCTGCTGATATACTGTTAATTAAGCAAAGACTTGAATGTAACAACAGGTCCACTATGTATGTACACTACTAGCTATTAGCAAACTATCATTGCTGTATTGGTTCCCTTTCTTTCTTTTTTTCCCCCTCTTATTTTTAAATCACACTTTTGTTTCTCCTGTTTGTGTGTGTGTGTGGGGGGCTGCCCATGGCTATGTAAATTCTTGAAAATAATGACTTTGCAGAGCCGAGCTGTTGCCGTGGCCTCGAGGAGGGCCAAGGAAAGAAGTCACTGCACCACTGTCTTCAACACAGAATGCTTGCAGGCTGAACTGAATTACAAAACAGAAAATTAGATGGCAAATTGAAAATTAACCAGTTGGCAGCATGTGTGCTGGAGAATAAATAGAAATGCTTCGGCTCTGAGCAGGTGGGAGATTTTTATGCAGCTGTACTTACGGTCAACATGAGCCAAATGGACAAAAATTGGTTTTGAAAAAAAAAAAAAACCAATTGGTTAACTGTTGTTAAAATATAGGAATAATGACAAATCATGTGCATAATTATCCTGTTAAAAACACTCAGGTAGACAAAAGAAATTCTTTCAAGTAACCAATGTGAAAAACCCCAAGAAAAACTGTTTTCTAGCCTTGCAAAGGAAACAAAAAAAAAAATCAAATTATATGCAGTGTTTGTATATATGAAAACATTCTGATTGAACAATGGACACATTTTGCACAAAAGAAAAGTTCTTGCCTCATTAACTATATTCATCTGTTAGCAGATTCTATTTTAGGAGGACAAGTGCATGCAAAAAGAAAAAAAAAACAGTTCTTATGCCTTTCAGTCTGCATTTCTCCATAAATGGAAGTCATTTAAAAAACTTAAAAAATTTTGGTATTTAACATTTCATAGAAGTAAAAAGAACATTCATCCGTAACACCTGTGTCAGGAAAGAAACAAAAATATATTGAGGATGTCCCATGACCATTATTCTTAATTAGCTCATATTCTAGTTGTAAAATACATGGTATCAAATATATCTGTGGCCAACATCTGTTAATGTCGCTTGTTACTGTCGAAAAAATATTCCTGGGACTTTTTGCAATCTGTAGTACTCACACTAGCTTAAAAGAAAATAACAAAAGCTTGGAGGAGACAAATCCCTATACGTAAACCTTATCCCAAAATCCCATTTTGTGCTACATGGCTTTCATTCATGATAAAATGCTGAGCAAAATAACCACAAGACAAGATGGTTACCTCCATCATACCACCTAAAAGAATGCCAATGTATAGCTAGAAGTAACAAGAGATATTTGCATAGTTGGCAAGGTAGTGTGATATTAGACTAAACCAATTTGGATAATGTAGAAGTATGTAGCATTTGCAATATAAAACTTATTACATAAGCAATAGTGAAACATTAATTATGTCATATATCTACATGAATTATAAGCCATTCTCTCTAAGTGGTATGTGTAAACCTTGACGAAGAATACAAGTGTTTTCAGTACTCACATCTGAATCACTGTCTGGCACAACACACAGGTCCAGATTATGTAGTATACTGTGTGTTTGGCTACTGATTGGTATAAACATCATAGCTGGTTAATCAGAACAGAACAGAACAATGAAACAGTATACAGTGACCGCCACCTGGCCTTTTGGCAGATCTTTGTTGTACAGACTCTTCTTCACTGATTTGTATTTCAGGCAGATCTTGTGAAAAAAAAGAATGTCTGATTACTGCCTAAAAATTTAGTTTTCAGATTTGTAAAAAATGTTGCCTAACGAATAGGAGAAGAAAAACTGGTAAGCATCCTTAGCATTGTTTTCTTGTTTCTATTCTCTTACTATCCTTGATGTTTCAAAGAAAATACAAAATATACTTAAATAATACGTATAGAGGAGAAACTTAAACCATGAAAATAAAGTCCAATTGTTCTGTGTTTGGCTCCCTAGAAATACATTTGTGTAACATAACTAGAAACCAGGCCACAGCAGACATCAATAGGTTGTAGTTATGTTAAATGGTGACACTCAAAATCAACGGCACTACTAATTCATAAAGACAAGAGGAGGGTGTGTAAAACGACATACATTTATGTAAAATAAAGGTCTGGAATTTTATGTGGCCAATTACATCCCAGATGACTTTGCTAGAGATAAAATTTGCTGTGTTTGTGGCTCATTTGCCAAAATAAATGTCAAACTGACATCAGGACTTGCTGGCCAGAATTACCACTTGTCATTATTAAATTAACCTTCTGCATACCACTTTGGTTGCATTTCTACCTTACTAACCCTCAAATTTGTATTATTTAGCACAGGTTAAGCCATAGGAGCTAAGAGACCTTGTATCTGAATCATTAATATAAATTGCTCCAACCTCACGTTTTCCATTATGAATGTGTTGACTAAATATGTAGTCAGTTTAATGCAAATAGCAGTGCAACTGATGTGGTATATGGAGGGTTGAAGACTTGCAGGTTAAATGATGATAAAACACGCTGCTTGTAAATGAAAAAACTTGTCATTAACAGAGATACAAATAATACAAATTCTGATAAGAGAGTCTATGAATTCCTCAGCACCAAGCAGATAGTTCAAAAGCTAAAAATCAAGTCTGC
The DNA here is from genome assembly GCA_018389105.1 of Nautilus pompilius. Classification (NCBI taxonomy): domain Eukaryota; kingdom Metazoa; phylum Mollusca; class Cephalopoda; order Nautilida; family Nautilidae; genus Nautilus; species Nautilus pompilius. Next base: position 365,136 of record JACATO010000630.1, on the reverse strand, counting down.
AGATTCTCTTCCTGCTTATTTTAGAAAACAAATGCACACAGACCAAAGTATTACACAATTTACTGAAAGCAAACAGAATGTGATACATGTTTTCTCATTTATGGATCTGCATTTTCTTAGAGGCAAATTCTCCACATGTAGGTAGAAAAATTCAAATCATTCCATACATAAAAGAAAAAGAGGGAACTAAAACAAAACAACACAATAAAACATTATAATATTGTCTTTTCACATTTCCATTTAAAATAAAATTGTTGGATGGTATATCTAAACAAAATGAAAATTAATACTCTTGTTGAAGATAGCTAATTTAAAAAATGCAAAGCTGCATTACCTCTTGGACACTATAATAATGTTTACCTGTGCTTAGTTTAAAAGAGTCACTTTTCATAATGCTGCATTGTGGGAATGGCACAGAGAGCCTAGCTTCAGATTAAATTATGTCTCCTATTCAACCTGGTTGGGCTCCCTTAAACATGGTAAAGCTGCATTCTTTCTTCCTTTTGTTTGGCTTCCCATTGCTGGTACTTGTTTTTTTGTTTTGTTTTTAATAAAAGAGCATTGAAGTGGTTTATTATCAGCAAATTTCTATGCTATAAGTCCCTAGCATCTTTCTGTAAAACAATCCAAGAAATCCAAAATGAAACTCCCAGCTGATATGCAAATAAAGATAATTCAGTTTCCACCTTACATGGGTGTTTTAATTTTCAGTAATTAAAATTTCCATTCAGTAAAAAAAAAACCAAAAATAAACAAAAATTGAAATTAGCTGATACACGATAGCTACACTAAAACACCAGAAGCTTGGAAACATTACTATTTCTGCCAATAAAAGCTACTGCCTCTAATCTTATATTAACATCCTATTACTCCCCAATATATTATTAAACACAGTTTTATTTTTATGGTTGTAATATAATAAGTTGCTAATTTAGATTCTTTCTCTCTCTTTTTTTTAACTACTGCCCCTGATCGATGAACTGTAAAATTTTATAACATTATATCTTTTACATCACGCATCTGTGCTCTTAATCATTGCTTCGTTTTCTTTTATGATCAATATTTCACATCTAGAGCACCTGCTGAACCATTTCTATCTTTCCCAGGAGAGATCTAGTATTAATTTTACACTATATTAGACCTTTGAACATGAACACTACTTCGATGGTCAATGTCTAAGTAGGGGATCTCTGGTTTACATCAGTTCGCTGATATACATTGGTCAGTAAATCAAGTAATGAATGGTTATCCAGTAATTTGGTAAGCCTCCTGGACAGTGCTTTTTGTTAATGACTGTTCACTGATTGCTTAGCATATCGCTGCATGCTTCCATTAGAGAGCATTCTACTTGACATATGAAACTGATCAAACAGAAGTATACATGGGTTAATTTCAGATTCTGTACATATGTACAACTGGCAGAAAGATCTTCATGTATTTGTCCTTCCATAGTAGCAAACTATAAGCCTTCTTCACCTTCTCAATCACTATCTCTAAACAATAATGCAATAAGAAGTTCCTGAGCCATTAGGTAGAGGATTCATAAACAGCAAAATTAAAGACCAAATAAAAAAGTCTGCATCAGTTTCTGGAGTCAGTCAAAGGGACATCTAGGGCACAGCAATAAAGTAAAGGACCCTCAACTAATAAACACAAAATGGCATGTGAAGGACACTAAAAAAAAAAAGCGTACAAATTGCAAACCATCAACAGCAACCTATTAGTTTTTCTCTACTGTACTTCATGTGAATAAATTAATGGCTAATTAAAAAAACAAAAAGGAAAGAATATTTGTGATAACTGCGCAGAAACAAAAAAACACAGCAGCATATTTAGATGGTATCATCCGAGAGTAGTGTTGTAGTCAGTGCCAAAATCTCACCAGACAGATTGGTGAAGAACTCTTTTTTTTTCTTTTTTGTAATTGTTTTAGTTTTACCTTCCCAGCCCTTTTAAAATCTTTTTTTTTTCCCTTTCTTTTCTAAATATTCCCCAAACAAGTCAACCATTCACACGTGCTAAAAGACTTGGGGTTGTTAGCTTAGTTTAAAGCTAGAGAAAACTCATACTGTATGTCAGATAGAACCAAGAACAACCAATCAACAAATGCTATACTAACTTACTGTTCCCATCTACCAGTTAATAACTTATCAGATACAAGTAACATAGTGATCAAGAGAAATATCTTTCTTTGTTTTTCCTTTCTTCTCTCATGAGGTTACGGATTTATTTATGTTGCTGAATTCTAATAAATGATATAATCCTTAATTATAACAGAGATGTTTGATGTTCCAGAGGGTAATCTTAACAAAAACCTTCTGTAGAGAATCTACACTTGAGTAGTAAAACAAACAAAAACAACAGAAAGTATGTGTGCTAGGGAAACCAAGCTAAAATAGCTTTGCCATAATGATATTTGGCAGTTTTATTTGAATATCTCTAATGCATAAAACTAATAGAAAATTATTGATGATGTTATTTACAGAAAGTAGAGAATTAGTCTGGCTATTTCCACACCACCTTATTAGTAACAGGAATCAACTAATGGCCCTTATTTCATAATCTTTCCCTGTCATCATCAGAGTTTAGTCCTGAGAACTCTCTTTGCGCTGAGCAATAAGCTGCTTTAGATTCTTTTCTTTTCCAATTGCACAAGTTGCCCTGTTAACTAAAAGGAAGATTTATATTTCCCAAACAGCAATATCCAGTGGGTTTAAGTGTTGGACAATATTTTTGCCAAAAAGAATTAGCAACCAGCAAGGCCACAGGTCTAAAATCAACTCAGGCCAAATGTGCCATTCCCACAATGCAGTGAATCAACTTTCTATATCAGTGTAAGGTAATCATGCAACCATGCAGGATGTACGAGAAGCTCGCTCTGTAGTGTATGAAGTCATTCTGAAGCAAATACAAGAGAAACTAAACCATGCTAAGGTTCTATTAAAAAAAGGAGGATGAGTAAATAGAGAATATATTTTTGAGATGAACAATTTTGCTGCAGGTTACAGCTACTTTAAACCTGCCAGTCTCCTGGCTATGAAAAGTTTTCTTGTTAAAATACCAATGAGAAATGATGCCATCTTTGAAATGTCTTCTCACAGCTTCACCATCACAAACTGATACATCACGTGCCTGACAATCATCTATTAAGTCTCATTTATGATTAATAATTCAAAACCTGACCAGCTGCCAATGTGGTTATGCTATCTTCCTGCGGGATGATTCATGATCCATTTCTGAGCTGCCACCCTTTGAAGACATCCCAGAGATGGGCAGCTGCCCCCCCCCATCACTGCTTGATGTACGAGTCAGGTCTAGTAACCAGACCACCAAGCAGCTACTTGATCTGACCAACATAAATGCAGATGATATTTTTTTGGCATATCACTTTTCCCAATTACCAACACTAAAACCCTGGCTGTTCATTATATATTTTTTTTTTTTGCCACCACTAACAAATGAAAAAGTGATATCTTTACACATCTCCTGGGTAGAATTTGCATGTCACAGATGGCAAATTTGCATTGTGGTAGACATAATTTTTAATTCATTCAACCATTAGCAAGTGGTTCACGCATTTCTATGCACAGAATAAAAACAAAAAAAAAAAGGGGGGGAAGAATCTGACTTTTAAAGGATCTAACTGCCATCACTTGTTTGCAAATTTACAAGTGCTTACTGAATAACCAAGAAAACTACTTTAAGTACTTTTTATCTGACGAGAAATCTTTAAATGGTATACACAGACAGTCCATAAATTACAGAACTGTATCTGTAAACTCGATTATTTCCAAACAATTTTCAAAAGATCCATAAATATGAATTAAAAAAGTAAAGTTTTAAATCAAAACAAGCAGAACAAATGTGTAACAACAAAGGTAAAAGATAGGAACAAATTCCTGGTAGGCTGGAAACTCATTGGTTACTTTGAAGCATAGCAGAATACCAGGTGCTCTGCACTTACTGACACTATAAGCTCTATGGACCTGGCCGTACATCCATGGCCAAACATCTTGTATCACCCTAAAAATAACAATTAAAAAATCTATCTTCAAATCATAGCTTGACACTGTACTTAAGAACACTTCCAAATGGTTGCTTTTGAATGCTTCTAATTAAGTTACTTATCATCATGATTCATAAAGTCTTTTTGGAAATCATGCACTTTCGCGTTAGATCTCAGACTGTTACATTTTTTTTTTCAATTTTGGACATTTTCCCATTAAGTATGTAAGCAGTGTACACTTCAGTACACTACATTATCACACAAATTCAGTGAGCGTAATTTGACTTTGTTAGAAAAAATTGGAAAATTCTTTAGAGGAATGGAAAACTTTTGCCCGTGGCTGTACCTGTAGCTGAATGCAAGTGTGGAAGCTCGGACATTAAAAGGAAATATAGCGACATAACAAAAACAATATCCTGATTTATGCTCCCTCACTTCCTCTTTAAATAAATGAATGTTTTTCCCTTATTAAACGACAGGAGAGAAAGGGAAGTATGACATACTGATTTAGCAACAATCTGAATGACAAGTTCAAAGTAGCCAGATATCAAGTTTTAAACAAGTCTCATACTGATTCACTTGCCAAGTTTTATAGCTGGTATGGGCTGTAATCTGATAAAAACTGAAAGGAAAGCATTGTCTTGGAAATTATCTGATCATGGTTTCCTGGAAAGAGACTTTATTTCCACAAAACAGATAGATGAACGTCTCAATAAGAAATACAATCAATGTGTGAAATGGTAGAAGCTAGATCTGAGATTAGTAGTACACTATTCTTGTCAATACAGAATATACTGACGTGAACAATAATTCCTTCAAGCCATAATCTGTAGTAACAAGATCTCCCGCTAATTTAAATTAGCATATTTACAATTCACACTGTGCTTCAGGAAACACTGTGCAAAGATAATAGGCTTCAATCAAACAAAAAGCTACATTGTATTTAAATTGCCATAAAAAAGCAAAAATAGAAATTCATAACTGAAGAAATAAATAAAATTAAATTAAAATCCAGTATTTGTAGAAAAGTTGCATATAATTTTAAAGTTATTTAATCTCTAGGGCAATTTATCAGGATATTTGCTCTCATGTCTGATATGTTAACAGCAACATTACCAAATATATACACAAAGCATACTGCAATACCACTCAACTTTAGGAACAAAAGGTACCTTTAATTACATCTTTTCTAAATTCCTTGCAATATTACAGAACACGTGAAGATGCAGCATACAAATTTTAAAATGCATTCAATATTTAGTCCTTAAATTATTTGTTTTTGTGATCGGAGGTGGTAACAAGAACAATAGTATTGATTATGGTATACAACCGATGTCTTAGAAATAACTCAAGATGCTTCTGTTGGACTCTTTAGCTGTGTGTTATCCTTCAATTGGTTCAGTCAATCATTCACAAGACCCTTGAGATAGTGGGCTTAGCAGTGGGTGATCAGTCCCCTACTGTTCATTTGCTTAGTTAAATGCTCCCTGCTCCATGTACGAACTTCTAAGTGTTTGATATAACAGCAGCATGTTCATAACAATCTTCTAAACTGGTAAATTAAATAAAGAAAATAACTGTATAAAAAACAACCCTACAGTCCCTATATTTTAAATATTCAAATCTGACTCTGATAAGATGTTCAAGAGAAAGAATAACAGTTCAGTAGCTGCTGAGAATTTTAATAAGGTGAGATGACTATGAACTGATACAAGTATCTGTCCAACAAGGATCTGCCACTTTGTACCATCTGACAACCTTAAACCACTGAGACTATCTCACATGAAAAACTAATTAAACTGAACAGAGAGAAAAAGGTCAGGCATTGGTAATTGGTTTATTTGTTTTCCACCTGAGAGTCATATTTAGAAAACTAGAAATAATAACAATTTTTTAAAAAAATTCTGAAGCAAGAGCAGGCACCATTCCTGTGATTAGCACCTGGAAGCTCTAACCACTGAGATATGACACATTTCAATCTATGACCTTTTGGGTCAAATACTGCCAAGCTTTCAATAACCTGCATTCACATGGAAACAAACAAACAAAAAACAACCATAAGGAACAGATTAAAAAATTTTTAAAAAATCTTTTTAACTTTGAAACATGAGTTGAGAATAATTTTTTTGTCATCCTCTGGTGACCTAGTTATTGCAGTACAAAGGTTAATCTATTGAAAGACTATACTGTGGATTGAATATGCAATACACTGAAGAGTGTCATGAACATTCAGCATAAAGGTTATTCATAAACTTAAGTATATCAATACTGGAGCTGTTATCTAATAAAGAAATTGTCTGGTGTGTGTAAATAACCAGAACTTGAATGTTTCCATTCAGAGAAAGAAGGAAGTATCATGAATAACAAAATCAGTTCTTCACTTGTTTGCCTAAAGTTTTAAAATGCAGTTCATTAGTCCATTAATTAATTAATTAATTTTTCTAAACAAATAAGCAAACACAAATGTGCAATAAAGAATGAAAAAAAAAAAAAAGTTTGTTATATGAATGCTAAGCAGGTGAGCTGACCAGGTGTGAGATTAGCAAAGTCAGAGTGAGAGATGTCCAAATTAGGTGAATAATCTTACTCGCCTCAAAGTCAACTACCTAATTAACATGCCAGCATTGTGCCAGTACTGGCCAAAATCAGGCTGTTGTATTGGCCCAATGACCCGTGTAATGGGCCAACGGTGCCAGTACAAAACAGTATATCACCAGCATTGGCCCAATACAGGCATGTTTGTTGGGTAGTAGCTGCCCGACTGTGCCAGTTACTCATGAGTAGACCAACTATCTATTGCACTCTTCCTCAGTCAGGTATCTAGAACGAATAAGATTCTAACTTGTCCATTGTAGCTGGCTGAGCAATCACCAAAGCAGACATTTGTAAAGGTTATCAATGGTGTCAAAAGGGAGTAAGTGAAACTGCTAAAGATCTGTAAGAATGATTTTATCATTACATTTGACAAGAATGGCGATAACAAACTAGTTAAGAATGATGTTGTTTATCTTCTTATTCCGGAATAACTGTTAACGGGTTTCAGATGTACATTTTGGTAAAGTGAGTACCTGCATTTATATTATTATTATTATATCCAGAAGATTCAGTAGTAAGAGAAACATGAAAAACAGGCAAAAAGAAATGAATAACACTAATTATAAAACTTGTCTCTCTATCCAAACAAAGGCAGAAAACTGAAAGGATTATAAATTGCCTGTTGCTTATTAAATAAACTGCAGACAATAAATCCACTCCAAGCCTTTGTTTGCCATTGCACCCAGTCAATTTTGCTTATAAAGATAAAATTAAAAAACATAAAAGGAAAATTGAATGAAATTAAGCCAATGTATTAGGCATGGTAGAAGTTGTTTCTTAACTAATTTGTATTTGTAAAAAAAAATGCTCTTATTAACTGCAGATATGGTGTTAAATTCATTGGAAACTCACAACGAGAAAACGATAGGATGTGAAAGTCAAGCAGGTTGAACTTTTGCTTTGTGTCAGCTCACCTGTAAAATATCTCAGTTGCTTTTTATTACAACTACATCATTTTATTTTTTTTTTTTTGATACTTTGGATATGTAGAACCATTTAAAGAATAATAAACAGTCCTTGATCATCTGGAAAGGTTGTTTTCATTTTACAAGAATAATCCTGCAAGGCCTATTTGCAAGAATTTTTTGCTTTGTTTCTTCCCTATAGACTTGCATGAAGAATATACACAAAGATATGTTTCTCCTTAAGCTTCTCCACAAAACAAAATAATCCTTATATGAAGATCAAAAGCAAACATTGTAAATAAGAAGCCATTGTGCTTCTAACCCAGTTTAAAAACATATCCTCTAGGCTATTATACTTCTGGCAAATGATATAGCCGTACAAACACAAATAGTCTCTGATGAGTTTTAATCACTTCTATTTTGTGATTGCACACTGCCACAAGCAAGGTTCTTTGAATCAAGGACCCAGTTCTTGTAACTCCCTAAGGGCCAGCTGACAAGAAGCCAAAATCCATTACTGTCTCCTTCAAGAAAAATATCCTGCTTGAAAAGAAATATTAAAAAGAAAACAATACATGCTACAGCAAGTGACCACTGGTGGGATGTTCATTGTTTTCCTTTCAGTGTCTCATTTCCCTGAATTAAGGATTTGGGTTTGTATCCCCACTTTCCCCAGACAGATTATAGTAGTTCCATCCATAATTTAAATTTAGCTGCTCTGAAAATTTTCAGGCAAGGAAACGGATTAATTAAGTGTCATGTCTGTCTGTGCTCATTGTTTGCAGTTGACTGGTCAGTATACACACACTTTCATTGGAGGAGACTTCCTTACACTGAAGAACAGAAAAATTTGTGGAAGATTGGCTATAGGGCCTACTATACCAGAGGTGGGAACCAAGAGAGGGAGACGGCATAAGCTGTTGCACAGGAAAGTGAGGATTTATATGAGTGCAGCTCTGAAAGAATATCTATTGCTGTATCAAGATAACCTCTTGATACTGAAGATAACCCAGATAAAGTAGTGTAGTGCTGTGCCTATCTACCAGAGTGATGTTTATTCTGTGGCACAGCCTGGCACTTCTGACTTTAGCAGAGAAATCTTTACCTGGTTTCTTCCAGGCTGGTGAAGGAGAGTAAGAAGAAAACATGTCAGAGAGATGCAGCAAACTAAGCTGACCCTTCACTCAGATTTGAACTTTAGTCTTCAACTATAACTATGCATGCATTACTTTATTTGGAATTCCATATTACATTAAGATGAACTCAGCTTACATGAAGTTTCAATATGAGAATATTAGACAAAGCCGATATTAGACAGATAACTTTTTCACTTACATTCTTAAATGTAAATGAATGTTTTGACACATTTGTACTAAAAAATGTTATCCATATTATAGTGTTTAATAATTTGTACTGAAAAATGATATTAAGTGATTGCAGCATCCACCTGACTAAAGTTGTGCTTTAGTAAATCTATATTTCCCTGTATATCAAGTGTTCTATACTGCCTATCTAATAAAATAATAGAAAGCTGTCAAAATACTACTATTAATTATGGAGTTCATAATACATGATGCTAGTACAAGTGCCATGATTCCTTTATATTTTGCTTTAATTCAAGCAGGATTACAAAATCATAGATGCTACCTGCCTCCTGAAAAACTAGTCTTTGCCCATAATGCCAATATTGTCAATGATACATTCATTAAATGCATGAATTTTATCTGAATCAGCATCCCTGACAGCAGCCGTTGTTCTTTAATGGTTGGCATCTCTCATTACTGAAAGCAGATCTTGGTTTTTCGCCACAGCAGTAACAACATTCTCGCATACTGGTCAACCTTTTACCATAACACCTGACCAAAATTACAGTGCGCAAAAGGATGTGTCATCAGGTATGGCTACCTGTCAACAGGAGGTTGCAGAAGCAAATATTTCAACAGCCTAACTGAAGCATGAGTCAGGCCATTGTACTAGTTACCGGAAATGGAAAGAAGAAACAACAAAACCTTCATAAAAGAATAAAGTGCTCAAGTGTTGAGTCATTTTAAAATCTGAAAGCAAATCAATGAATCTGTTTGTAGTTCCTGCCATGTACACAATCTTGTTAAAAGTCAACAAACACCTGTTTGAAATGAAGACAAATAATCTTACACCTTCATGCAGACAGTTTTAATAAGCTACATAATACAAATCAATATTAAGCATTTTAATTTCAGACATGCTAAAATTCATAACTTTTTTATTTAACCAAATTTTTATTTATTTCACATCTTTGAGTATGTGCCTCATAAGCAGTATGGACTTGTTTTCTTGTCTATGTGTTATCAACTTCTTGCTTGGACAAAAAGAAAATACTTGTTTATTCCAATGCCTTTCAATATCATCAACAACTATTTCAGTACTCATCTAAAACCCACTTCAATCTATAGCACAGTTAAATTATAGGAGCAAAAATCCTTTCAACTTATATAAAGCAATCAACCCCATCTAATGCATTTTAAAATGGATGTATATTGAACAATTTTGCTAGGCAGACCGTTAAGAACTACTTGTGGATGTTATGCCTACAATGATGCTTATACAGTTTTAAATGATAACTCTTTGCAAGCTGAAAGCCCAAACATACAAAGCAACATTCAACACCTTTAAAACTATTAAATTTCTCATTTATCTATAATCTTAAGTATGCAGTTTCTAAGCCTAAAAAATTATGCACTCAGAGATGTGCATGCATTAACAAAAAACTCCTCAAATATAAACATTAATGGCTTGGTGAGTTATAAGGGAGAGAAGTCAATATTATTTTTGGAAATGTAACAAATGAAGATTAAAAAAAGAGACTTTGCATATTAAATCCTTAGCCAATTGCATCAAACTAATTTCTAAAAGTACATAGAAACATGAGGATCATTTTAAGCCTTTCTTGGCAGCTCATTACCAATAAAACCTAACCCCATAACACCCTTATTTCTATAAATAATACATTAAGAACTTTTCTTTCTTATAGTTTTGTGTTCCTCAAAAAAAAAACCCATCACAAGTAAAGATCTATTTGTTCTTACCATCACTAAAAGACACAAGTTCAAAGAAGATAAATTATCAATTCTTAAAATTCTAAAAGGAAAATGTGTTGAAAGGTAATCACATTCGCCAACTTTTCATTATTGCTGTAGAAAAAAATTCTGTGAACAATTTCAGATGAAGAAAATGCTCTATATCACATTTTTAAAGCCAAATGGCAAGCTATAATTTAATATTGTTGTTTTTTCATATACTACATTGTTTAAATAGTACTAGATATCACAACATTTAAATCGTTCATGCAAAATCAAATGGAATAGCGTCTGCCTATTAATATATTTTATCCTATGCCAAGAGCCTTTTGATTACATTATCATTCCACTGACAACTAACAAATCCTAACTACCTACGAATGTCACATTCTGGCACATGTTAACCCAAGGTGGACAGTTAGAGCAATTATAACAATCAATAAAAATGTGTTTATTTGCTACTGAAATCTTGTTTCTTATATCTTTGGCTTGCTTCAGTGACTTCATGGCCAGCTGGTAACAGACATGCATACAATAAATAAAAATCAAATCAAAATCAAGGACAAAGAAAAACTGAAAAGAAAAATTGCCACATTTATTCAAATGTACAACACCAAATAAGAATGAAATTGTAAAGTTTATTTAAGCTTTTGCCTCTGAAAGATGCAAAGAAAGATGAAGTATTATTTATTCTTCTAAAAACTTTTATAAAATCATTGATTATATTCATGAAAATGAAATTGGAATTTAAATTGTCTGCCTTTTCTTGACATTTTAATTAGAAGCAGGAATTAAACAAATCATAGGCAAAGCTTTTCTATAAATTGCATCTAACTTTTTGTTCTCAGTCTTACTGACTAATACATTGTTTTTGAATTTACCAGGAACTAAGGAAATGAAATGTAAAAGTAATTCAAATAAAATAATGAAAACCTCTCAACTTTTTAAATACAAATTGCTTCTGGTGGCCCAGTGGTTAGTCTACTGGAATGCCAAGGCTGAGGGCGCCAAGTTTGATTCCCGGTCACGATCGACTCCATTTGGTGTAACTCTCTGGCAGTTTCTTCTCATTCTTCATCATTAGCCATTCATGTGGGTAAAATGAAGAGTTCTAGAAGGGATTTACCTGCCAAAGTCAGAAGTGCTGAAGTCCAATGTTTCAACAGAATAGGCAATGTTCTTTAGCAGATAAATGCAACACTTTGCATCTCTCCCCCCACCAGAATTGTCTCCAAAGTAGAAAGATCATTTCCACTGTTGAGACTGGTGCATGACACAACAACAAAACAAACTGTTTTTGCAACTGCTATTTCCATCAGTCAGTCAGTAATAAAAGAAAAAAAAAAAGCAATGCTCTAGCTGAGCTTTAGATCATGGGAACACTAAATGCTCCCTGCTGAAAGCCCTAGTGGAAGTCCACTTTAAAAACCAATATCAAAAGGGATGAGAAAAGTAGTGTTCCCAGCCTAGATAATCAATATATGCAACTGAAATGGCACTATCCAAAACAAAGTGCTACACTTTTATTTAGAGAAATTATATTAAAAAAAAAATTGTGTGATAGATAAAGATACTGAGCAATACATCGGCATTCTTATCTTGTTTTAAGATATTATTTTGCTTTAACTCTCCATTTATTTCCAAAAGAAAAGAAAGAGAAAGAGAAAGGTAAAAATAAACCAAATTTCCTTTTTTTTTTGAATCCCCAGCAAGTAATTCCTAAACTTTTGGGGGTACATCTAATGTTATTGCCACTATTACAACTCCAGAGCATACGAGCTAAAGTAAATTCAAATTTCAGAAACCTCTGTCCAAAAATGAAGTTCATGATTCTTAAAATTAGTAAGAGTACTCTTCGTGATCTGGGTAGGTATGTGTAATTAAACAAACAATGAAATTCAGAATTTTAATTAATAGTGGAAATATGAATTATCTGATTTTAATGCTGAAATAACTTGTTAAAAATCAAAAGCACATAAGAAACAATTAAATGCACTTGTATCAAATATTTTGTAGATTGCTATTTTGCATTTTTGGGTCCTTATGAACTCACAGCTGAAAGATGGTGATGACAGAGCCATGCCACATGGCAAAAGCACACCATCACATTGCACAACTATGACATGGAAAAAATTGTTTGGAAAAATACTTTGTGAGAGAGAACTATGGTATTGTCTGTAAACATTTGAAAAGTTCTAACAATTGAAATTTCCTTAAAGTTAATGATAGATAAATCATTAAAGAAATGTTAAGATGAAGAAAATGATTTCAGAAAGTACCAAAGGATGAATTTGCTTCCTTAACAAAGGGCATGTGGAGGTGATAAAGAGCCAATGCTAATCATAAATATGCCAACCATGGCACTGAACTTGTGACTGTGTTGAATTTGAAAATATGCTAAACAAATGAATAAAACTCAAACATACATGTGAAGAAAGACAAGCAAGCTTCAATCTGAAGGGCAGTTAGAATTTCCAAGTCTAATATAGATAGCACCATCATTCTAGTTATTGTACAGGATCATTCTGAAGTTGTGTACGCAGTAGAGCAGTGCAATTTACTGACTAGAATTTGTTGTCAGCACACACATGCAAATTGAAATGCAAATAGTTAATTTATCTTCGGTCAAGTTGTTTGGGGCGGGGTATAAATTCTTCAAAGCTCTTATTAAAAATCTAAATAAATGAGATTTAGCTTTCCAAGGTCCCATTAATTTTAGTAACAACCATAATGCTTTGAGATACAACCAAATTTTTCCCACAATCTAATACTTCTTAAAAGGCACTTAGATAATAAGAATTTTCTTTATTTTTACTTTCAAAGGGTTTTAGGATTTGGATTTACATTACTTGATTGAAAGTATCAACTGTTTTATCTTCTCTCCCCTACCACTACATATGCAGCTGACCCACATTTGAAATCATAAGTAAACCCAATGAGATCCTCTGCTTATTCTGACCGCTAAGAAAGGATCACCACCTATTAAAAATGATGGGGATAAACAACAACAGAGATTAACCTCTTCTTAGTCAAACAAAGAATTTTACTTATGGCCTATGTACTATGTGATCAGAACACAATGACATTCAAGACATGACTAACATGGCTACACCAAGCAGACAAAATTAACATTTAAAGATCAAAATAAAGTTGTTGTTGTCACTTTGTAATGCAACTAATTATAGTAGTTCCCCTAAAGTAAAAGATTAAAGTATTACTTTTCGTTTTCTATAAGGATTAGACAACTGAAAAAAAATCTGTAATTGTTAAATCAAATCAAAATGTTTTTGTAAAATTTCAGAAATGTTCAACTGTAGTGTACTTTAGAACATATATCAGTGAGTACAAATAAGTCTCTCTTTGACATGATAGATACATTCCTGAAAATCATTGTGTTAGCAAATTCATTTTTCCCATTTAAATACATGTAATATGACAGAAATACATGCATGAAGGTGTAGAGAGAGATAAAGAGTAACATAATTAAATGTAGTAAGAGTAGTGAACAATATAAAATATAATAAACCACGGAACTGATTTTACCTTAAATCCTAGTAGTTTCAACTTATGTAGTGATACATATGTTGTCACTCATCATCAGTTAGGGGAGCTGGGTCATCAGTTTCTTCATTGGAAGCATAAGGAAGGTCCAGTGGAAACAAGCCACTTGTGGAAGGAATAGGATTTGATGTCTTTGGTTCAGTTTTTTTTCATAAATTGCTGAATGGAGAGCTGTTTACCATTATTAAACACTTTGTCTTCATAAATTTGGCAATAACAAAACATGGCAGTTTGCACTACATTCTGTCACACATGACCATGGATCATGTAATACTGAAACTTTCCGTGTAATTATGAAATCATTCCCTAATAAAAAAACTGCGTTGTGATGAAATCATGTTAAGTGAGACTTAGCCGTACAAGCCTTTAAGTATTTGTTAATCTGAAGGCATTTCAGACTTATAAGTTTGATGAAGTGAATTTTCATGATGTTGTGTAAAGTCTGTCTTTGTTCAGCATTCAATGTAGGGTTGACAATTAGCCACCAATGCAACAAACTGCATTATGATCTATGGCAAGAAAAAACACAGTGGCTTGCTGTCATTACCATCTGTGATGAAAGACCCAACTAGAAGTTTCCATTTACAGATGTGAGAGGAAAGTGGCATACCCAGAGAAAACCTACATGGCCAGCTGGCAAAGAAACCATACCAAGAAACTACACCATACTGAGGTCTGAACTTGGGTCCTCAACCTTAGTACTCCAATAGCCCAACCATCAGACAACTGTGGCACCATTTATTGCGTAAAGTAGATAATCAGAAATTATTTCTAGTGAGAAAATAATTGGCTGCAAAGAGTGAAGGGGAGGTAATTAACTAAATGGGCATAGCATTTAGTTTGTCAGTTTTCAATAAGTAAACCATGAGTTAAAACCAAAAAGAACATTATTAAAAATGCAAACTACATAAATATTAATGAGAATGTGTATGTACAAATACTGGCTTATATAGTGTGTATGTTAAATTTTCATTAATGAATTAATTACTACATATCTAAGTACTTTGCAAATTGCAGATACTATTTGGATCCAAATGCAGTTTTCAGTTGTTACTAACTAGTTCTTATGTTGTGAACTCTTTTTTAATGCAATCATTTAACTCTAATTGCACCATGTTTTTGGCTTTGGAAGCTGCTTGGTTTATTATGGAGTTCAGGTTGCATGATACATCTAGCCAAAGGTGTGGTTTCCTTTATGTACTTAAGATTTTTGCAATTCTAATCAGAAGAGTTGGGTTCTATGACATTCAGGTTTGGTTAAGCCATATGTAGCCAGTTTTTGCTTTTGAAAAGTGCACCATTTTCCTGCCTGGTCATTGTTGTGGGTCCTACCAAGAGCTGATTGGCCAACCAAAGGAAACACACACATAGACTCACTCACGCCATTAGTATACACATACGATTAAAGGATTAAAATATTCAACTAACTTAGGTATGATGTAAACATTATGCATGTACATAATTTCAGATTTATTCATTTAATGTCTTGCCAAAAAGAATGTGTAATTTTTCTGTCCTATATCCAATCATTTAACACAAAAAATATGGAGAGTTTTGTAATCTACAAGATGCATTTCTGAAGTAAAGAAGGATGTTAATTAAAGTTTCTAATGATGTCATCCATGGCAATCTTTGATGGTCAAATTATTTTTAAGGATTTCCTTGTCCAATTCACATTTGTTCAAGCCTGGTCACTTTGACTTTAACCACAGACCTTAATTACAACATCTTATTGAAGTCTTACCAAAGTAACTTTTAATCATTGAGTCTTATTTGTCTTATTGTCAATGAAGATGCATAGTGAATCAAATTTAACAGCAATTACTCAACTAACGAAACAAGAATTATGACAGATGACATCACATGGATGTATTGTATATGAGCATAACCAGAAAATTAGCTATTTATTTTATCTTATCAAATGACAAGTCAGTCTTGCTGCAATTTAAACACTTAATGATCATACTGCAATTAGCTGTTAATTTTCTACCTCAATGATCTGTCAGTTAATTTCCATGACTTGACAATTAGTGAAGTATTCAGCTTCATAAATGAACAATTGGCCACTTTAACTCCATTACTGGACATAACATATTCTGTTGCTAACTGAACAATTTACTTTTCATTGTCTAAGTGGAGAAATCAAGTATTGCGTTTCAACATGAACAATCTGGTATTCAGTATCAGAGTAGAGACAATCTGTAGGCAGGGATGGATAGAGAATTTTGCTTTATTTTCTTTGATACTTACAGAATATCTAAGGGGGGATGTACCTCATGAATAAGCAGCAGATGGGTGCATCAATAAAAATGTTCATTTTTACTTCATAAACATTTTTTCTTAAACTGGTTTCAGGATTAATAAATACGTAACTGAGCTTTATGCTGGATAAATGTTTTTCACAATATCTACAGACATGAAAATGACTTATGGCAAGTATCTCCCATTTTCTTACACAAATGGTATCAGGATTTCTGCATAAAGCATGTACCAACCATTAAAAACTATTATGTGGTGAAGTAGTAAAAAGCACAAAAACTGAAAAACAGTTTAACGCCTCCAACCCTGGTGTTTCTAAGTAAAACAGTTATTTACAAAAGAAAAGGAAAGTTTTCAAATGGCATAGAATATAGCTCTTACTTTAAACCAACTGTGTGGTGCATTCATTAAAAAAGTAATAATTGTGTTACATTGAACAACTGCAGCGAACAGACAGAGACTGCTGTTCAACGTGTTTACTTCTTATTACTAATTAAACATTAGCAGATATGAGATGTATACAGTTATAACTTATAACATCAGAAATCCAGAGAGGCACAAAACTATGGTGTATCTGATCTACACTTTAAAATGCTAAACATCACATTTAGATTCCTACACAATCTGTGGTATGAAAGACTAAAAAGTTTAATTTCTGCTAACCCCTCAGAATGGCACCTTTAATTCCCCAAATTCTGGTAAAATGCCTTGGCATCCATTCCAAACTGTCACATAAATTATCTTTCAAAAGTTATTAAGAAATTAAAAAATTTCTGGTGATAGTTGTTAAATTTGATGTGGTATGTTAAGGGGTTTAAAATCTGTCAGAGCCAGTGTGCTAAAGTTGTTCTAATATAATAGTGCAAGCCAACCCAGATGTTAGTTAGCAAGCTGACACTGTAGCCTGAAAGGGTTAATAAAGCTAAATATTAAATGTTTGGAGAAGAAAATTCCGATGACCTCATTTAGATAGCGATTACTGAGACGAGTAAATTTTTCTTTATTTTCTCTTTTCCCACTGTCTGATTGCTGCTTTTAATTTAGTTAATAGAGACAAGCAAAGACAATGAACTTGCAATTTACTTGATTAGCAACTGGAAATATTTACAGTCAGACTAAGCGTGTCTGACAGGTGAAGTGCAGAGCGGCTGTCCAATCTGCCACAAGTGTCTTTTACATTGCTGGTCGATGATCGCCGAACTGTTCACCTGGATGGTGCATGCACCTGTTACCCAAATGGGAGATTACCAGCCAAACTGTAAACATTCAGAGACTCACAAGTGAAGGACGAAAGACTGAATCAGCAGCCTGCTACAGAAAAGATAGCAGAGGATGCTGCAGAAACTGAAAAATATCATAGGCCCAAAGATATAAGAAAATCCCCCCCCAAAATACAAATTAGTCAAAATCATTAAGTGAAAAAAAGATGTAGTAAAAAAAATAATAAGCAAGTTTACAACCAGTAATTGTGCTAAATATTTATTATTAAAGGTAAGCTGCTGAAGAATTTCTGATATATTCAGAATTACCATCATTAAAAGAGAAACCACTGAATGATTAGTGAAATGACCTTTTAAAAATTCTAGACTCTCTCAGAATTGTTATTAAATATTGGTAGTTACTGAAGGTAAACTACTTGAGCAAGAATCTTGTAATTACAATGAATTTTTTTTAATACCCCAATTTTTAAAAGGAGACAACCATAAATAATGAGGGACCATAGCATCCACTTGGAACACTGCCTATCCTGTGCCATGCAGGGGTGGGGGAACAAGGAGGATGAAGAAGTGTACTGACCAGCTCATAAGCTTCAGTCTTTGATTTCAATGTTGATTATTAATCAATTCAAATGTAAGTTGAATACTTGACTTTTGAACTTTAAATATAGACAATTAAAAATAATGCAGATTCTGAAGGTAAAAAGTTGTCTAAAAATAAGAAATTCACTTATTCTTAATAGTTTGAGAGAATTTTTTAGTAGAATCTTAAAGATGATATTTTCCATATTTAATTATACTGATTCGGCATTCATCGCATGATTGACTCATACATTTTTCTTTTTGCCTTCAGTAATAACCATGTAGCTGAATCGCTTGTAAATAGCTGTAAATAAATGATGATAATAATAAAAAAATATATATACTCTGTTCATATTCAATAAAAAAAAGCAAAACATTTTGTCACATAAATGGCTGACTTTTCACAGATATTAAATTTCATCAGCATGAAGCCAGCAACTGCGTGTATGGATGCGAGATACACACAGACAAAAACACAAAAAGAAAACTGAGAAAGTTTTCTTCTTCCAATTAAGTTTAATACTGGTAAAACCGAAACAGACTGTTTTGGAGGTAAACACTGCAGATATTTGACAGTTCTGAAAAGACTGATAGGAAGAAAAAAAATGTAAATATTTATTCTTTACCTAATAAGATTTCATCCACTAACTATACTTGCAACCAGATTTGTACAGTATTTGAAAAAAAAAGAAGTACTGACAACTTTCTTATTAGAGATATGCGTGTTCAACATAAACTTCAAATACTTTAATACTTCTAAGCAAGTAGACTTAACACAAAGCAAGCTGCCTGTGAACAATGTTTTCATTACCACTGATCATTAAAAGCAGTGGAACACTGTAAAATAGGTCATCCTTCACTGGCCTTGCTATCATGAAACTGTCTTTAGTTTTCCAGCTACAGGTGTGCTGCCTTACCATAAATGACTAGTCATTATTTATAGCATTCAAAATAATTAATCAATGAATGACTGCTTCTATCAGTGAGAATTTGGGATTTCAGCCATTGAAATTAAATCTTATGCCTCTAATAAAAGTTTTATGTTCCATTATATATATCAGCTGTCAGATCTTGCATCAAAGTTTGTCATCAGGGTTAAACAAGTTGGTTTCCATCTTGGCAAAGGAATAATCATGTCCATTGAAATTTAAATGTGCCAACAGAGGAAAGATGATTTTATACCCATTAAAGCAATTAGAATACCATGAGCACCTAGGCATTCAGTAAAATGCATTGGAAGATTTTCTGTTACCATGACACCACTACTCATCTCTTATAAAACTGTTTCTAATAGACTGCTTCATCCTCTTACATGACGAGTCATCCATGGCATCTCTAGATTTGTTTTATATTAAATAATTTGTTGCAGGACTAATACAGTATCAACACCAGCAGTCATCAAATGTATGGCAAAAATGTCTTGTGACAGTATTAATGAGCTAGAACACTATTTGTGTGATGTCCTCTTTGATAGCTGATAGGATTGTGCACACCATTCATTCGGGGAGGTCTGCTGTAAGCTGCTACTAGCAATACCACCTACTCTTTCTCCTTTTCATTAATATTAATAGCTAATGCAGAAAAGCCATCAGAACAGTTCTGTACTACACATAAATGGTCAGCATATACTACCAATAGAACAGCAGATTCTTGTTGCTATACTAATAATATCTCTAGATCACAACTGTGCAGGTTGCTATTATGGCGACTCATCATCACTGCTTTTTAAGATCCAAAGCATTCTTCAGATACTTGTAATATTCATAAGCCAGAGATGCACTATCTGAAACCAGGCCAATGGACATTAAAATTATAGATGTCATTGCATTTTAGGAAACATAAGACCACTACTTGCCTATAGCAAGCAAATGATCCCATATAAACTTTGCTGGACAAGTTGGTAATATTAAGTACCAAGATGACTTTTTAAAAATTGCATAATACAATAAAATCTCTTTTATCTAGAAATCTAAATAATAAAATGCTCATTATATAGAAAAAAATCGATGAAATGTTGCCAACACATGGTTATTATGCTTCAGTTTCCCATAACATGCTCCTTTAGTCATTTTCTTCCAAGTGTATCATTTACATTGGGAATGTTGGAAGGAGCATGGCATAGAAAATTAAAGCAAAATGAGCACATGTTGGCAATGTTTATTGATTGGTGCAGTTTTTACCAGATCTACTGTTATCCCGACACCAGTGGTTGCCACTCCACCATGTGATGCTGCAGTTGATAGTGGACGTGCCCTAGTTCTTTACAAGCCAGACTTCAGCCAAGCAGCACATTTTTCTTGATTATTTCTGAATAATGGCAGATTGAACATCCCAAGTTTGTTGGGTTTTTTTTAAACGAAGGAGTGGTGAAAAATGGAACAATTTACCTCAGTGTGACACAATCAACATATACAATTTAAAATGTTTGGACAGATGGTTTGAAAAGACAGGGGCTCCCTCTATATGCCCCTTAACAGATAACTATAATTTGAGATGGTATTATATTCTAAATAAAATGTCCACTTGTTTATTATGAAGATTATATGCAATCTAGATTTATTGCTATATTTTCTGTATGTTTCATATTTTCAGTACTTTCCATACTTCTTTTTTTTCTCATTTAGTTAAAAGAAAAATTAATAATTAAAAATGTTAGAGAAAGTTAGAAGGAACCAGAATATCTAATATCCACTTCATTCTGAATATCAGATCAGAAACGACATAAATTACTGGCAGGTCATAAAGTAGCAAGAAAACAACTGTTTTGCTTTACTTAAAAGTGATTATGTATATTAGCAGCTTCTAAACCTTTTATTTATTTGGTAGGGTGTTTCACTGATCCCAGTGATTTGGTGCAGTAAATTGAGTGGAGTTCTTGGCCATGTGCCCAGCAACATCTGTGACATATTATGTACACAGCTGACAGACACAGGCACAAGTGGGAGGGCACTTAGTGGACAGAAGCTGATATTTCCTGGTATACCAGAAAAGAATTTTGTCTAAATGCCACATGCTCATCATCAGGATTTCCAATGATGATGATGATTAATTACTCTTGGAAACATTTATAGATCTCACTTGGACAGTTTCTAATTCCTGGAAAGCTCATGTTCTAGGGCAGTCTGGCTAAAAAAAAGAGACAGTAAGTCATTGAAGCTTGGAGAGCTGTGGCAGGGGCAGATTACTTTGAGTGCCCAGTTATTGCTGAGATCAATGTTTACCATCTGCTCTGGCCCTCCACCTGATAACTCCTAAAGGCAACCATTTAAATGTTCTTTCTTTCTTTTTCTGTAATAGTGGTGTGTGAGTGCTAAGTGTATTTAGATGAATTGCTCCTTTCAGAGTGGGAGTGGGACTGAAGCTGGAGTTCCAGCCTGATGTGGTGTCATAGATATGGCAAAGTAGCATAACCCAAAGTCAAGGACCATGCAAATGATATCTGCTGAACAATGCCCTAACTCCTAGAGCAAACTGACATTGTCTTCAAGAAAAATATATTTTTTGGTTTATAATAAAAGCAACAAAGAGTAAATCCAAAGCACTAATTAAACAGTTTCTATCTTACTTAAATTAAAAAAATATATATTTACTAGCTTTTAAAAATATAAATATTGCTGTATCTTTAAAAAAAAATATGCAATTTTAATCTACTGTGTGTTTAATATCAGTTTTTCTAGCCAGCCCTCTCTGTGTTAAACAATTTCTTAAATGCATGTGATATCTAGCATTTAGCAAGGTAATCACTAGATTATGCAGACATCAGTACATGAAGACCTTTGTAGAAATGCTAGGTAAATATTGTTAATAAAGTTAGCAACAGACATAAATAAAATAAATAAAACTCTTTTGGTTAAGTTTTGATAAAAATCCATAGTAAATGCTGCTGCAAAAAACACTATTTAGGTTAATCATATACTTAAATCTCTAACTCCCAAATGATCTTTTCTTTTTCTTTCTAAATAAGGCATTTTCCATTGTTTGTTCTGGTTACAGGACTAGATAGTCATTGAGCAGTTGTGCATGAACAATGGTGTTTTTAAACGTATTACCATATCTGTTTTAATAAAATACCTCTGGCCACCAATTCCCTATATTTGTTTCCAAAGTATAAATTCTGTAAAAAGCAGATACTAAAGTGTTTATGTTGATCTTTTTTTGGTTTTCCAACTAAAATCACTGCCTTATAATGAGCCAAGGTGGGTCTATTGCCATGTCCATGAGTGCAGAATAAAAACAGAAAAATTACTATAACACTAACATTGCTGTTCATATCCCACATGGACCTGGAGGATGCTCCTACTATCATTCATGAAATATTTAAAGTTTAACCAACCTGCAAAGTCAATAGTTCTAACCAGACTAAAATGCTTCTTTTGGCATAAGAATCACTAGATATCTCAAGAGAGGACTATTTCAACCATCAGTAATCTTCTAGAAAACATTTTGCTTTCTTGGTTGTGTTTTCTGGAAGAACCAGAAGAGAGAGTGAATGTTCAATGTTTTTCTTCATAACAAATATTTTCTATATATATCAACAATTTATGAGTAATGTCACATTTATATAACTTTTCACTAAAAATCACTTTATAAGTTAAAACAATGATAGAATTTTAAAGAAATATACTTTAAAAAATATTAAATTCTGCATTCCTAAGGCATCATGAACAAATTTTAAATAAAAATTAAACAAATTCTGCAAAATTGTGATAAAAAGAAATGTTTGGATAGGTTGTTTCCCATACACTCTAAACTGATGTACTTTAAAATATTTTCAAAACAACTTTCAAAGTTAGTGATAAAGCATACTTGTATATCTTAAAACTGTTATTTAGGGACATCAGTATATTTGTTTACTTACACTAAACCATTTTAATTACAGAATATAAATCTATTTTTCTAGCAGAAACACCAATGGCAATCTAGCTCACTGTGGTGTTTTCTGATAAGCCTGCTTCCATCTTTCCCTCACTGTCAGCTACCAAAAATGTTATGAGATCTACTGGATTAGGTTCAACAGTAATGGTATCATCATCATTCCATAATGCATGATAAATAGCAATTTTGTGGATAAATACCAATCTCAGAATTACCTAAGATAGATCCACTAATCTTGAAAATTGCTAAGCAAAATTAAGTAGGTCTTATACCTGTTTTTCACTCTTAGTGACATGTGACTAATGATGCATTTCTTTGCTAAGTCTCACAACTACCTGTCATTGACTTGGGCCAGCTGCCAGCATTTCAAAAGTACTATTTGTATTCTTGTAGTCATAGCACAATCATCAACAATAACAGAATCCCTCTTATAAGTGTTCAACTCAATCTCTGAGCCTTTCTATATTCTGATCTTTCCCATAGGATTGAAATTTAATAACCTAAAATATCAACACATGTAAGCACCCCCATTACAACCGAACAAAAGAAGTTGAATTAGTTGGACACAGTGATCTCAGAATATGTTGTTGTTCTGTGAAGCTTCAAGTGCTTGTATTCTTTTCTGGAACTCTCTCCAGCCAGTTGCTATGCCTAATGATGATGTGCTTAAAAGAAATATCATACCAACTAAATCTTGCAATGTGGATTTCATCCTAAAAATATTTCTCCTGTTGAGCAATTTCCTGGCAAGTTGCTTCCTTAAAAAAAACAAACCAAGAAAAGGCAGCTTAGCTCTAACAACAGCATGTAAGTAAAGGAATTCCAAACAATAACAACATACCCTGTCAAATGACAATATCAGACAGTAAAATCACCATAATATATTATATATTCAAAATGGCAGATTTTGATAGTGTATTTAAGCCATAAAAATGCTTTTCTAGCAACATATAAAAGCTTTGCTTTGAATCTCATCCAAATTAAAATGAACATCCTCAAAATGTCGCCAGTTCAGCAATCATTCACTGCTCGACATACATTTAATATTTCTGAGAGAATTTAAAATAATATAAATTTAGCATCCTTATCTTGAGACATAACTTAAATCAATTTAGTTTGTTATTTGGCAGTTCTGTAGTATTCTCTGTGGTATTCTTATTCTAAAAATTTTTTTTATCTATATGGAAAATTTTAATGAAACTGGTTGTACATCCACTAATTATTTATCTGATCTTTAGCTTTTGCTGGAACTCCTAACCATGAATTATTAAATGTATAAATAGTGCATTAATATTAATAATCAGTTTGTTTTACCAACATCAAGTACTAAGTCTTATCAGGTTTCTAAATACATTTCAAATATTTTGTCTTGTTAAAAATTGTTATTATTAGCAATGTCATACTTTATTGTCAAGCTGTTTTTATGGATTGTGTTACAAATAAATTATGAAAATTCAACATTATTCTATTTCAGGGATAATGAAAAAAAATTGAAGAAAGAAAGAAAATATTTAAATTAGTTTCATGTGAAGTATTGTCATCACGTCATCTAACATCGCATGACTCATGGATATGATCTAAGATAAATCAAAGGAAATTTTAAATTTAAGCAAAATGGCAACCCAGCTTAATGAACATAGCTTCCAACTACCGTTTCAAATGATATATATTCATTTCTGTTTCAGAACATGTTGTTCTGGGTCATATGTTTTTCGTCTTAAAGTTACTAACCATACTAACAATACGGTTTGGATAAGTAGCACTTTGTAGTAGTAATAGTAAACTAAGCAAGACTGACCATGGTTCAGAAATTTTTCAAAAAAGCTGGGGAGAGGGTTGGAAAAGGCAAATTTTTGGGGATTATTCACTATATTAAAATATCCTACTTTAAAATTAATGATTTTATTTCCTATTCTGAAATGTAAAAAAATAAAATAATGTCCACGATAAATAATTATTAATATTCTCAGTAAAATTGAGCAAGGGCCAGACCATCAAATAGATGGGCAAACTTATTTCCCCAATAAGTCTCCTCAAGCACTTTTGGAAGAAAGTGGCTGCTGCCTTTCAGCAATGCCAAGTCTAGCCTATGGAAGCCCTCCAGGCAGCATGGCGTGGTTGCCCTGCAGACTCATCAAGAGCATTCTAAGACCATAATTGCTGCCAGAGGGGAGGAGATGAACTGTACACTGACCACCAAGAAATGACACTCGGTCTGGGTCGCCTCCTGCTGGTAGAGTTCTTATAAAGAATTAGGAAAGTGTTTGTTCATTTAGTATGCAGAAAGATGGAGCTCCAAACAAAGCTTCATATCAATTAGATAGCTGTCAATAGCGGCAAAATTGAAATCTTTAAAGAATCAATAGGAGTATTTAAATAATTTCCTATTTGTGATTCACAATTTTAGCAATATACTTGAATCCTAAAGATCACTGATGTATTAAAAATGAGTGGCAGCATTCAATGCTTCTTTAAGGCTGCCAATCCACCACGTGACAGTAGCCAGTCAATGTATTACATAAAGTGCATCAACACAGCTGATATATTCATCCTTTCCTTTGCAAATACTTGTCAATGGCTTGTTTATGCAAATTTATGGAACTGAAACTAAAAGTTTTGCCCAGACATTAATTATATAGTCATCTTAAACACTTACAGTAATTTTTGTACTGACATAACTTTTCCCACAACATGAATGCAAAAGTTTAAATAATTTTGAAGTGAATACTTATTTAAACGGAATAAATACTGCTTAAAGCAACATACATTGCCATTACCAGATCATCTCTGACTCAAGACCACCATGGCACTAAACAATAAAATGTGTTAGCAAAATAACTCTCTGCAAATAATCTAATCATTATTCATTACAGTAGTCCAATTTTTGGAACTTTGCTTCAATAACATTTTTGCACATTAGCAGCTAATCAAAAATTTAATAATTAAATTTGATCTTTGTCACCTGTTCTTATAAATTTGCATACATATGCAACAGTAACTTGTGAACCAATAGTTAAAAACAACAACACTTGAATTTCATTTGAACTTTTGAGAGCAAAGCCATAACAATTTGAAAACATGAGGTGATCTGGGTTTCTAGTATCATGTGTGCACCTCAGCATTCAATTATTTCTCCTGTTATAACATTTGAAGTACATAGTGTGTCTTAAGTGCTGGCTGATGGCAAACTCATTCCAAATATGTTGAATGGGTGTCAGGTCTGTGGAACAAGAAGACCAAAGTAACATGATGTTGGCAGTATTTAAAAATCTCAGGGCACTTTGGTAGTCTGAGACCATGCATTAGAATTATCTCACCATAGGCGTTCACATGATCAGGTTTCTCTGTACAATATCAGTCTGGTGGTAGTAAGACATTCCTCTCCATAATACAACCTTCAACAAATTTGTCATCATCATGCAGACAACCAGTTAACATAACCCTGTGTAGCAGAGAACAAGCTTTGTCATCCATTAAAAGTAAATACTGCAATATCGATATCACTGGAGGTGAGCTTGTTTATAAACCTGGGCCAAAAAACTGCAGTGCTCAAGTTGATAGAGCTGCATTAAAAAGCAATTCATGATGATCTGGCTGGATATTCAGTGTAGCCTAGGGGTCCATTGTGTTCTTGAGATGGTAATAATGAAAAAATCCAATAAGTGTCATAATGATCTTTGTGTTTCTGGTTTGTTGAAATCTGTCC
Organism: Nautilus pompilius; assembly: GCA_018389105.1. Classification (NCBI taxonomy): domain Eukaryota; kingdom Metazoa; phylum Mollusca; class Cephalopoda; order Nautilida; family Nautilidae; genus Nautilus; species Nautilus pompilius. Next base: position 338,374 of record JACATO010000630.1, on the reverse strand, counting down.
CAAAGTCTGCTGCAAAGCTACTTTAGAAAGAAGCATTTTGAAGCAGTAACAACATAGGTGAGTACCTGTTGAAAGTTCTCAAGGTTCCACTGTTACTTAATGTACTTGCCAAAGTGGGTTGGATATTAGCTGCATTGATGATGGACCAGCTGCGAGGAATGGGCAGGATAACCAAAAGAACACTGAACTTCTTGCATAGTCTTCAGTAAAGCCAGACTGTGCTAAAGTGAGGAAGTTAATCTTGTACTACTTAATGTTAATATGTCTAACTATACTCAGCAGCATGCTGTTCCAGACTGTTGCTTTCTACTTGTAATCTACAGAGCTTGCAGCATCCAAAGTATGTTGTTCTTCTCATCCTAGCTTGCAGCCTCCAGAATGGGTTGTTTTTCTCAAGGTCAGATAACCTTGGCTTGTTGTCACTAGTGGAAGATGCACCTATGCCAGTGAGGACTTATCATTTTAATATAGCCAACCACACATTATACTTTGCCCAAGTAAAACACAGCTATCACAAAGTGTACATGCCAGTGAAAAACTGCACTATTCTGCATTCATAACAGCAGACACTTCTCTAATGTCCACATGCAGGAAAGAGCATGACTGATGATCGCAGCACAGAGCAAAGATGCAAATTCACTGATGTTGTTACTTTTCACTGAAATCAAGATTTAAAAAAATGAAAACACTAACTTTTGTGTGGAGGAGATTGTATATAAACACCACCTTCAAAACTGGAATTGTTACTATACTAGTTTACATTTCACAAGATTGCAAAGTTTTTTCATAACAAATCCCTTTGGCTGTTAGATTTAATCAAATATGGCTCAGAGAAAAGGTTCCACATGTTTCTGTCCTTATTTCTACTGCACAACCAGAGATCAGAGTACTATTCTTTCAAATTATTTTTCCTTTCTTCCCATTACTAAAGGATGAGAGACAAAAATAAAATAAAAACAAAATCACCCACCCCAAATGTGTTCAAACTGCCAAATTTTCACACTTAGGAAATATAACGGGGAAACTTTAGCAAAGTATATCAGATTATTAACAAAATATCGTTATCTCATTTTTTTTGTTTTGTTTCTTTCATTCTGTTTATGATAAATCCTGTTCTTTTGTTCATATTTATGATTTGCTTAATATTGTGCAAAGATTTTAAAACACATTTGCTGGGATTTAAAAGCACATATACATATGAACTAGTAAAGCTCACTAAAATTTCACAAGATATACAGTACAGTTCCTTAATGTATTTATTGGCCACCTCCATAAATAAATGTCTCGCCAAACTATACATATTTCAGGTGTAATAATGCATAGGTGGGCAGATAACTCCTGTGTACTATCACCATGCTGAAAACAGGTGAATCAGACAATATTTTTTTTTCATTTATCCAAGATTGTGTTATAGACTGTTCATGCTGTGGCCAGAATAACAACAGGTTGCCGAATATCTTCACATTTCCTATGGATCTACAGTCAAAATTATCAATGTCACTGCTATAGGAAAGTGACCCAGAAGGCCTTTAACAGTGACATCATGACAGAGATGATCCATTACTCAACACATCTGTGCTCATCATCATAACTTTCTTGCTGCCATCACCCATACACCAGAAATGAGCCAAAGACAAGTCCAAAGTCCTCTCCCCCAACTTGGCTACAGATGGTATGTAGCATGTAAGAAACCTCTTCCTTTTGCACAATAGGAATAATGGTTCTAAGGTCTGGTTAAATGTCATGTCTGGCAAGACCATTCAGTAATGATAGTGTATACATGAGTCCATGTTTCAGAAATTCATGTCTGGAGGTCTCACCTGGTTATGGAAAAGATCTAATAAAGACCTTTAACCCAAATAGCTTCAGCCTATCATGGCCAAGTATAGAGGTGGGAGTGTCATAATTTTAGTCACAATCTGGCATGGTAAAAAGAAAGAATTGGTGTTTGTTAAAGTAAATTTAATTATGCCAGATTTATGGGCATTTTATAGATAGCTTCAACCAATGTCAAATAGGACATGCCGAGATTTGATACCCATATTCTTCAGGAGAATGGCACAACTCTATTGCAGCCATAGTCTGGAAGAGGAATTAAAGCATTCAACTTCTTCCCTGGGTAGCCAAGATATGAATCTAATCAAGCACCAGTTAGGGCATCTGGATCACAACAGAATTAAAGGAAGATATCACTTAGATATGAGGGAATCTGAACCAGACTATGACACAAAATTTTGTTTAAATGTCAACAAACTAGAGGTGGCTAAACCAAAGAATAACATGAAGAATTTCTCTCACTACTTTTCTTTATTTGCCATTTTCTGAAATATCCTAACATATGTAACAACAATGGGTGGCCAAATTATTATAGCAGGGCAAAATCAAAGATAAGGCATTTTAGAAGTAAACACATCCATCCTACAGACATACTGTACATTTAATAGCTGAGTTGATCAAAAAAATTACTTAAAATTTCTGAAAATTATAGTTTTTTTAAGTGATGGCATTCACCGATGATCTGAAAATGAGTTGCAAGTATACAGGTGCATCTCAAAAAATTAGAATATCGTGGAAGAGTTCATTTTTTTCCGTAATTTAATTCAAGCAGTGAAACTTTCATATATTCTAGATTTTCATTACACATAAAATGAAATATTTCAAGCCCTTTTCTGTTTTAATTTTGATGATTACGGCTTACAGCTCATGAAAATCAAAAAATCCACTATCTCAAAATATTAGAATATTCCATAAGATCAATAAATTAAAAAAATGATTTATAATATAGAAATGCTGAACTTCTGAAAAGTATGTTCATTTATGCACTCAATGTTTGGTCGGGGCTCCTTTTGCACGAATCACTGCATCAATGCGGCGTGGCATGGAGGCGATCAGCTTGTGGCATTGCTGAGGTGTTATAGAAGCCCAGGTTGCTTTGATAGCGGCCTTCAGCTCTGTCTGTATTGTTGGGTCTGGTGTCTCTCATCTTCCTCTTGACAATACCCCATAGATTCTCTATGGGGTTCAGGTCAGGCGAGTTGGCTGGCCAATCAAGCACAGTAATACTATGGTCAGCAGACCAATTACTAGTAGTTCTGGCACTGTGTGCCAAGTCCTGCTGGAAAAGGAAATCAGCATCTCCATAAAGCTTGTCAGCAGATGGAAGCATGAAGTGCTCTGAAATCTCCTGGTAGACGGCTGCATTGACTTTGGACTTGATAAAACACATTTCCTGGACACGTCTGTGCATGATGGCTCTTGATGCACTGACTCCAGCCTCAGTCCAGTCCTTGTGAAGTTCCCCCAAGTTCTTGAATTGCCTCTGCTTGACAATTCTCTTAAGCCTGTGGTCATCTCTCTTGCTTGTGCACCTTTTTCCTACCACACTTTTCCCTTCCAGTGAAATTTCCATGAATATGCTTTGATACAGCAATGACCTTCTGTGGCTTACCCTCCTTGTATGGGTGTCAATGAGTGTCTTCTGGACAACTGTCAAGTCAGCAGTCTTCCACATTATTGTGGTTGTGTGTACTGAACCAGACTGAGAGATTCATGGTATTTATACTGCATAAATAGTGATTTACTCAAACTCGAAATGGAATATTCTAATATTCTGAGATATTTTTTATTTTTTTTTTGCTGTAGGCCGTAATTATCAAAATTAAAATTAAAAAATGCTTGAAACATTTTAGTTTACATGTAATGAGTCTAGAATATATACAATTTTCACTTTCTGAAATAACTGACATAAAATATTGAACTCTTCCACGATATTCTAATTTTTTGAGATGCAATATAACAGAAGAACCTATCAGAGTGAAAAATGCTGAAGTTTTGTGAACAAGACAGTAAAATAAGTGTTTGACATGACCATCAAATAACAGAGTGGACCATATTTTTTTTTACATAAGCAGATTAATACAAACAGGTTTGTGTCCACTGAGTAGTGGTGTTGTCTCACCAACAGTTGATATTCATTGTCCTCAAGCTTGGGAGATTACCAACATTCTGTCCTAATGGACAGCCTAAATGTGTGCATTGTCACTAGCTTGGTTCTCTTGAGTATGATGAAACATACCAGGATAGGAGAAAAGGAAAACAACCCATATCAAGATTGGGGGGGGGGGATAATCTGATATGAGCTGGAACCCTTATGATATTTAAAAGGGATCCTGAAAACAGAAAGCCTGACAAATACCAGTAACAGTTAACTCTATGCTTCCCATTGTCATCAACTGCACATTTTAATTACTAAATAAAATTTAAATGTTAATCATAGTAATATTAATCACATAGATAGTAAACAAATAGCAAGAAAAACAGGACAAGAACCAGTTAGTGAGAGAAAGGTAGGTATTCTAGCCCATGTTCTATGTATATGTGTATGATGTACTAAAGAAGCTCAAACAAATTCTAGCTGGATACAGCAGTACTATTTAGCTGGGTTTCTTGTGCGGAAGTCTCTAGTGTATATATATATATTTTCCCCTAGTTAACACGTGCATTATGAGATTCATTAAAGAATCAGTAATTTCTGCGCAGTGCATTTTAACAATAAAACAAATATGATTAAACAGTAAAGAAAGAAGAGGCGTGTTTCTGTTGCTCCATGCTACTATTGTAGAGTTATCAGCAGTCACATGGTACATGGCATACATTTTATAATTTAAGGAAATCTTATTAAAATTCCCTATCAATCAATTCACTTCTCACTACTGTTTATCAATATTCTGCTGCGTATGTATTGCATATTCCAGTTTTTTTTTCCTTTTGTTTATTGTTAAAGTTAAATGAAGAAAACTTACCCATTAAAGCAAACAAAACATTATTAGGCAAGTTATTCGCCTCTAATAAACTTGTTTGCATACTTTGATAACTTTAATCAGGCAGAGAATTTTATTTCTGAGAGGATCTCACAAGATTTTCCCAATCTTGCTGATACCAACACACTTATCCAGGCTCTGGTCTTGTGCTGCTAGCAATAAAAAACTATACAAACTTTGCTGACTGGCAAACTGCATTGACTACGATTGACTATCTCCAAATGCAGTTGCATGTTATAAAAGGAAATAAACATAGTGGCATGCAGTGTTGACTGCTGGACTAATAAAAGTCACCTGGACACACTGATGTCAAGGGAATATTGATGTGTAGCCAGCAAGATGGTAAGCCCCAGAAAATGTATGGAGGAAATCTTCCACAGAACACAGCAATAGGTCTGCCATACAAAACAAAGTAAGAGAAACCCTGGCCAAAACAAGTGGACAAGGCTCTGTCAAATGTACAGGATTATACTTAGTAGATAAATGAGAGGCAGGGATGAGTAATATGCGTAATGACTCCATATCATCAAAAGAATATAAATAAGAACATAGTCAAACAGAAATTTAACTTGAGGACTTGAAAACAATGCTAGAAATAAAGAAATAAAAACCAATACACAAATGCCACAATAGTACCAGAATTTTGTGTTAACATTATACTAATTAATTGCTGGAATATTTAAGTTAAAAATACTATGGTACTTAACCAAAATGAAAATTGATTATGTTGGACATAATTTATATTTTCTATTTAACAATTTAGTGCTTTCATTTTTTAAATTAACATTCTAAAAGCACACCAAAAATCTTGTGCCTTGTAGATGACATGTTAACTGAATTTAAAATCTCAACAGAGCACAGAAAACTTAATGAAACTAAGAAAATTTAGTATTTACATAAGTGAAGTCAACAGTGTAAATTTTGAGCTACAAGTAGGATTATAAAACTAAACAATCAATCCATATTAAATACTGCTATTCTAATTTTAATTCAATGCTTTTGGTCATATGTATTCGTCTTCATTAGGCTGTTGATACACAGTAACTAAGAGGTAAACAGCTGGCTGGTTTGCCAGCTCAAATGGATGATCAAGTAGACATTTTTAACAAAAAAGAAATCTCTGCACATAATTAATTAAAATAGAATCAGTTTTAGAATGGAATACTAGAGACAAAAGAATTGTTATGCATAAAAACATCGACCCAATGTGTGTTCAATATGCTATCCTTTCATAGACAGTATACAACTATTTTTTAAAAAAATGCTTTAGATCTCCTCTAAAAGAAAAAAGAGGGGCAAATGAAAGACAAGATAAAACAAAATTCTTTGCTAAAAATTCTATTCAATATAGACGACAAACAATCCAGCAAGATAGATTGAGTCAAGTAGGCTATAAGCTCAGTACAGATGTATTATTGAAAATTAATCTCAAAAAACAATAAATCAAGTTATCTTGGCTTTGATTTTAATAAAAAGAAAACACGTGTTAGTTTACTGGACATTCAACGTGTTCCAATACAAGCAAGGTATTCATAATGTTTATGTATCAATAAATAACCCATCAATGTTCATAGAGTAGCATCTGCATTATGCTGCCCAGTATGTCAACATCTTTCAGTTTGTTCATATTTGATACCTTTATTACTTTCATCTGGCCATCACATTTACATGCTTAGCTGAAGGCAATATGTCCAACTTCTCTGGGTTCTTATGATCTATAGAAAGACAGCAAAGTATGACTAATCTTTGGTACAAAACATATTTGAAGCAAAAGAAGCGGAAGTTTAATAATCCCCTATCAAAGAATTAATAAATACAGAACCATTTACAGTTATTTTAATATAAATACCACAGTAGGTTCAGCTAATTTGCAGCAATTTTTTTTATTTTTTTAAAGTTAGTTCGTGTAATCATCAAGGTGAGAGGCATGGGTATTTTCAAGCAAAAAAGTAAGAGGAGACAACTTCAGTGATTAGAAAACAAAATTTGTTAACATTTGCTTATCCAAAAAACTGGTCAATTTCTTACCAAAAAAAAAAAGTGTGGAAGAGGGAACATTTAGAGTAGATGTTGAGGTGCAGTAAGAGATGAGTACTAACTTGATGTCCTGCACCCTCTCTAGCACCCGTGCAGCTGCGCTTTAAAGTGTTGCAAGGCCCTAGTAGAACTATTCATTTTTAAATGTGGGATGAAACCCATGTGACCAGCTAGTGAAGAGTGGATGAGAAGGAACCATGCCAAGAAAGGATCCTACCAAGATTCAAACTTCAGCCATCAACCTTGGCAATCTTGTAATGTAACCACTGGTTATCTTGACTAATATCTAAATAAAGATGATTTTGGAAACCAATTCTTATTTTAAAAAATGAGTGATTAACTGCCTTGAGTCTCATCCCCATCTCCCAGTAAGGTAAGAAAATTCTCTCTCTCTCTAAGGGAATTTATTCAACAAAATATTCATATAATCTGGAAATAAATTATAATAGAAGCTTAAAGCAAATTCAGAAATCAAACATTTTTAAGAGGCACATTCCTAAATTTGACATTAAAACATAATGCACAATGCTTACTGAGACAAAAAAAGAAAAAAGAGGGCTCAGAAATACACAAATATGCATCATTTAATTAATTTCACATTGAAAAACTTTAATTCTAGTTTTCTTTTGTTCATTACTTTTTTGTCACTTTCAATCTCCATATGTTTAGCGTAGATCCAACCAGTAGTGGACACAACAAAATACAATTGTTTTATTTAAATTAGAACTTTAGAGACGTGAATCTTATCTCAGTTCAGAATCTATGTTTTTTACATTCAAAACTAGAAACGCCTTTGAGTAATGCTTTGAATACATGAAAGAGAGGAAATTATTCTATCTGTTAAAAAAAATGAAACATAACAAATACATTGGAGTGCATGGGTAAGGTAAGTTTTTTGTGGGTCTGCATGGAGGCATCTACTATGGATGTGCAAATGAAGCCTGGCTAGATATCATTATGACAACACTATTTTAGCCAGATTTTAGTAAACATTAAAATGAATTATACTTAACATCATCCATTTCTTTTAGCTTTCAACTGATTCACAAACAACAATGTCAGACAATTACATGAGGATGTCCAGTAATGGTTAAGTTAACAGTTTTTTTTATAAAGTTTCTATATGTAAATAGAAAGATCCATAACTTATCTGATCACTAAAATACTACTGCATACAGTACCACATAATTATATTACACAGACTTAAAATTCTCTTAAAATTGAAATTTTGAAAAATTTTCTTTTGGGGAAAAAAGACTTTAATTTTCAAATCTCATGAAAGAAAAGGAAAGCAGGCAGGTACAGTATACTTTATATTGTTATTGTAGGTTTAGTGGCATAAACTGCAGATGGCCCCATTTCGGACTCTTTATCTTTTGAGAAACCATGGCTAACAGCTCTGGTTTCTGCACTGGGTTGTCATATGTAGATTTGGAAAGATGCTTCATTGTTGGGCAAATGGTATGGTCTGTGTCCCCCCCACACCAATTCATTAAACAAAGTGATGTGTCAACAATGTTTTGCTTAAAATTGTTGCTAAACTAACCACATCTTAGATAGTCAATAACACTTCGTATTATCAGTAAAGAAATCACATGAGCTGCCTACAGGATAAATCTGAAGAAATTTTGCAATAAAATTATAGACAGAAATTAACTTCATTGAATATGCCTGATAAAAATTGTCTTAAAAGTAAATGAATTTATGCATAGAAAAACAAAAGCATTTTTCTCTCTTCTAAAATCCTATCTTTATTAGAACCAGCATCTAGGATATCTGAATCTACATTTATTATTAAAAATTTACTAATCTCATCCACTGTCAGATGTTAATCTCCTAATTGCATAAAGCAAGGACTAAATCTAAGTATTAAACCTAAACTTTGCAGATTCTGGACTAATATCAGTCTTCTAGCCAAAAGACAAACAAGCCAAACATATGCTATATAACCAAACTCCGAAACACCAATGCAGAATTGTATGATAGCTATATATATATAAAAAAAAAAAACAGGATTAATTTGGTTATTTTAATAACATTTTTCTCTTCATTTACACATGCTGGCTAAAAAGATGTGCATATCAGTCAAATGAATAATATAAAATGTCAAAAGAGTGCCAAATCATCAGCAGGGTACGTCAAGTGAGTAAGGTTTCCAAGCTAGCTGAATAATTGATTTCCAAGCAGAACAGAAATCAAAATTGTCCATTCTGTGTGTTTAAATTTAGTAATGGCTAAATTAAGGATACCAGTTTCCACAGTTATCTGACTTGCAGCATCTGTTGTGTTTCCCCACACATGTTGTAACAAAATCTATTTCCAACTGTTTGCTTCTGTGCCTTAAGGTTACAGAAGTCCTCGTTGTCATAGGAATGAGGGAATTCTTTAAGTTCTTAGGTAATGCCTGTTTACCTTGTACCAACACAGCAAGGAAAGAAAAGAGAACAAGAAAAGAAAAAAAACTAGTGACCTATGCAGATAACACAACCTCTGACATTATCAAGCTGATGTGAAAATAGAAAATACTTAATGAAATGGTCTTTCCAGACAATGACATCAAACAGATCAGTCTCCTATTGTTTGAAATAGTAATTCTTTGTGAACTTTATTTTTTTGTCTCCAGAAAATAAGTTTATATTTATCAGTGGATCACATAACAGACATTGATATTCTTAAGAGAGAGAGAGAGAGAGAGCAAAAAAAATCTTTAAGTTTTGAAAACTGGTGTTTGTTTGTTTTTTTAAAATTACTTCAAGAAAGAAAATACAATATGGCAACCCTTCCCTTGAGAAAGTTAAGATATCTCAATGAAGGCATTAAGAGAAGAAAGAAATTAATACATCTATAGATACACCAGTCAGCAGTTTTTGTAAACAAATTCCATGCTCTCTTTGAGTTAGGCATTGACACAATAAGCTGCCAAACAAAACTTACATTCTAATACAATTTGCTTATCTAACCAAATAAACAAATTTTCTGACTAAAACCTGAATTTTCTATCATTATTTAACCCATTCAATTCTCTCTATCTGTTTTATCAGTATACATCCTTATTGAAAAAATGCATTTTTGTGGGAGAAGAAGGGGATACATTCAAATGATCATAGTGAATACTGAACACCACTGCTATCTGTAGTTTTGTGATGAATTACTTTCTCAACTAGGTGATGAGCAAACTGTTTTACAGTGAATGGATCTGTCATACAAGGGAATGTTAAAAATCACAAATATGTTGACAGAACTGAAATAGTCAGCAGTAATATTGTGATTATCTGTGCTTCTATACTGCTCAAAATTTGGAAGCTAACAAAAAAAATCTGTTAATTTTGTACTGATTTTTCCATAAGCTTTTCTAATTAACATTTGTAAAGCAAAAATACAGTGTAACAGTAATTTATCAACTTCATTGACTATTTTATTTTTTTGGCTCCTTCCAGCAGATGCAAGATGTACAATCAATTATCAATTAGAAATAATGTTTCCAAAGTGAGAAAGCTTGGAAAACATTAGAAATCACATTTTATTCCTCTGAATCTTCATTTGTTAAAAATTGACCATTATATTTAAAAAAGAGAAAACTGCTACTAGTGTAATAGTATCAGTGCAATTACATGCTATTTTACTAGCAGCAGGTACCTATTTTTCACCTCCAAACATTACTGATCCTTTCCTTTTAAAAATCAGCAAAAAAGAGATAGACTTTTCATCAAATTGTATTTCAGAAACTGAAGATTTGTAATACCTTTAACATCTTCTGTACCAACATAAACTTATTGTTAAAAGTTAAAACAATTGAAAATACAGCATTTCAACTGTTGGAAAAACTAAAAAGTGCCTGAATTATCTTAATCAATAGGTTTCTCCAAATAATTACGCTTATGCGAAAGTTTTACATATAACATAGATCTTCTTCTGTAAAAAAGAAAAGATTAATAAATTGTATAATTAAAGAAGAGAATTCTTTTAATAAGAGGAATTCTATGCTTTTTAGAGTATATATATCACTTTATCAGAGCTACTGATTATTTTTTGTGTTACCATTTATCTATGCTAGTCCACAACAAAAAAATGTTTCTAATTAGATAAAGCTGAATATAATTTTAGCAAAAGCTAGGTAAATTAAAATTAAAATTATTATCATGCATCCTAAGAGAATATTAAAACTTGATCAACCTATAGCACAGTAGCAATGTAATTACAGTCACATATCTTTTTTTCCAATCAACCCGCATAACAAACACCAATAGAAGCTACTGGCGGCTACACTGGGAAAGATAAAAAAATAATAATGTCACCACCAGTATCCTGAACATCCCTAGTGTTGTAGCTCAGTGTAGCTCAGTGTAGCAACATCAGCTGCTCTTGGTCATGTACTTCAAGCCACAAGTACAATCTGCAACGCAAATAACTCAAAGAACTGATACATGCAATGAACGGGTCAGAAAATTAATTCAACACCAAGCTAACTTACCCCTTGCAAGTACTGCTGGAATCGTTTGTTGGCCTCTTTCTTGTGAAAGTTGTCCAGATACTTCTGCCGATGGGCCAGGACTGTATCAACATGGGTCTTGTGCTTTAATGCAAGCTCTAAAGCCCTGCAAAACAAATCAGCATTCGTTCAGACTGCCGCAAAGCATCTCCTGTGCTAAATGAACACAATTTAAAATGTGGTATTCTTGCAAAATAAGTATTAGGTTTCCCTTGGCATGATACTCATACTCAGGTGATTAGGTTAGTATTAGCAAAAACAGCAATTACCAACAGTTTTACTTGCTCATTCATTAACAATATACTATCAAACTATTACTAACCGAGATTTTATTGCAAAATTTGAAAGATTTAAAGTATGGAATAACTAGGAAAAAAAAACAACAAAAAAATACAGATTTATGGAATTTCGGACCACAAAGGGGTCAGTAAGCTTGACATCGCTGGATACCTTTATAATATTAAGCCCAGTAAACTATTCTTCAGACCAACATTAATTCATTGGATAGATGGGTTGAAATGATAGGGCTTTATATAAGTTAAAAGACTTCTTTTCCTCTGCGAATAACTAAAATTCTGATTCTCATGCTGCCATAATTCATTTTGACTATCCTTTGAATGCTTTTCTCTCTGACAACATTCAGTACCTGGCCTTTCTCAACCTTCTCTTTTTTACCATCATTTGCTGCTCGCTATTTCTACATTCTTCCACATGAGATATATCTGGAAAAGGGGGTTGGTAGACTGTCATAAAAATAAAGCTAGATAAAATCTGTTAAAAAATGCTTGCAATGAGGTTTCTGAAAGAAAAAAACACTCTCTCATAAGATCTACAGTAACATAAACACATTTTCTGAATACAAGAATATCTTTACTAATAGTACTTTTTCATATAACTTCTCAATTATTAGAAAAGAATATAAACAATGTACTTTATCCAGAAATGAGCCTTGCAAGTGTTTCATTTCAGAAACTAAATTGAAGGTGACATCAGCGCAGACAGCGGTAACAGTAACTCTTTGCTGATGTTGTTGCATAAAATCTATTTCTCAGCATGCTAGGTTACTGGAGAGTTTGGCTGTAGCAGCAGAACGCACATGCATATAAAATTAGAAACCCATCATGCTTTCTCTGTTCTGCCAATAGTAGATGGTTTAAAACTCTCTGAATCAAATAAGCAACAGGAAAACACAACTAGGTCCCTAACTCAGTTCTGTTGACTAGTGGTGGCAGTAAAGCACCCCCCCCCCGTTTTTTTCTCCATCTGGTGATAACTACAAGAGAGGCAACCCTGGTGAGAATGCCCTGGTTGTCTGCTTGAAGGCATTGCAAACCCTGTGCCACATGGTGCCCTGGCATTTCTGAACTTCAGCAGAAAATCCTTTCTAGAAACCATCAGTTTTAAATGTTGGAGGAAACCTACATAGCAGGTTAACCAAGAGTGCAAGGATGATCCCTTGCAGGAACTGAATTCACATCCTTGACCATAACAGTTCAGTCAGGAGTCTACCACTGGACTACCCTGATTAATGCATTTAAATAGAACAAAATACCAAACAAACACACAGTTCCCTTATTAGAGACAAACCATTCAAAGTTATCTATGTTTATATGGTGCAATCTAGGCCTAACTCATTTTCTATTGCATCCCTATACACAGTAATAGAAACATAACACAACTATAATAATTACAGATATGCTTTAGGAATTGCAAAATTACTTCAAACACCACAGATTTCAATCAATAACAACTGTTTAACTCTTTGAAAAAAGATTAAACACAAAACAGATGAGCTGGTGTATTTTCCCTGAAACTTTAAAACCCAAACCATCAAATTATTCTAATTTAGTAATATTCTATCTTTTATTCTTGTTGATGCACCATGTGCCATAAACTATTGCATTTATGCAGTTTTGAATTAATTTACTGTGTTATATTTAAATAAATTTAATAAATAAATAAAGAAATAATAATTAAAAATTATATTCCACAAAAAACTAGAATGTTATAGAAGCTCACACTAAATAAATCCATATATTTTTTAATAAACAAAAAACTTTTTTCTAGCATTTACTAGCAAAGTGTCTCTTATTGGCAAACAGAGATTTGATGCCATTTCTTCGGCTTCTTGAAACCCAAAGAAACACTTTAAGAAACCGTATTAACCATCCCTCTTAGCAAACTGGCGAAGATTTACAACATAATAAAAGATTTATTATAAAAGCATTTCTCTGAATATAATAGAATTAAGCAATGCTAGTGGTTAGAGGATCCACAGGATGTGTAATCTTGACTGGAACTGCCATCTGTACAGACCATACAAGAAAAAGAAAAAAAATGGTTGACAAAAACTCCAAGGATGCTGAATGCAGTAGATATACTATGAAACAATACAAAGGAATGTGGGCATAAATTTGCCAAATTCTTTCAGAAAGTTTTGAATGCTTTCTGAAACACACCAAGCAGATAGGCAGTGCTTTTGTGGCCAATGAAAGGCATCTTTTATGATTCACAGCCAGCTTTTGTCATAATAATTAACAATGAATGCTTCTAGGCGTTTTCCCAGACTGGCTGGTTTTATGAATTGTCTACATTGTTTACACCTCAACTCCATATCCCTTTTCGTGCATAAAGAAGAAGAAAAAAAAATAAAGATACAATAAAATGAAACTAAACAATGCCATCATTTAAAGAGGAAAATTTTGATATCAGAATGTAAAAAAATAGTAGCAGTAGTACATAAAACATAGGAATAATATTTTTCTATGTCCCACAGTTAAGCGCAATCTCAAAACTAATTAAATGAATATAATAGAGGCAGCTGTGACCTAGTAGTCAGCCTATTAGACTGCCAAAGCTGAAATCCCAGAGTTTAATTCCTGGATGGGGTCAGCTTGATTTGGCAAATCTCCCCAGTCAGTATGGCTTCTTCTTGCTATTCTTCATCAGCCAAAAATAGGATGTCCCTGCTAAAGTTGGAAGTGCAGGGAACCCTCACCTGGAGTTTCTCCAATGTAGATGTCTGTCCCCTCTATTGTAGAAACTGGAATGTGACACAACAACGACGACGACAAATATAATACAAATTTAAAGAATAATATTGTTTTAAATATTTTTAAAAAATCAAACATATTTTAAAAAAAGAATATAGTGTTTTGATTTTAAGAAACTTGATGGTAATCTTTAATTTTAACCTTTCAACCAGAAGATACCGAACAAAATAACGATTTCTAACACAAGTAGAACAACTAATGTTGTTTTGCTGTTGCCATTGTTCTTTTACATGTGTATTTTGGAAGTTATTTTGCTACAGTTGTGTACCATAGAATTTCGAATAAACAACTCATTGAAGTAAATAGGTTTCATCTCAGTATATTTGGTGATAATGTCTATGGCTAAAAAAGAACAATTTAAGTTCTTATGCTGAGTTGTGGGGAAAGACCCTCAAAGAAATGTGTTTTGTAACATTAAATGGTGAGAGGTGCTTGTTTGGTTAATAATAATGGAAAGATCAACTGCCCATGGGATTGAAGAGACCTTTGAGAAATGCTAAACATACAACTAGTACATGTGCCTACTGTTTATCTAACAGTATGAGAAATTCTCTTGTTTATCCAGTGTATAGGGTCATTCTCAGAAGACCAAAGAGAAGAATAAAATTTATGGAAAAGTTATATATCCAAACCAGTGATGTGCAAAGCTTCAGTTCACATCACTTATAATTACAGTTCACTTGTGTGTTACACACCTATTAACCTACTCCCAGTTTGTAAAATGAGGGAATTTGAAAAAAATTCAGCACAGATGGTAAATTTTGTGAATAAATGCCTTTTTTTTTTTGCTAGCAGCCTAAATAAATTTATTTTCATAGTAATGGTTTTATACAGTTGAAGTGCATCATGTTAGTCTCACTGTGACAAACATATGATACATGCAATCTCATACTTTGTCTTGATAACAGGACTTGTTCATTTCTAGACAATCAGCCCTAAGCAGAAATCTCATATTTCTGTAGATATTCAGGCAGACATAACCTGTAAATTCAAAACTTTTAATTTTCATATCTTCTTCTTATAAATTAACACGTCTCATTCATAATCAACCTTGCACATAAAGTGGAACAAAACATATCTATATTATATATAATAAATATCATATTACATAAACTATGTCTATCATTACTTGTGTTTTAATTACAATTACCATTTATTCTTTTTGGTTTTATTTATCATTATTATCTATTTTATAACCATTTAATTGTTTTATATAAAACAGCATAATGTCAGCAATGGTTAAATAAACTAACATAAAAATTAGACTTTGACAATGATATTCACGACAAATGTAAAAAAAAAATATCGTTTGTTTATTTTTTATGCCATATGTTAGTACATCTTTTAAGGAATTCCCCTTATCAGTCATTTACTATTTATTTTGAAGAAACAGGTAGAGACTGAAGGTTAGAGGGGATGAAACCCATTCTCTAATCTGTAAGAGACAAACACATATTATACATCTATAGCCTAAGCTAACAACGATGTTTATCTCTTTTTGTTGCAGGAGGATCTTTAGGTTTTAATGTACACTTGAGAACCACTGTATAAGTGAATCTAAGCCAAATCCCTTTGCCGGTGTAGTCTTCACAACTTGAGTTAAATTTACCAAGCTAAATGGCCAAAATTGGTCACCTATTAAATAGGCTGTTAATTAGGGAGCACGCTCAACACGTGGACAGTTGGTGCAGCTGTAATCTTAACCTCGCACAACCAAGAGATCAACAAAAACGATGAGGGTGGTTTGAAAAATGACAGTGACAACTTGAAGGATGAAACCGGGACAATAATGAAGGATCGGGACACTTGGCTGCTGTCACTTTCCATTCTACGCAATCACACCAAATGCACTGCATGTTGCTTTTGCATTCTTTAAAAAGGTTCTGTTCATATCCCAGCTGAGGTGACATGTACAATTGTTGTGTTGTTATTTAAATAGATTTCTATATTCTGTCAGGAGTCTGTAAAGTTGAAACTGCACAAAAAAACCGATATCTCGATTGTTCAGCCAAGAAAATCCAGTCTAAGTAAAAATAAGTACACAATTCTTACATCTGAATATTCACAAATCTTTTTGAAACCAACTTTGATAAGAGAAAAGCTATCAAATTCACCTTTCATTCTTCTTATGACCTGCATGTTATAGTCAATGCATAAGGCATCCATCAGAAAAAAATCCTTCTTAAACCAAAAGGAGAACAGTGTGCGGTGGTTAGTTGCTGCAGAAGTTCCCTACTAGAATCCTTCAATTTTTAGATGTGGGAGGAAACTGGAGAGTCTAGAAATCAAGCTAGGGAGATAAACCAAATCGAGCCAAGGCCTTTGGCTTTAGCAGTTCAGTAGTCTACCCTGAAACACCACACTGTGCTCATTAACCCTCTACAGTAGGGGAATGTTCTTTGTTCAATGGAATAGGAAACCTGTTTACCTTGGAAGAGCCCGATATACAACCTCATCAGTGAAAGTGGTTGGTGGCAGCTATTAACTTGCAGTCAGACAAAATGGTTAAAAGATATGCAGCCAGAATCATGAAATATTTTTTTTGAAATTGATTATATATTAGAAATGGTATCTTTGACCTATCTGGAACCTACACTTATAAGGGATTTTTGAGTGCATCCAAAGTTATTACAGATAAAAACCTGTCTGAGACAAAATGCCGAGATGTTAGAGCCAGCTCGGTCAGGACAACTGGCTGGGATTAATAGGTGACAGGATGCCAGAGCAGATGTGTGAAGTAAAGGACGTTGCAGTGCAAAACTACTTCCCCATATAAAAGTGAATGAGGGAAGGAAAAAAAAAATCTATGTACTTTATTCACAACTTACCATCTCTTGTTTTCAGTCTACATTAAGTTCATGTAAAGTCAGACATAATGGCACAGTGTGAGACTTTATTTTTAATATCTGATAGCTAAATTTGTGTACTTCTCAATCTGATTGGCACCAGATGTAGCCATTTAACCCAGATAAAAAAATGATGAATGTAAATACAAAATAAACATCATTTAGATTTAAAAAAAAAGAGTACATTTTAAAATGCTAAAGAAAACAGACCTCTGCATTAGATTCCTTATTTTCTTGCAGTTACTGAAAAAAATAGAATAGTATGCTAATTCCAAAGTAGCATGACCCCATCCTCTGCACTTGTTGGCTTTTGGATGCATCCTTATGTAATTCCTCCTGCAGCTAAATAACCCTAAAATATTATATGGAAAATTTGGTTTAACAAGGACTGAACTTAGTTGATGAAGGACTACTTACTACCTCCACTATGACAATTTTTATTTCCTTTTCTTCTTTTGGCATGCCTCCTTTGTGTAATAAAAACTGCAGTAACGATATCAATGAAAGATAACTTTCAGGTGATGACAAAATACAGTATGGCTACATCTCTCTCTCTTAAAATTACCAAAAAATCAAGTTAACGTATTTCATTAAAGAAAAAGAATAAAATAACCCCAAGTTTTATTTTATTATTTTTACATAAAAAACAAACTAGTAACCATGTAATCTGCTAGAATTATAACCACCATGCTAATAAATATTTATATATATATATTTTTTTTTAAAAAAATCAACGAACAAGGGAATTAATTCTTAACTGCTCAGAAGGTTGAACAAATGAGGTGTCATCATCGTCTGCACATATGCATCACAGCAGGAAAGGTCACGTCTGATGCTGTTGAATTTACTGAACCTCATGGGCACTTGAAGTAATGCGATGCCTGTTTATAAACTGTCAACAATGGCATGCCATCCATTTCCCTTATTTGTCTAATCTAGTCACCTGAAAAAGTCCTTTTGGGAAGAAAGTATGGAAAAGGAAAATAATCAAACATAACACAGAATCCATATGTAACTGACATGCAACACACACACACACACACTTTTGGGGTTTCTTATTTATCTATTTATTTACTGTCAATTTAGATTGGTATAATAAAACAGCTAATCATTTCCTACAAAGACTGATCCATTTGCACTCCTTGACATGACCAGCTCTGGAATATTAGAATCTCAAAAATGTGTTCTGGAGAATACCCAAGTCTGACATTTCAAACCAACTTAAAAGGATGTTATGTTATATTTAATGATGTGCCTGCAACTTGTTTATTTGCACAGTTCCCATGGTATTCTTGCAAATGCATTGAATATGCAAAAATGACCCCGGCAGATTTTTTTGCTTAATTATTCACAAGAATTGAGTAATTCACTTTTTAAATTTTGAGGTAAAACACCTGTTCAAATATGATTTCATAGGAATTTTGCTTATTTTTTAAACTTGTTTATTTCTGTTTTTTTTTTAAAGGGCATTTCCTTACTAGTTTCCTTTTTAATTTTGAAATTTATCCCATATTTGGCCTACCCATTCAAAACTTACAAACTGACACAGATATAAAAAGCTTTCTGGCATGTCATGATCAGACCACATGCCAAATTTGGGGGCTGCCAGGTGAAGGACAAAGAAATAATGAGTGGCAGAAAGTGTTCACTCTCTTAAAATGTCATATTTGGGAGAATGTGCTAGAAAACAGATGTAGGTTCCATACCAACGAACTCATGCTTCCTCCACGTGTTCAATGTCTCATTGTCTCCGTTATTCATATGTGCATCAAGAATGCATTTAAGACTTAATAAGTATCGCCTACAAAATTTTCCTTTTCAATCCAGAAAGTCCCTTATCTGTTTCGTGCTTTGCAGCAAATGATTATCAAAACAGCAGATAATTATGGACATCACTACAGTAATAAATGCTAAACAAATAAACAAACATATATTTTATAGCTTAGTTTAGGGGTGGGGGTGTCATAATTCTTGGTCTGCCAGAGCTAAGGGCTGAGGGTATGATTCCCCGTCTAAGTCAACCCTCCCAGACATGGTTTCTTCTAGCACTTCTTTGCCAGATAATCCAGTGGGTTTCCCCCAGGTACTTTGGTGTTTCCGCCTGCATCTAAAAACAAAGAGCTGTAGTAGGGATAGGGATCCAGAAATCCCTGCAACAGTGGAAGTATAAGATAAAGCAAGGATAATATAAATGTTAATAACAAAGAGAACATTTATTCTGAAAAAGCATCCATCCTTTACCACTTCAGTTCTAATCACACTGGAGATGTGAGATCGTTGTACTTTGCCATGCATATGATGTACAAAAAATACATTAACACCTTGAAAAACCATAGGCAGAATCCAGATCATCTTTGGCAGTTTCATCCAATTTCCATTGCTTCCTGAGAAATGAAGACTTTCTAAACCTGCTGAACTGACAAGTTAGTTGAAAACAACTTATCCAAGTTCACCTGTAGAACAGGAAACTGGTCAGAACTCCTTTTTTTTCTCTGCTTGTGGAAAGTAGGTAAGGTCTAAGAAATACGGCTTAAATTAAAAGAAAAATTGCTATCGTTCTTTTTTTTTTCTTCACTGCATAAATTTTAAAATAACCAAATGAATGCAGGTAACACATTTCAAACAGTAAGCTCTGGGATAAAATTCTGAGGTTCCACTAAAAATTATTTAGTCACAAAATGTATATTTTCTTCTTATGCAATGAATTCCACAATGTTAGCATGTACTGATAAGGTTTATGGCATTAGAGAAAAAGAGAGAGAAAGAGAGAGAGAGAGACGTCAGTACACAGAGAGAGAAATGACGTCAGTATACAGAGAGAGAGAGATGACGTCAGTACACAGAGAGAGAATGACGTCAGTATAAAGAGAGAGAGAGATGACGTCAGTATACAGAGAGAGAGAGAGAGAGAGAGAGAGAGAGAGAGAGAAGAGAGAGAGAGAGAGAGAGAGAAAATCTTGTTCAAACATTGCAATGATAAAAAGACAAATTTAAGCAGAGAAACATATTTCAGCAACATAACGTAAAGGGCTCTCATATATGAGAATCTGGGTTTTCTTGATCATGATGCATTTCTATCTCTTGTGACAGAGAATTCACCTCAAATAATAAGAAAGTTATTCTGAAATTAATCTAATTGGACAGACTGGAATTGGTTTTATTTGGTGAATATACAAACGACCACTAATCAGTGTGTAAGAGGGACTTCTCAAAGTCAATAAACCTGCTCGTTATGAAATCCAAAAGAGACCTTTACAAAATTCAGCGTTTTCCTTTATGCTGCTACATAAATCTAGACAATTCAGCAGAATTATTCGTAAATAAATTTGACTGTAGTCATA
Organism: Nautilus pompilius; assembly: GCA_018389105.1. Classification (NCBI taxonomy): domain Eukaryota; kingdom Metazoa; phylum Mollusca; class Cephalopoda; order Nautilida; family Nautilidae; genus Nautilus; species Nautilus pompilius. The sequence goes on along the minus strand of JACATO010000630.1, from coordinate 317,788 downwards.
GAAAGAAACAAAAGAAATTGCTTCAATGATGGATAAATGCGACTGCATTAAACCAGTTTAATTCTTTGAGTGCACACAATCACATATGCACATATATGAGTATTGTGCAATAAAATAGCTCGTAATAATTTTTCTCACTGTATATGATCAGCTTTCCATTAAATAAATTTAGTTTTTTCTTTTAAAAGTAATGTTTTCTTTAACAATAAATCAACTAATATGTATTGCACACTTCAATAGTCTTTTCAGTTTGTAATAATTCTAGAAGAAAGTTTTTTGTACTTTTATCATCACTCATTGCTTTGAATGAACCTAATTTTGTTAAATCAAAAGGTTTATTTATACGCACACGCACATATATATTTCTCATCTTTTAAATTTTTTCAAAAATATCAGGAAATAAGAATTAAAATATAATATTTTCACAGAAACATTGATGTGCTGGTTTATAGAATGTTGTTGCAAAATAAAGTAATAGCAACAGTTAGAATATATAAATTTAACAATAACAAAAATAATAAACTTCATAATTAAAAAGATATATTAGTAATTTCTAATATTCCCCAAGAAACATGAAATTCTAGTCTTCTCTGTCTATAAATCTATTTGGTTATGTGCCATAATACGTGATTTGAAGACCCATGTAAGTTATGTGATAGTTGCAGTTCTGCAATGGTGATAGGAAAGAAGAGAATCCCGATAAATTCACCAGTAAAGACTGACTAACTCATAGTTTGAACTCATGGAATTGGCTCAATTTTTCACTGATGCCTAAAGGATCACCCACTTGGTGAAATGGAAACGAACTGCATGTGTGATGCAATTCTGTCCTTCATATCTGAGAAAGATCAAAATGTGCATTTCAATAAATAAGTGTGACCACAATAGGATTATATAACATTGGCTATCTTAAGAGCATCATTACATTTGTCTAGGTATTGGTTCGTTCCATGTGCAAGATTCTACATGAGCATCAAAGATGTTTTTCAGTGACCTAAGAAAAATATAAGCAGTAATAACTGGAAAGTTGTGTAAATAAGATGGCTAATGTTGGTTTTTTCATTTATTCAAAAAAAAAGAAAGGATAATACAGTTATTTTGCTAATTTTTAGCTTATAACTCTAACAGATTTAGGAGCAAATGAAATAAAAAATAATAGATGTGTCCAGAACAAAAATTGAAGTAATTTTTTCATTTAAAGGTGACACAACTGCTTCACTGGACTGCATCTGTGTTTGTGGAACCTTAAATATAATTAATTTTTTATTTTTAAAATGGAATTTGCAAGTACAATTTAGAGTTATGAAATTTCTCAAACAATGGTCACTTTTATTGTAATGACCAGGTGCAAGAACTCTGCTGCGTCCTCCTCTTATTACCTCTGGTAATAAAGAACCACTGCTGCCTAAAGAGGTTTGATGCCAGTCAGTTTAATTACCAAGAGCAACTTCTGGAAAACCAACAAAGCCAGTTAAAGCACAAGTTTTGTGAACATGAACTGCTGACATAGCACTTTTTTTTATCAACTTTAATGCCAAGCTGGGTGAGGAGTTATTCACATTCCAGTGAATAATACACCAGCAATAATCTGAATTGCAAATCTCGGCTTGTATGCGGACCACGGTGTTAAAATCTGACAAGTACTGACACTGCTAACGGTGAGCCTACAACGCAACACAGGTCATTATAGCAAATAATTTGAAAAGTTCACAATCCCTCAAAGAATTCAGTATCAATATTCTTTTCTGTCTTTTTAAATCCGATGCGTAATGCAGAATAGCTTAGAAATTACACCAAGCAACACAATTTAAAAGACTGAAGCTATACGGTAGTTCAAATATCCATCTTTTTCTATTTTTTTTTTTGTTATTCAAGGCAAATGTGATATGAAGTAGACAGCGGGCTGAAATAACTTGACAAATTAATTCCCATAGAATGTCATCTCTGGCAGTGACAAGTCTACTGAATACATCCTTAGAGGTCAGAATATATAGTTATTAAGCTGTGAAGCAGTCGTAAAGCTGATTTTCGAAAGGCATGAGGTGTGGGAAGTTTCCAATTTTCAACTATCATCCAAAACATGCATTTTTGTAAAGAAAAGGAAACCCCATGGCTACTGAGAGCATTCCTTTTTAATTAGCTTGGATTCTGCTGCTTTTCTCCTATTGTCCACAAAGCGACAAAGCAATCTACAGTGATACACACCAGAAAACACATTGTTATTTTCTGTTGTCACAAATAATACATGTAAAAACTAAAATTATCCATTCCAAGTAGCTTTAATAAAGCCATGTAAGAAGAAAAAATCAGATGAAATATCTGACAAAATATGCTCTCTTAAAATAATACCTGGCAGAATATTTGGAGAATTGGCTTCCAGTAATCATCTATCTAGAGCATGCCACTCCTGGAGATTCTGACAAATGAAAGCTGCATAAATAAATACTCATTTGAGTGGTAAGCTAGTGTAGTATATTTCCTTGTCATAGTTGCATTGACTTGGGTCTTGCACCAAACCGTTGTGTGTCAGTTTTCTCCAGTCATCTAAAAGAATTCTGCTAGGTAGTCCTCCCACTAAAGTTTATGGTATTTAGCTTGCTTCTACATAGGTGTATAATACCTCAATTGGGCTATCAAGTAATTTTTGCATACATGCAAAAAAAAAACAACTTCTTTTGGTCAGTTCTGACACAATAAAAATACATATTTTGGATTATATCATATCTAACGTTTTAAAAAATCTTATAAATACAAATGTTTTTTCTTGTTAAATGTTTGTTAAAATATAGATATTACATCAAATATATATTTTTCCACATCTCTCTGCTTTATACTCTAATGTATTTATAAATGCATCATGTAAGCTTTCTTAGTAGTTTTTTTTTAAATGGGATATTGACTTTCCATATATATATTTATAAATTTAAATAAAGGAAGTAATGTATAATATGTACCTAGTAACCATGGACATAAATAATGCTTGTGAAAAATAAGTGACCAAAACCAGAAGTACTTCTAATGAAGTCAAATATGTTAAATAATAAGTTCATGATAAAATAATATAAAAACAACATACAGTACATTAGGATAAAATAAATATTGCAAGGGGGCTAGAAATTCCCTTTTCTCACTTAAAAGTACAATAAACCTTCCTGCATAAAAACCACTTCTAATGTCAAAATTAAAATGCCCCTACTCCTGCCACACACACACACACTATAACTTTAGTCTCTGTCCAATATTAACTACATCATCATCATTCAGTTTGCAGTGGTGAAAAAAGTGGAATTTAAAACAAAGGGTAGAGTAAAAGACAAATCACAAGATAGCCCTGGTCTATAAAAGTACCTACCACTATCAGCAACTTTTGCTCTAGCCCTATAGATAGCTAACAACCCCTACAGCAGTCAGAATTTTATTTGGCAACCTTTCCATTGCTCTTAAACTGTTACTCAGGTGCTTCTTGTATTCCTAACACCTGTGAGCAGCAACAAAGTCTTCTTGACTGACAATTCCCTGAGTGAACATGTGCATTTTTAAACAGCAAGTCCATTATTGTTTTACTGGTGTATAGTGAAGCTTTTGTGGGCATTTTATTCACCATTAGATTGAAAAGTTCTATTCAGCATGTCCTTGATCAAACACCTCCAAAGGGTTCACCCCTATGGTGATAACTTTTTTTGATTCTGAAGCTGGTGGGTGGACCCTAATTAATGCTGGTGAACTGTAAAAAGTGCGATCATTACTGCATTAAGGAACAACAAGCAGCTGCTTCTTTATAAACAGTGCGCTGAGAACAACAAAAAACACCTCCACTAGTACAAACAGAGGCAGTCTTGAGCACACCTGGCTAAATTAATTATCCACCCAAGGAAACTACTACGGTGACAAATCTGCTTACTTGGGCAGCATGGTCTCTGACATGTAAAACAATAACACATAATGAACCAACAGAACAACCAGAATCACATTAACCCTTCCTATCTAAACAATAGTCCCTGCCATCCTTCAATAAAATTCCAAACCTTCTCATGGTCCAAAAGGTTCTACTATGTGTTTTGCTTTCTGCATGATTATTCTCATACATAACAATAAATGCTTTCTAGAATTTTTATTCTTTACATTTTTGCATTTTTTCTGCCATGTTAAATTTAAAAGTATTCCTTCAAAAGAAGAACAACAATATATTGCTATTTTCTTAGTAGTCAATAGATCTCTCCAAATCAATGGCATCTTCCAGACCACTAAATTAATCACATTTCCTAACGATAATACTGCTGATACACAATCAATCCATGCTAAGCATGTGTAGACAAACAGTGGAGTAAATATAGAGCAGCCATTATGAGCTTTCAATATAACCAGAATACAGGTGATATTTCTAGGATTAGGAAAAAAAAACAAAATGTTTTCTGTTCTCCCCAAATTGTGACAGCAATGATGTATTTGCTGTAGTTAAATATATTCTTTGGCAGCTATGTCAATAATTAACTAACAAAACCTGGAAACAGAGAAAATTCACATAAAAGTATAAAAAAAAATGTGACAAGCCAGCTTAGTATTAAAGTAGTTAAAATTCTAAGCACCCTGCACAACATTAAGATGTCCCACTCATCAGATTGAAGTGAGGAAACTATTGAGTTTATGCGGTGTTACTGTTTTGACATCGTGGTGTCTCTTGGTTATTTTAAAGTCATTGTTTACTTTCCCAAACCCCCTTTTCCTGACCCACCTTAGCCTTAGCTGGGAGCACCATCCAATCTGTTTACAGGCCAAACCATTTAAGATATGTACTCCCCATTATCTTATCCAATAATTTCTCTAATTTCAATCTTTATCCTTGCCTCTCTCAGTTTTGTTTACTATTAACACATTGCCCAATAGCAATTCATTTTATTTATTTATTTATTTATTTATTTTCCTTCTTGAAAATTCTTAATGAATACATTTCAAAACCTGAATACAAGGATAAATAACAAAAGCCAATATGGGAGAAAGAAAGCATAGCAATGAAAAAATAATACAAGCAAATGCTGTAGAATACAGCAGGATAGAACACGTAGCAGCAGCATATACTGTAGATGCATTGCAATTTTTTCTTCTCTTTTGTAGTTTTTCTGTATTTGCAAAATTCATGGAGGTGAGTGGTTTTACGTTTTCCTTTGTTTACTCTAGGTCAGCGTTTTTAAAACATGCATACATTTTGTACAACGTTCTTCCACAATGTTACATGATGAATTCTGAATAGAAGTATTTTAATGTGAACAAAATCTTCCTGAACAGCCAACCTAGGTTCACACATTGCATCCTGTTGTGTGCGGTTTTCATTTCTCTAATCTGCTGATGAGATCTAATGGCTCAGCTTTCTTTCTTCTTTTTTTAAAAATATTTATTCTTGTGTGTTTTCTCTTTAACTACGGTTTTCACAACATTAGGCACACACTTCCATTATCTAAGTCTGATCAGTTACTAATGAAATCTATGAGCGTGTTCACCATCAAAACATGGACAGATATACATACGCATGTCCTGCTGTGCTAACCCACTTGGCAATCAAATACAGCCATGTCTTGAAATCTTTTGATGTTTTTTACTTCAATGTATAACGAAATTCATTTCCTATGGTGCGATTAAAGAAAATAAATAGCTAATCTAACAATGCTAAGCAATCCCAAACCTTTCTCCTCTCCCCCCACTCATCCTTCCAAACAAGAGCACTTTAGCAGCATAAATCCGTTTTGTGATCAAATATCTTGTAAAAATATTACCCAACCACGGACATTATAATTCGAAAACCTTTACAAAAAGCTAAAGAAACGTGTGAAGTCAGACAAATTGCACCATTCCGCCATATTATGTCAGAACACAGATGGCTGGCACACACAGAGAAACATATGATTTCAGATTCCAGTCAAATCTAATAAAAAAAACATTTCTAAGCACCAGTGTACTATCAATGAGAAGTGCTTTAAGCCAATCAAAGGAAAGATCAAAAGATGCCGAACGAAACTTTGGCCCATTACTATTCCTAAACCGTTTTATTGATTACGAGAGCAGAGTGATCGGCGGTAATTGTTTCCTAGATTTTTAAACCACTCTGTTTTTTTTTTTCAAAATAACCACTATCTTTCTTTGAAAAGCAGAAGGCTGCAAACGTGAACTTCAGCAGACCACTTAGAGTCAGTTAAATTAACACTCCATTACATACAAACCATAATGGGAAAAGCAGAGAGCTTGTCAAAGCATATCCAATATACTTTTACTTTTAAAAAAAAAAAAACAGAATCCAATAATCATCAGAATTCTACATGCTGACACAAAATTTATTCCGCTAATATCAGACTGAAACCACATACTGATTGAAAGCTGTAGACAAGTTCCAACCGTTCTCTTCAAGAAAGTGTAAAGCCATCGTTAGAAAGTTTTTATTTTTGTTTATGTTCTGTAAAAAGTTGGGCTGCAAAGAACTACTCATCTAAAAATGTCAAAAATAAACTTGTTGCATTTATCAGTAATGCAGTATTTCCAGATATGTGTGTGTGTGTTGACGTGAAAAAAACCTCCTAAACTAATTAGTCTAAAACACCTTTTAAAAACGTAACTATTTTCTGCTCGTTACTTGCTTTTTGTATACTATATATGATTTTTAAAGAAAGGGATAAATAGATAGCATTCAGCCTGTAACATTTTATATCAGTTTTACATGTTTCATTGCATGTTCTCACTACTTTAAGCTATCAATGATTGCAATGTTCTTTAAATGTTTCAGGTACGTTTTTTTAAATGTTTTTTTATTATTTCTAAGTTCAAGTAACAAACAAGGGCAAGTGATAACGCACAAGCAGATTTCCCTCACTGGGTTTTCAAACAGATAGAGTGCAGAGTTTTCCTAAAAGTTACAGGTAATTTAAAACACCAAAGGCCATGTGTTCAAGTTGGAGTAAAAAAAAAACAACCTAAAATCAATTTAAACTTTTCACATCTAAAAATGATTAAACATAGTTAAGCACGTATGTGCGTGCGTGCGAGACAAAGGTTTTTCGATAGACAAATCATTGATTAGACTTTACTAAACAAATACACAAAGCTATATAACAACAGATGCATGAACCTATGTTTCTCCAGCTTGTATAAATATGTAAGTCGTGGTAAGAAATATAAAAAAACACAAAGATCATCTAATGTCCAGAAAGAGTAGAAAAATAGATCAAAGAAAATAAAATAAAACTCTTTTTCCAGTCTTACCTCTCCCAATTGTACATCTTGATATTAAGCATAATTGCCCTGAATATCAGACCAGCCTGCAATAGGATAGCTTCGGCATCTTGGATGTTGCCACAGAGCAGCGCCATCTCTGCATTGCGAGCCTCTTTGATGGGAATCTCCTTGATGTGAAGTATGTACTGGATTTTGTCCACCTAGTGAAATTGAAAAAAAAATATGTAGAATCAGGCAGGTGTGTGTTTCTAGTCCATTATCTTCCACCAAACAAGACTTCACAGAGAGAGATTTAATGGCCAAATGTAGTGGTAATGACTTGCTGCCTGGAGGAATGGTGCCATGCATGTTGTTAATGGCCTTTCAAGGTGTTTTCATAGATTGCTTGAACGCAAAACCTGATCTCAAGATTGTGATCCCACCCATGAGGTTGTCTGCTTTGCTGTGCAAACTAGAATCTCATTTGTCAAACAGCAACTGGTTTACTGATGCCCAAATGGACACCACCAAACTTTTGAAACATCTTTTATTGCAAATTTTTCTGAAAGTTTTAAGAATATTCTAACATCTTGTGGCTAGCAGCAGTCACTAGGGAGGGTGGCAGGTGACAAATAACAAACTGAGTGTAAATGTTTTAAAGAACCTTATTTGATGTGCTCTCTATGATTTTAAAATACTTTATTTCATCCTCAGTGATGTGCCAGAGCAACCAAATCCAAAAGAACAAAAAGTTTGTTTCATTGACATTAAAATCCATATTTGAAATTTTAGGATCTTTTCCAATCTGCTGTACACCACCTGGGTGTATTTTCACCTAACCACCCTTAAAATTTGTGTTGCTCAGCACAGACTGAGCCAAAGAAGCTGAGGCTTAATACATTCATTGTTAATTTAACCCTTCATAACAAATTTTAATATCACTTCAATCCTGTGTGCTGTGCATTATGACCATGTTGACTGCATATAAGCCAGGTGAACATAAGTACTAACTAGTGCTTCTAGGCTGGTCAGATGTCACAAGGGAGGTAAAAACTGACATGTTATACAGGGTTAAAAATCATATTTGAAATTTCATGATTTATTTAACATATGGAAATCGGCAATAATAAAGCAAAAATTTTAAAGAAAGAGAAAAATAAATATATTGTATCTTTTATTTTAAACTTAAAACAAATCATTTATAGTAAGGAAATAAGGAAAATTGTTTTCTAGCAGACATATTCTAATTCTACATTGGAAAAAAGAAAAAAAACACAAGCTTTAAGTAAAACATTACAGCAGTACCTGTCAACAGGGCCTCATGTCTCAAACTCTGAAATACACACACACACACACACACAAAAAAAATTACGCAGCTCTGCATTGTATTTATATTCTCAACTCTTGAGGCTTTGGACTAAACCAAAAATTCTAAGAAAAGGCTTGATAAAAATGTGAAAACATGTTTCATTATTCTTGCAGGAATGTCTAAAGTTTTCCGAGGACACATGGATGAAACTCTTACAAAAATTAAAAATCATTTGCGTGTATTCTGAATTTTGTATTTGAAGTAATAATGAAAAGTCGTTGTCCCTCATAAGTGGAAGTGACCATTTACATATTATATGCAAACACCTGTGCGCAAGAATTTGTTTATAATGTAGGGACCACAGCCTGATAAATCACACTTTGAGGTAGCAAGTAGTGTAACCTGGTGTAAGAAATCTGAGAAGACCAGACAATTTACTACCTGTATTGACAGAAACCATTACTCTGGCTACCAATTGGCTAACAAATGGGTATCTATTTACTGCTAGGTAAACAAAGACAGGAACAAAACCTGGATCCTTTTGCTTGTAAATCAAGTGCAATGCTATCTACTTTGCTACAGAACTTAAACACTTATAATAACAAAAGCCATGGACTTATTTCCTCTATAATAATTTAGACATCTCTAGCCACAAATCTTTAAAAAAAAACTAGCAACCATAGATGGCTACATAACACCAAACTCATGGTCCCGCCAACTTGTGAGGATTTGAAATGCTTCCAAATATTTAAAAGTATACTAAAAATAAAACTAATATTGCCAATAATGATAAGATACTTAGATGCAGGAGGTGGGAAGAAGACAATTAGTCAGAGTAGAGTAGTTATTTTTTTCACTTGTAAAAGAAAAAATTTGGTCAGTCAATCACGGCTGACACTTGCTAGATAAAGAGCAATGATCTATATTCCACAAGGTGCTATACCATACTTGCCAACTTTCCAAAATTTTCATGGGGGAGACTTTGGTAATCTGAGTCACAAAGCGCTTGAAAATGTAAACAAAGAGCAAAGAAACGGAAACACTCATGATTGCTTTCAGAAAACAATCTCTTATACAGATGTATGGAAGTTTTGTACAAAATTACAGTTTCAGGATTTAATTTTAACAAACTGTGAAGTTTTAGTTAATGACACTTGCAAACAAATGCACTGGGAAATATATGTACTAGATCTGGAACATGCATTTTCGAGTGAAAGTTAACTTAACTCCACAGCATATATAAAACTAAATTGACCAGAGTATTGTTACAGTACAACAATGTAGGAACAATACAGTGCTCGGCATTCCGACCACAAATAAAACATCTATGATTTATTAATACACGGTAAATATCTTTGACAAATGATTTGTCAGTTTACAAACAAACACAAGTGAAAATAGCAACAGAAAATGTGTTGGATTACCGGCATCGATAATACATATATAAGCAACATTTATTTCAAAATAGAAAGTTTCTGTCTTACCTTGCAAAATGCACTTGTCTGGGATGTTGAGCATTTTCTAACCCAAGGAAAATCTTTCTCCCATGCTGGTTGGTATTTTGTTTCATATTTTTGGCGTTTAGGGTTAATTTGGGTAGAGTATGTACTATCTCCATGATTTGTTGTTTACAAAAATATGGCAGGTTGTTGGCGCTCAAGTTTGCCTAAAGCCCAGCTGGCTAGTGTGTATCCAGCCCAAGTCACTGTCCAGTCCTTGTAGTGTGCTCTGTCCCATGCATTGTGGTCCATGGTCCCAATAGGAGTGTGGCTCCATTACATCAGTCCTACTGGGGTAACAGGTCTAGTTCTGGCCCCTGTTGCCAGCATGTATTGTTTGTTTCTATCAGGGTGAAGGAGCCACAGGAAGTTGTGGAGGCCAGTGATGCAACTGGGAGTGTCTGAGGTGGGAGACAAGCCTGCTGCAGAGTGGCAGGTGGCTATAGGGTCCAAGCTGTGATCCATGCACAATGGGGTGATGGGTTTGCTGATTTATGATTGGTCAAAATATGAAACTCACAAAATGTCTACTATGGGTGACAAAAACTTGGGAGACTCCCACCAAAATCGGGAGAGTGGGCAAGTATGCTATAACTTAATATAGTGTTTTAGAATAGACTTTTTGGAGGTATCTAGAATTTTTCATTAGGTGCCAATTACTGAAATTATTAAAGAGGGTTCATTAAAAATAATTAAAATAGAAAATTCATATAAATGAACTTAGTTAATTTTACAAAATATTGTGAATCCTTAATAACATTGAAAATGATCAGTTGTTATACTGGAATTAGTAACAATGAAGATGATCATTTTTTGTCATATACAGAACTGGACAAAGCAAAATTAAAGATGGTCAGTTGCTAAACTGGACTAGGTAAAAAGGAAGATAATCAATTGTTGTTATAAAGAAATATTGACTAGGTAACAATCAGAGGATGTTATAAAGAGAATTGGCAAAGTAACAATAAAGAATATTTTAAAGAGAACTGGACAAGGTAAACAAGAAGATTATAATAAAGAGAATTGGATAAGATAACAATGAAGATTATCATAAAGAGAACTGGAAAAAGTAGCCATGAAGACTATGAGAACTGGACAAGGTATCCATGAAGACTATCATAAAGAGAAATGGACAAGGTGGCCATGAAGACTATCATAAAGAGAACTGGACAAGTAACCATGAAGATTGTCATAAAGAGAACAGGACAAAGTAACACTGAAGATTATTATAAAGAGAACTGGACAAGTTAAACAAGAAGATTATCATAAAGAGAACTGGACAAGGTAACCATGAAGACTATCATAAAGAGAACTGGACAAAGTAACCATGAAGACTACCATAAAGAGAACTGGACTAGGTATCAGTGAAGACCGATTGTCCCATACAGTGTGGTTGTAATAAAAATTTACCATCTGAAATGAAAGAAGACCATCTTTTGTGAATAATGAATAAAAGCAATTCTCCAAATAAAAAGGAACAAATGGTATAGAAAAAAGCACAAAGTCAACAGTTCTTATGAATACAGGATAGCCAGTATGCAGGAGAATACACACAAACAATAACACTTGTAAATTACTTAACCTTCGAAATATATACTCGATGTGTACAAAAAAAGAGATGCAACAAGATTCCCTGAAGCCTAAAAGTGACTTTGCAGCATTGCAAAGAGGTTAAATTACTCATATTTTCCAACTCTCTCCCACCAAATAAAAGTGAAATGAAAAAAACAACATATTTCACACTTAAGTCTGGCATATGAGGTTTGTCCAAAAAAAGAAACCAAACTTTTAAAACAGCGCTCCAACCAGCCAGTGCAGCGTGCTCGCGACTGAAGTGCTGTGTATTGGTGACCTTGACCTTCAGGCTAATAATATCCGCATCATGCCACGTCAGTTAGTCATTGATCTACATACATGCACTAGAGAACGTATGTTTAGTGCACTTGGCGATTTGTCACAAGTTGAACAGTAAAGGATCTTGAAGAGCAATGTGTTTGTGTGAAATTCTGTTTCAAATTGGGAAAAACGTTTACGGAGACTTTTCTAATATTGCAACAGACCTATGGGGAGGATTGTTTGAGCCGTACGCTCGGCAGAACATCCACTGAAGACAATCCCAAATCTGGATGACCTTCCATGACAACGGACGACAATCACATTGAGAAAGTGCGTGCTGTGATTCATGGAAATCGTTGCCTGACTGTCTGTGAAGTTTCTGAAGAAGTAGGCATCTGTAAAAGTTCGTGCCACATGATTTTAAAAGAAAAATTGAACATGCATCGTGTAGCTGCAAAATTTGTGCTGCGTCTGCTGACAGATGAACAAAAAGAGAACTGAATCAGTCAGTCAGTCAGGGGCTCTTTGATCATTCGAATGCTGATGAAAGCTTTCTGAAAAGTGTCATAACAGGTGATGAAATGTGGGTGTACAGCTACGATGTCGAAACAAAAAGGCAGTCATCACAGTGGGTTGGATCATCGTCGCCGCGAGCAAAAAAAGCACGTCAGAGTCGCTCAAATGTGAAGGTGTTGATTGTCTTTTTTGACTTGAAGGGTGTCGTTCATCATGAGTTTGTTCCACGTGGTCAGACGATCAATAAAGAGTTTTACTTGGATGTCCTGAGGCAGTTGAGAGAGGCAGTGTGAAGGAGGAGGCCTGAGGCATGGAAAAACAAAACCTGGATACTGCACCTGCTTACGCATCACTCCTTATCCTTGACCTTTTGGCAAAGCACGAGACTTTCATCCCCAAGCTGCCCTATTCTCCGGATTTGGCCCATGCAGATTTTTCTTTTTTCCCAAAGTTGAAATCCACCCTGAAAGGTCACTGATTTCAGACGATAGAAGAGATAAAAAAAATTCTCTACGCGAACTGCACAGTATCCCTGATAACACGTTCCAAAACTGGAAAAAACGTTGGGAGCGGTGTATCAACAGTGGAGGGAACTATTTTTAAGGGGACGAGTCTGATTAAATTGTATGTAAAGCAATAAATTTGTTTTTCAGAGTTCAGTTTCTTTTTGGATAGACTTCGTATTTAAAGTTAAGTGTGCACAATTCTGTAAGTGTGGGAACAAACAGCCCTGTGACAAGAATGCCCTAATCTTTCAAAATATATGTATGCAACAATATTTTGTTCATCGCTGAATGTGAAAGAAGGGAATCTATTTCTTATTTGTAGAGCTAAAGGATTTATTTAACCGGAGCTTTAGATTAGAGAAACAAATACACAAGCACAAAATATTTAGGAATCTATCTCAGCTATAACTTAAAGAATTGTTTTATTTTACCTTGCATGTGTATGTATCAATGTCATTTAATTTCGTATAAAATGAGAAAAAAATTAGAAATGCTCATGATACTTGAAAATTTTTTTGTCCAAGTTGCATTAACTCGGCCTTGTTCATTTCTATTCTTCTTATGATCCATCATCTTGTCTTGACCAGCAGCTGCCTTACTTCTCTACAAGGAAATATCTTCAGTGTGCAGGTCAGTCAGAAATGTTAGGGAAGTGTTAGACTGCTGGCTAGGTAGGTTACCGGAGTACATACTTAGAGAGCCTTGAAACTAAAGAAGTGTGATGGTCAGATCAAGGGCATCTTGTTGGTACACACACACACACACTGATAAATACCTACTGGTGCTCTTCTATATATCTAAGAAGGAAAACTAAAGTGCCTGGAGAAAAATCTATACCAATGAATGAATACAGAAGAGCAAGAAGAAACCATGCTTTTGGAAGCTTGCCAAATCAAGCTGGTCTCCAGCAGCAGGCCAATGTGCTACGTGCTTGGCCAGCCATCACAGTTCTACTGTCCATCTTTTACGAACTAATGAAAATAATGAATTCTCATAAAAATTCAACACCGAATTTCAGCCAGTCACACCAGGTCAAGTGGTTTATCTATAATATAAAATGGTCATAATGGTCATTTTGGAAGCTTGTTCTGCTTTGAAGAGTTTCCTTTAGTTCAACTTTAAAAATCAAACTATTTGTCTGGTCAGGTATGATTTATTTACATGCTCAATAAAATATAACCAAAGGGAATCTTTTTGTGTGAGAGGATGAAGGGAAGGTGGTTGCCCATATGATACAAGTTTCTGAATTTCCCAGAACAAAATCAAAACAAAAACTAAGGGCAAGGGAACACCTGGATTATTTCAACAATGCAGATTTTTAGCGGGCATCCAGCAGGGGCCCTGGGCTCCACAGAATAGTATAAATATACCAATTTCAGCAGATATTTTGCTGCATGTAGCCAAACACGCAATTCTCTGCCAAATGATACATAGGTGCCCAACCCTCAGGGATGTAAAGGAGAGAGGTGAAACAATACTGGTAAAATTGAAACCTGTAGTGCCATAGATACAGGATTGTGTCATTGCCAAGTAAAATTATTTATACCCAAATGGCATGTGCAAACGATCATCATCTCAGACAGCAAACAAGCTGGGAGAGCAGGTGGAACTAACAATTAAAGGGCTAGCTCTAAGAGTGGCTAGGTGCTGTGCTTGTCAGATGAATCATATCAGGGTGTGCAGTTATTTTGTTTACTGATGTGGCAGACAAGAAAATAAAACAACTCAATACACGAATTAATAGCTCAGATGACTCAACCCTTGAATTAACAAAAACTTTCATCAGTGATGCACGCACTGCGAAGCAAAACAAAGATAATTGTGGTACTACGTGTTCCACACGGAAATGTGGCCTGACATTCATAAGATTCAGTGGAAAGAGTTTGTAAGGGTTTAGTTTGAAATTTTTAAACAGTAGATAGCATAATCAGAGCAATTGATTTTCGGTCATTGTTTGTTTGTAAAAAATCATTAGTAGAAATTTTGTTTGAAGCATATATAAAGAAACAATATGGTCAGCTTTTTGTTAGCATCACTAAAGAAAACTGATAAGTAGTTACTGAAGCTTTAAAATAAAGAGAGCAACATATGGTATAGTTTATGCTTTATATATGCAAAGGGGGACACTATTCTTTATATTCATCACTATTTGACAATTTGAAATTGTCAAATGAACGAGAAGACCAATTAAAGATGATTAAAGCTTATAACAGTATAGGAAGAAAATAGTTAAATTTTTATTACAAAAAAAATAGTAGATTGAAATATTTTTTTTAAAAAAAAATCATTTTTTAACAATGATATCTATTCTCTTTCTTAACTGCATCTGTGAAATATCAAGAAAAATACCTGTTGGACATTTGTTGAATTAGACAGCCATGGTTGCTTTCACTTCTGTTATCAGCCAGTCTTTGACTAAGGCCAAATGGGACAATTGCAAACTCAATTTCCTGGTTTAGCAAAACTACTTTTAAAAGTCTAAGTAGATACTTTAAACATGGAAAATAAGTTTTAAAATCCTCACTGGTTCTTCCATTCTTGCTCTGTACTAATCATCAGAACAAGTTATTGATGTAGTGTACATTTCAGACACTAAAACCTCTTAATAAGTTGTATGGCCTTTAACAGGGTGACTTTGATTTTGCATGAACTAACCAACTAGTAGTAGTAGTGTTTGATCAGGTAGTGTTGTCAATTATCTTCAGACTATTTAATATCCCTTGTCAATACACTTCTATCAAAAGTTTGCTTGTTCAGTAATATTACTCCTGATTGATCCACAAAGAGGTTTTATGTGCACAAATATGCTGTTTATTGGGTTTGATGAGATTAATGAGGAAAACCTACATAAGGAAGTCAGAGTCATTACAGAGATAGCTCCAACAAAAAACCTGTACTTAGAAAGCAGCTCAAGCATTTAAATGAAAGTCATGAGCATGTCAGTGGCTCAGCTGTGGTGATGTTGCAGGTAGAGACAGACAGACAGTGTGTCTGCAATTTAACATAAAAAGGCCATAAATATATATCTTATATGACAGGACAAGCGCTATTACATGGCTCTACAATCTCATGCAGCAGCCTTTTCAGCATGATCTAGCCAGGTACTACTTGGCAATCCATCCTCACGAAACACGTAATCCAAATCATTTTGTGCCAAAGTCCCATAACTCAACATGTTGGGCAGTCAGTAATAAATGGACATGGTCTGATATTCCATAGCCCTCTTTAATATTGACTGCATAACGTATTGCATATCTTTGGTATTTGGAATGATTGTATAACTAATAATCTAAAAAAAACCCCCAAAAAACCCCAGCAGTCTTAGCTAATTAATACAACACTTCTCTGACATTTGTTTGATCGTCAAAGTCTTCTGCTGGCTTCTCTCTATAGTTCTTTATAGAGAATTATGCTTCTTCTGTCAGTCAAATTAATATGCAATGCATACAAGTCAACAGATCTATGAAAGGTAACCAAAAAGAAAAATGCGTACTACATATAGTGTTGACATTTGGAAGACACAGACCTGTTGAGGGAGGAGAAGAAAATAAATGAGCTCTTGAAAACCTCCAAGAAACTAACTAATCCTTCCACCACCTGCTCCAAGAAAGTTTGATTTAAAAAAAAAAAAAATTACATACCTTTTGTATAATCACATTATGAAGTGGTTTAGTATAATTAATGGTACAATGCTATAGTTGGAAAAGCAACCTTCCTAAGTCAAATTTTTCGACAGGAAATCATACTTGGTAAGCTTGGAAATAAAAACAAACAGAATTTCTGAAATATATATATATATATACTAACATTTTGTTGTTTTTTTTAAGAAATGTCTCCAGCAATTTTTAGGTTTGCTTTGTTAGTGCAGTTTTATTCTGGTTCTTCGTGGAAAAGAATTCAGGTTAAAAGGTGTGTCATTGAAGGGAGAAAAGGTGCATCGTTAGCCACTGCTCAAATACAGTGGAAACTCATTTATCCAAACTAGTGTAAACTACGAAGTGTTTGGATAATCAAGATTCTGTCATTACAAAATTTGAAAGTAAATGAATATCATACTGTATCCCTACTGTTCTCATACATAGAAAGCTGAAGTTTTAGCAATAACAGAAAATAAGCATTATCATTTATAAGATGTTTTATTAATCAGCTAACCAATACCAGCGACCTTTTTGTACGTTGTGGTTTCCATTTATAAACTACAAGGTTATGCATGTGCTTGAGCAACAATAAATGCATTGTCTTGGCTTTCTTTCTGTCAACCACTTATGGAAACCATCAAACATTTCCTTAGCCTTGGAGTGACTAGGTTTATCACTCATCACCAACCACTATTCATCTCCTTTCCTATCTGATAGCTGACAGTCATCATGCTTTATAGTCACTGCATCCAGGACTCTGTTTCAGAACCTGAATAAGTTCCTGTCACATCACCCTTATCACATGCATCATTGAGCTGTTCCTTTGATACCTTCCCACATTTCATGGGCCCTGTATGATGTGTTTCTGATTGTTAAACACTTTCAGAAACTCAGCATACTCCACACTTATTCACTGTAAAAAAAAAGAGAAAAAAAGCATCTTCTTTAGCAGTACCAGGTGATAAACTTCAGGGTGTCCAAAAAAACCTTGATCCATAATCTTCAAAGGGGAAATCACAACGGGCAAAAAAAAACCAACAATGCACAGATGTTTTTAACTTTTGATATCAATCCATCATCATCTAAGTGGAAAGGTGCATTCTCCAAAAGTAACAAAACTTCCTTTTCATTAAACCAGTTCTTGGACACACTCTATCCGCGTACTCTTGATTTTTGTATATCACTGGAAAAGCATTGCAATTTATGTTTTTAAGAGCTTAAGTATTTTTTGACTTTCTAACAACTGTCAACTTCATTTTATGATTTAACTGCATTAGCCTGTGCCAAGATCATTATGCTCATGCCTAACTGCCAAAATCTTAGGTAGCAGAATTTTCCAGTAGAGTCCTATTTCATCACAGTTACACTCGGCTGGGAGTAAACCCATTTCTTGAACAATAGTTTTAAACTAGACCCAAAATCCAGCAACAACACCACTCTACCCAGAGTTTGTTCACCTTGAAAAGGAGATTGCTCAATTCTGTGACATAATTTGAATTTCTTAAGCAGAACAGAACTTGCAGTAAATTTCCTGGTATAGCCCAATTTACCATGAAAAATACAAAGCTTTTTTTTTTTTGCACATAAAATATCAGCCCAGACATTGATTAGCTGAGTGTAAATTTGTGTACAAAACACCAATACAGAGCACTATCTAATGTATCACGATTCATTTCTTTCATCGTTTTTGAGCCCTGTTACCTTTAGTTGATCTAGCTCTACTCACAAAAGCCTTTACTTTTTTCTTGTTGCTTTTAAAACCACCTGCAGTAGCTTTCTGATTTAAACCACTGCTGTTATCTTCAATATTCCCAAAGGCTCCAGTTCACAGAGGTGAAGCACACCAAATTCCAAAGTATTCCAGTTAACAAATGATCAATGTTAACTATTGCATAATGAAGAATGGCTGCACCTGCAAGTGACTACAGTACACATGTGGGGGGGGGGCACATCAGTGTCACAATGTAAGAAAGCAGTAATTCTTCACCTTGCTTAGTAAAAAGGGAGAAGTTGAAATCAATAGACCACAATCATTATCAGGCAATCATATGGAAAACAGACAAAATTGGGTAATGGTTATCATCATCTCATTGCCATACTGAGCTGCAGCACACCACAAATCAAACGTTACATGTTCTGAATTAAATTTTTTTGCATTCAACAAAGAGAGCTTCTAATTGTGATTAAAAAGTATAATATTTACGAAATCTTATTCATAGTGCTGTGCTAATATTCTGCACTTTCCTCTTCCAGCTTACTGCTGTAAAATATCAGTCTTGAAAGTCAGGAAAGGTTAGCCAAAATGATGATTATTCATGGTGCTGCTACTATATCAGACATGACAGCTTTTATCAACATTTCAAAATTTTTTAAAAAAGAAGACAATATGGAAAATTATTCCTTTGCATTGTTCTCTGTAGATACTCAAATGTCTTTGTGGAAAACATCTCTGAACATTCTTTGTCAGGGTTAGCAGGTGTGTAGCTTTTCATTCTAATTACTTAAAGTACAAAGTAAATTGTCATAGTCTGCTTCCTTTCAAAAAAATCCACAATAAGGAAATCCTATTATTCTAGGGTCACTACCCTGATGACCTTTATATATCATATACTCCTGCACTATTTCTATTACTACATTTTCCAAACTATTTCTGTGTTTAATCTATCTAAGGCATTACATTCTTCAGTTTTAAAATTCATTGTTGTTAATAGGTGTGTTCACATATTGGTATGTAATTAACTATTAAATGCTTTGAGAAAAGTAACTTGTAGAATTGGTGTGTGGGTGGGATCTGAAACAAGTTTATATCACTTGTCAATAAGAAAACCATCTTACCATGTAACTGTTTGAAAGCCAGCACACTATTTAGCTAAAATATACACCAGATGTAATGTAGATGCAGTAATAATATCTGCAATTGAAAAACAGGGTTCAGCCAAGTTTAAAACAAGGTACAGCTTCTGTACCATTGCACGATGGCAATATTTTCTCTAGTGAGGGCAGAGGAACTTACTGCGTATTTTGTACACTTACATAAAGAAATATCAGCGCACAATTCATTTAATTTTTATCAACTGCCCAAGCTAGTAACCAAGTAAACATGGCAGATTCTAGTTTTATGAGATGCAAAACAGTAAGTCATTTCGAGAACTGAAGGACTAAAGAATTTGTTTTTTTCAAAACATAAATCTGAAGTTCTTTTTACAAAATGAAACAACAACAGAAACCAGTAAATCAATGTTGCTGTCTTATCTCTGCTCTCTTTTGTCACTTTTTAAATCATGTGATGCTGCTGCTGCTGCTGCAGAATTGCAGCTAATGCATCTAGTCAAAAGAAAAATGTGACACATTATTATTTTTTTTAAAAAGATGACTAATTCTTGAAGTCTGTAAGCTAATTGGAAACTAACTTTAAAACCAGTCTTTGATCTTTTCTTTTCAAAAAACACACATAAGTCATAGAAACAAAACAAAAAAAAAAAAACATTAAAAGCATATATATATATATATATATATAAACATGTCTTGGCGCACAAACTAAGGAAATCTGATATAAAAGGAAAACAAATGTGATCGGTCATCAATTAAAAACAAAAAAATAAACTGCTCAATCATTCTCTCTCTCTATCAGGCATATTTTTGGAAATATTGCAAACTGTTGGTCCATTATTTTCCGAGATAACCATACATTTGAAATTTCCATGTTTCATTATTTTATGCAGTTGCTTTCAAGCTTCATTAAACTTTATATATTATATGTGTGTGCGTGTGCGTGTGTGTGTGGGAGAGAGAGAGAGATGGAAAGATGGAGAGATGGATTGATGGAGAGAGAGAGAGGAGGGGGGGAGAAAGAGAGATCAGGTTTGCATGCCAGATATTTTTTCTAGTTTATAATCTTAAAAAATTAGCTAATCATTAAAAACCCAACACTATCAACTCTTCTATTACCACCACCACCAAGGTCTTCATCTTCTTTCCTCTTTCTCCCTCTACTCTTTTTCTTTAGCCCCTCTGGGTATTATTTAGAATTAATGAAAAAGTGAAAGCAAACAGCAAAAAAAGAAAAGCACTTGGAAAGTTGTTGGCCCCCCTTCTCTCTCCAACTATAGATCAATATCAGCGTGGCCAGACTCCGTAATAACAGGGCTAGCAAAACTGAAACATCCTCTTTGATAAAAAAAAACAAAACTTAAAACATCCGTAAGCTTACCACCAACATCAAAGGGGAACTAGTCATTAGAAATATTGCAAAGCAAGGTAATTGTGATTAAATTGATAAAGTAGTAAGCTGACACTGGGGTTTTTCTTTGGTGTGGCTTGCCACAGGTTATAATGAACAAGTGAGCGTGCAAGCATTCATTTTATTAACTTATGGAAAAACCAAACAAACAAAACAACAAATAAGCTGATGTGTTCCCTAAGTATAACCTTACATAAATTAAGTTCTTATGAAGAGGTGAGTTTCCCAGAATGCCCTGGACATCAGCTAAAAATATTTTAACAGAAAATACTACTTATGAAATTAATTTGTTATAGGTTAGACAAAAATCAAACAATCTAAAAAACTAAATAAGAAAGACTCATCTCCCAAGCAAATGCCACTTTGGTTATCAAAAAGAAATTTAAAAATAACAGTAGTGTGTCTTACTATTTGAGCACTATCTATATACCATAGCAAGACTAGAGGTGAAATAAAAAGAATTTCTATTCATAAAAATTTTTCTTAATCATGAGAGACTGGCTGAGAGTATAGTGCAAGACAGGTCAGCCTAACATAAGTGACCTGAATATACTGTTTGGTCATAACAGAGGCTGTTCATATCTGATTGCTTTGCATTGTAAAAGACAGTTTCCCAAGCTTTCCAGAAATTTTACCAGTCAACCACTATAGATGATTTTCACAAAACAAAAGAAAATGTTACAATGAATAATCCCAGAATTCTCTGCTCACAAGCTTATGCAAGTAAAGTGAATTAAAAATAAAAGCAAAACCAGTGCTCAGTAAAATGCTTAAATATAATGTTAGTTTTCTTTCACAAACTCATTTTCAATGACATCAAGATTACTGAGAACATTGTGTTGAGACTTTAAACTGCAAATATAAGAATCTTAATTCATTAAGTATTTAAATCCAGTTTTGAATAAATGCAATAACCTGTATTTTTCCATTCAATTTGATACTCATCCTCCCCTCAAACTTGTATATATCTATGCTCTACCATAATAATTTGGCCTCCTGTTATTATTACAAATGTTAGTTTGTTTCAAAATCACAAAAAAATAATAGAGTAAAATTCTTCCCTAGTAATTGATCAAGCTACATTTTGCAGCATAGAGAGTTTTTACCCAGTTTGGCATTAAAACATTAAAGTTTTATGTCATGGTCTGTGGTCCAAGTTCTCCAATAGATCTTCCTTTAAGTTCCATCATAATGGCAAGATGTGGATGCATTGTTTAAACTGAGAATCCAGACGACCTTAATGGCGCTCAACTGGAATCATCAGGGCTTTGGGATACTGAGGAAAAAACATTGAAATCCTTGATTTCTCTACCAAACTGACTATATGAGCTATATTGTGTAGTGCCATTTTCCTAAAGCATTTGAGCATCAACTCTCAGTACACATTGGTACAATAGCAAATGTCTTTAAAATGGCAATGTACCTGGCAGAATTGAAACATCCTTTCAAAAACACCCACTTAGTCTTTCCACCAAGCCAAGCTGTAGCCCATACTATGGTTGGCATGGACTAAAAACACTGGAATTGAAGGTCTTCATCTCTAACACCAGGTGTAACTTCTAAACATGAATTGTTGAACCCTGGAATCAATGGAGAAGAAAACATGCCATATCCTTTGGTCAGATCTCATGAAGTGTTCTATCCTTTCTAGTCAAGAGAGTTTGTCATGCTCATTTATGCCCTCTGTAACTAAGCCAGTAAAGACAACGTTGGACCATTCTTTGGTTTATTTATGCATGAATGATGCCATCAAGAGTAATTTGACAATGTGTGTGGATGTGATGAGTAATGGGACTTTTTTCATCGTGTCATGGTTGAAGACCTCAAGTAATTTATTCCAAAGTAGTAACAATCACCACTGTGAATTTTATGATATTATGGCCACAGATCCATGAGGAATATTGAGATCTTTAGTAATCCATTGCTCACTTTGAACAGCCTATAACATAAATTTGGGGGTAAACGAGGGAATATTTAGAGATCTGCCTATTTTTGGCATAATGATAGTGCATACTGGTTATCTACCCACCTAGACATCCATTTTACACACAATCACATCTGTAATATGGAAATTTTGAATACATTTTTTCATTTATTGTGATTACCAAATTAATGAAGCAGGGCACTCTGCATATCTGGCAAGTTTTCCAATTTTTTTTCTTTGCAACCTTTGATTTGGTAAAAATTTACTAAGCTATATCGTTGCAAAATATGTCTCTGTTTGTATTTTACTTATTTTTTTACTACTACAATTTTTGTTAAAACATAAATCCTTGCCATAATAACTTAGCATCCCTTCAAAGAGTGAGCTTGTTTATTATTTACATATGTCCAACAGTTGTCATTGCTGTAAAATAGACTGATGAAATTGATAAACATTTTTCCAAAGAAGTTTGATGTCAAAAGTATATGGCTACTGGTTAGGCAATATACAAGGTATCACATAAATCCCTTTATCCAAACCTTTTCCTACCAGAAAAGAGTGAGCAGAAAGAAACAAATACAAAAATTGATTTATTTATTTTCACACTTATTTTAACATATATTTCATCTAGATTCTAGAGGGTCATTGTAAGAACCATAATTTTATGCACACAAAATTATGTAGCACTAGATACAATGAGACATGTTTTCTAGGGAGTTATATTGACAAATGCTGCACAGATAGCTTCTTTTTAAGTTCTTCTGTTGTTCCATATTTCTGTTTTTCAACTTTCTCTTTGATGAATTCCCAAAGGGAATTATCATATATTGAAGGATCATGGCTCTGTGAAGGTCAGGCGAAGGAGACTGGTGAAGATGCTAATCTTCTGCCAATGCACCAGCTTGGAAAAGCCTCATTTAGGTATTCTCGATAATGAACAGGTACCCCCATCCTGCTGAAACCATGATTGACCATGGATACCAAGTTCAGGTTGTTGGATGAGTCACCCTCATAGCATCTGCAGGTAAACGAACTGGTTCACAGATCCATTGAAGAAATAGGGTCTAATAAAGTGCCATCCACTCACTGTTTCCCAGATCATGACATGGAAAAGATTATTTTTAATTCTTCAAAAAAATAAAGTGGGGATTTACATTGGACCAAGATACCACATTTCTTTGGCAACTGCTTTGATAAAGCACATCTTTATTGCTAAAAAGTGCCTCCTTTCCATATGATAGCAAGGTTGGAAATGTTCAAAGGCAATTTGTCTGCAATCTATTAATGTCCTCATTAGACAATTGATTAACCTCATCAACTGATAGATGCAGCTCAAGATCCTTCTATGTATGCTTATTTTGGAATATCAAGTTTCAAAGAGCTCTTGCATAATAACTTCCTCAGGGATTGCCTCATGAATGCAATGATTTCTGCACCTCTTTCATTTCGTGTGTGAGGCCATCCCCTTTAAGAGTCCTTTATGCAGCCAACACTAAATAATTTCCTCTCCCAAGCAAGAAGAGTCTTTTTATTAAAGATAGTTTTTAGTGAAATCTGGCATGAAAGTCATCATACAAGTTATATTCCAGTTTGATTATGTTCAAGTGTCCAAATACTCATCACAGAGTACTCTTCAGATCAAAAAAAAGCAACAAGACATGTCAACATGGGAATAAACTTATTGGACACCCTGTACAGTAATGTCATCAATTTTTGCTATCTATAGATACTGTGCACCAAATAATTCATCTGTTTAAGTAGAAGGATGTAACCATGCACACCAAAATCCTTGATGTCTTGTCACTACATGCATAATAGACTGTTATCCCACCAAGTTCTCCATGATTGCTAGACAGACATTTAGTATGGGACAAAACAAAAGAAAATGCTTCATTGATGGATATTTAAATTCTGTTAGTCACCATAATCACCTTATCTTGCAAGAAGGCAGAAACTGTGTTTAGAAAGAATGACAATTATCTCTCTGGGACACACACAGTCTGCATATGACAACATAAAGCACTTATGGAAGATATTCATAGACATTTAAGGGCTAGATGACTAAATTCACAGCAACAGTTAACTGAATAGCTGCAAATATTGAAGAAAGACCAACCAAATTTGTACGTTTGCTGATCGTGGCAACAGCCAAGTCCAGTCCCCTATTGGCCATGTCTAGCCAGTTGTACGGTTCCTCTTGCTCATCTATTACATGACTCCTGGATTGGGTGAATCTCCTCTCACTTCTAGTAGGGTTTATTTGGACACCTCAATCTATAGTGACCATAGATTCTGTGAAAGTTTAAAGAGCTGTATACAGTATCTATAGCCAAAAGGTTAACACAGTATGTAAGCATTTAAAGTAGTAATACAAATATAAAATAAACTCACTTAAATATTGGTAGAAAAGCTAAACACTAACCAGGCAGTACAATACTAAATTTAATTTTAAATGAAAGATACACATGGTAATTAAGAAAAAGAGTGAAACCATATTTCAAATTTCCAGAGTAAGCATACATGTACTTTTGGATGAAATCTCATTTTTCTGTATAAACATGAGAATCTGTCTTTAATTAATCATATGGACTTAAGTTCAGTAAGAATGCTTTTACAGTTTTAAACAGATAATGTTTGGATTCAAAGTTGAAAATCATCAAATATTTATTTATCAGATACTTAAAAGAATTCATCAGGGAAAAAATGTTTCTTCTGTTTGCCTTACAACATTTAAATCAGTATACTCAACTGACAAAGAGAGAGAGAGAGAGAGAGAGAGAGAGAGAGAGTGTGTGTGCATGCACATGCACTCTAGGCATTTACTATAACTGCATTTTCTTCCTTATGTTTACTTAATAAAAAATAAAGTCACAAATATGGTGCCTGTCCCAAGATTCTATTTTTGTTTTCATCATATTCCAAGAATGAATTTTCTAAAATTTGTACATGCTGAGAGATTATTAAAGTTGTCCATATGCATAAATGGACATGAAAAAAGGATTTTATATGTTGATACACTGTTTTCTATAAACATAAATTTCTCTCTAAAAACCAAATTAAGCTGGAAAAACCAAAGGATTAATTCTACAGGATAAAATACTAATAAGAAAACAATATCCACAATATATTCTTCATTTATTTACTGTAAAGTTAGTTCAATTTGACTCACACCATCCTCCATCTCAGTTTTTACAAATGGATTGTGAGATTTCTAACATTTGTCAACACAGCAAAGCTGGAACACTTTAATAATTTCACTTTTTGCTTAATCTCTTGAAGAAACAATAAGGAAACAAATGGTAACAGCGCATGATCTTGAAAAATCTCTTTTGTGAGAATTCCATAAATTTTTTACACCGCCCCATATTTTGATGTTTTCACTACCATGTTTCTCCTTGCACCTTTTACCGGCCTCACCTATAACACACTGTCATTACTTAGAACTATACATTTCAAACCAACTTTCACCCAGCCACAATACACTGAACCATTTCAGAAAGGTGTAGTTTGATTTTTTTTAACCCATTAAAGTCATATTTTCTTGTTACCAGGTCAGAACAAGGATTTTTCCAGTTGCTACTCTGCCAATCAACCCAACCAACCTCTCTTAACTATGTTAATTTCTGAAGAGGAATGAGGGTTAGCAATTAATTAGCTTCCTGTCAAGAAAGGGTGTGCACTAGACTTTGGAACTAGCATCCTCTCTTCATCTGTTCTCTTTCTTCCCTAGTTCATAGGTGAGCTAGTTGACTTCATTCTATAGCTAGCTGTTTTTACACCACCCCATCTAACTTCTCTGCAACTCACCATTTGGAATAACCAGGTTTATACAGGACAGTAACAGATAGTCTCGTTGCATATGGAATTTTGTTTTTATGTGCCATTTTCACCTGCATATACAAAGCAATGCAGTCAGTCATCAGTAATATAGTCCATTAAGGTTATACAAAATGCAGAATGTGAGTTAACATTTATTTTACTGGTAGTAAGAAATAATATCTTGGTTTTAGCATGAACTAAATTTAGCAATATATCATTTATATACTTGCCAACTTTCCAAAATTTTCATGGGGGAGACTTTGGCAATACAAGTCGCAAAGCGCTCGAAAATGTAAACAAAGAGCAAAGAAAACGGAAACACTCATGATTGCTTTCAGAAAACAACCTCTTACAGATGTATGGAAGTTTTGTACAAAATTACAGTTTCAGGATTTAATTTTAACAAACTATGAAGTTTTAGTTAATGACACTTGCAAACAAATGCACCGGGAAATACATGTACTAGATCTGGAACATGCATTTTCGAGTGAAAGTTAACTTAACTCCACAGCATATCTAAAACTAAATTGACCAGAGTATTGTTACAGTACAACAATGTATGACAATACAGTGCTCGGCATTCCGACCACATGATAAATATTTTTGACAAATGAATTGTCAGTTTACAAACAAACACAAGTGAAACAGCAACAGAAAATGTGTTGGATTACCGGCATCGATAATACATATACAAGTGACGTTTATTTCAAAATAAAAAGTTTCTGTCTTACCTTGCAAAATGCATTTGTCTGGGATATCGAGCATTTTCTAACTCAAGGAAAATCTTTCTCCCATGCTGGCTGGTAATTTGCTTCATATTTTTGGCATTTAGGGTTTGTTTAGGGTAAAGTATGTACTATCTTCATGACTTGTTGTCTACAAAAATATGGCAGGTTGTTGGCGCCCAAGTTCGCCTAATGCTGAGCTGGCTAGTGTGTATCCAGCCGAAGTCACTGTCCAGTCCTTGTAGTGTGCTCTGTCCCATGCATTGTGGTCCATGGTCCCAATAGGAATGTGGCTCGATTGCATCAGTCCTACTGTGGTAACAGGTCAAGTTCTGGCCCCTGTTGCTAGCCTGTATTGTTTGTTTCTGTCAGGGTGAGGGAGGGGTGGCAGTGATGCAAGTGTGATTTACCACAGAGACCCTGTGATGCAACTGGAAGTGCCTGCCATGTGGGAGACAAGCCTATGAAGTGGCAGGTGGCTATATGAAACTCACGAAATGTCAACTATTGTTGACGAAAACTCAGGTTGTTTTCACATTTTATATGGAGGATTCTTAAAAATCAGGAGAAATGGGTATTTTTTAACAAAAAAAGTGGGAGGGCAGGAGATTGATTAAAAATCGAGAGACTCCCGCCAAAATCGGGAGAGTTGGCAAGTATGCGTTTATACAATTCGATACATAATTTATTGGAGTTTAAATTTTGTCTTTTGTTGAGCTAATGCATTTTCATTAATAATGAAGTGTTGAAAAAGCAGACAGATAAGAGTGGCTTTGTATGGTGGGCAGTGGCACAACTCCCACAGGAGAAGGGAAATGTAGGCAAGGGCCCTGAGGATTCAAGATAGTCCATAAACCCTCTTCTGAAGAACCAAAATATTTTTTCTACATTATCTCACTGGAGCATATCCCTCTCAGGGCTCTTTATAATTAGATTTCACATAAATTACTGGCTGATGAAGCAACATTATAAACAGATAGCAGCATTTATTGAACTAGTAAACTATCAGTCAGGAAATAAATTATAAAGTATTAACAACTAAAGCAAGATGAATGGGCTTTTGCATTGGCAAAGTTGTTGATTATCAATGAGATGTCCAGCTTTTATGCTATTTCTGGTTTAACGGCTAAGAATGCAAGAGTGGTAAGACAAACTTAAGCCGTCTATGGTCTCAGGTAGCTCTAGATGATTTTCAATTTGGAGAATGTACATTCTGCAGATGTGATGGTAACTGGTGGAGTGATGAGCAGAGTTCAAGTAAGGAAGGAGTGAAATTGTGCTGTAGCTGAAACAGGAGTTCTGGTACTGTGTTTCGAAGAGATGTCTTGCTTAAACTGCCTTTGGAAGGATAAAATTTCTGCTATGAGGTCTTCTCCAAGATTGTCTGGGTATTTCCCATGAAGAAAAAAAGTGGCTTGCTCCAATTTGGCATCAGTCATCATTGCCAAATTAGGATGATACAGAAAATAAAATAGATCAGCAACTGATTCCATTCCCCTGAATCTATGTGTTTAGTGTCTGATTGCGGTATCAATGATGGAATAAAAAAACAGCTATTTTGTGGGATGTCTGATAATTATTGAGTTGCTTACCTCCAGTAAGCATATCTATAATCTTATCAGTACAGTGCCATTGCTGACTGAAGCTGTTAGAAATCTTTCATTGATTTTCATGTGGGCAAGTAAAATGCTGCCCAAAGACTAGTCACAGAGATAAGCATCCAAATGCTTTAAAGTTCCACACTGGCCTTGCTAAGAGGTATGTTAAATATGCTCCCATACAACAAGACAGACATTGAACTCAAATTTCTCCTAAAGTCTTCTGGCATTTGATCATTCATTGGTGTTGGACAATTGCAGAGTGATACTTATCAAAACCTTCAAGGGATCAGTGTACCTATTCTTAACTGCATGAAGTGGCTCCACTCATGAACTCCATCTGGTGATGCTTAACATTTTTCCTGATTACTGGTAGAAAAGAACACTTCCCCCCTAGGTTAAAGCACTAGTTTTCATTCATTTTCTCTTTAATTTTCTTTGCACTAACTCAACTGTTAAATTATGTGCGTAAATAAATCAATTCAACATGAAAGCAAGATACTTAAAATAACAAATATTTAATACAGCAACCACACACACACACACAGAGAGAGATGCAGAGTACAATAGTTACACACAAACAACATGCATATGTAAATATAATATAAATTGAGAAGATGAGGAAAAATGCAAGTAACACTAATGTAATTCTTCTCTGAATAGTATTTAGATAACATATTATACTGCAAAATGGGAGAAATAAAATAATTACCATAAAATATCTGGTAGGTAAGGATATTGTGAACTTTTCAGGGTAGAATTAATGACTAAAGTAAACAAACATCTAATACTGCATCCAATTATGCAAATAATAATAATAATTTGCTTCACCATATACCACTCACACTATTTCTTTTAAATACCTTTTTATGCATACAACACATAAGTGAATAAAGTGCATATATGAATCCAACTTGAGATAAATTTGGAAATACTGAACTGGTTTATTGGAAACAAACAAATGCTCTTGACAAGGACAGATAATCCAGTGGCATAACCACAGACAATGTCCAAATGACATCACAAATAATAATCTCACTAAATCTATCACCACTACACATCTTTGCTATTAATCACCAGAAAACAAATCTACTATCATAACAAAATCTATAGTTATTTAATCACAACATTGTGGAATGTCTGAAACCCCTTTGAGGATACATACAATTTGAATTATTAGCATGTGTATATTTCACCCATCAAGAGTGCAGTAGACTGCTGAAATGCAAAGTTGAGGGCACAACATTGAATCCTAGTTGGGACTGGCTTTGTTTGGTGTACATCCCATGATATGGTTTCTTCTTTTTCACCAATCAGCTGCAGGGTTTCCTCTATCACCTGCATTTATTGAAGATAAAAGAAACCACCCCATCTGTTTATCTTCCAGGTATGGCTCTGAGCCATGGACCTGCCCCATCCATAGACTACTGATAATGATAATATAATCTATTTAAGATTTTTTAAAATTTCTACATTAAATGCAGAGTTCCTTGTACAGTAGCATTGTATTTTCCTGATACTAAGGGTAATCTTAGGTTATTTAACATTTATAAAGTTATTATAACAACCTTACTCAAAGACGTTCATTCTATTTCTTTTTTTTTTGACACGTGTGCACACAGTTTACTTACTCAATACTAGAAGTATGTATACTTTATATACATCTTTATGCTACTTTGCTATGCTTAGTGTCAAAAAATGGTACACAGATTCTTTAAACAGATATCCAGTTCATCAGCAAATTATTGCTATAACATAAGCCTATGAATACCTGTATAGAGCAATCCCATGTGTTTCCTGGGGTTTTCAGGCTCTGTCAGAATCAATACCCACTCCCCATAAATGTGTGTGTACTCTTCAAAGGGTTAAATCACCAGCCTAGTCACACGTTCAATCTCATCTCTTGTGTTTTCTATTTACCATCAGTAGTATTTAATTATTATCATAGTTTTTCTTATCTAGATTTTTCCTTTCTTTGGTAAGTATTTGGAGTTTCTGATATGAAAAGGAGGTGTCTCCACGTTTCCCAAGTTAGAAAAGAAAGCTGGCTGTTACAGGGTATATCCGAGCCTTCTTAGTAAAAAGATACTCCAGGTTTTAAAGAGTGGGATTCCAAATCAAGAACAGGAAAAAAAATCAGCAGTAGCAAGTTTTCGGTTTATTCCTGCTGTCTGGATGCTATGAACTTGCAATGCCAAATCATAACAATAAAAAACAAAAGCACCAGTGTCCATAATACATCAGCCAAATTTTGAGTACTCAGAGTTTCTTGTTTCAGATGCCTGCATGTGTGCATTCAAAGAAGAGTTTAAAAGCCAAATTTAATTCATCGCTTTAATCATTTGCAGAAATTATGTCTGCAGATTCTTGTTCTAGTTACTGAAATACTTTTTGGTCATGCAAACAGAGCAGTGGAGATGAAATTGTTTTAAAAAGATACTGTCTGCTACTTAAACACTGAGCAAGCCCCAGTACTAATATATATATATATATATAGCCTGTGGGAGAATGCAAGTTTGATTATTATTATTTTTTTAACACACTTGAAAGGTTTGAAATAAAGTCAGTAATTTTATCA
This sequence comes from Nautilus pompilius, assembly GCA_018389105.1. Lineage (NCBI taxonomy): Eukaryota > Metazoa > Mollusca > Cephalopoda > Nautilida > Nautilidae > Nautilus > Nautilus pompilius. Next base: position 286,403 of record JACATO010000630.1, on the reverse strand, counting down.
TTAAATGTGCGTAAAACTTCATATCTGAAATTATATTGCAACATGATGTTTTAAGAAATTAAGTCATAATGTGCAGTGCACTGAACAGACTGATGAAATCAGTCAGACAAAGTTGTGTAAATGGATACAATAACTATGTAATCAGTTAATGGATAATAAATTCTGCTATCAGTAATTCCTTAATAAACTAGAGAAAAGTTAAGCAGCCAATGCTGACAAGTGTCCCCTCCCTACCTCTAGGGCAAACAGAACCAAGGTGACAGGATCTATAGGATGGGTGCCATAAAATATTTTAAAACCAGACATGGATCAGATTCCAGTTGATTTCTCCTTAATGGGATTAGGATGAACCAGGGACTTGTGTCAGTTGTGTTATTCTGAGAATCTTGTGATGGATACCAGGCAAAGCAGCAGACCCTAAAGAAGATTGCCAGTGAAAGAAAGGAATTTTATTGAGAACTCTCCTGGAACTCTGGCAGGCAATTAAATGATCCAACTACAGCCAACAACAAATTCTTGTCTGTTCAAATCCTAGCAAGAACTGAATTGCAACTGTTCATTGTAGGTGGGGGGGGGGAAGACAAACTGGAATTGATTTGAATATTATTCCAGCATTTGTGCTATTCTAATGCATTTGTATGCAGCTCTTATTGCTTCTCCAGTGGTACTGTGGAAGAGAAGTCCTGCTTAAAAAGACATCACAGTTAATCTGCACCTGCCAACACCTTGGTCGAACGATAATTAATAAACGTTCCTGCAGCACCAGCCCAGCAATTGGACAGTCCATAAAATTGAACATAAAAATCTCTCATAATCACAAGGCAATAAATGCATTTTATTACATATAAAATTACCTTATCTAACCTGTATCTGCAGCCCGGGCTAATGTGATCATGAGAACTGTCAGTAAGACGTTAGGACAATTAATTTTTGTTTTTGTTTTTTTTATTAACAGCACAATAAGCATTTTTATCAAACAGCTCAGCTAATAAAATATACAGCAACCATGAAGGTCATGAATTAAACATAATAAAGAATTTTCTTGAAAACAAAAACTGAGTTTAAAAATACTGGTCCAATGTGTTCCACTCTACAGTACTGGCCAGCTAAATAAATATCTTTCATACATACTTACGTAACTACTTAATGGTTGTTTTATTAAATAATATTATTAAGAAAAAACACTGTTCCACTGATGCTATGTTGTTTACACATGAAATTGAAACATTTGAATCCTTAAAAACATCTGATGTGATTTTCTTTTAGTTCACATTTTTATTGATAAACGGGTAAAATAAATAGATATATACACATAATGACAACAAAAAACCCAAACAAAATCGACATTACAAAGCATTAAAAATAAATGAACATAGAGTAATACTTTATTTTAGGGAAGGAGGTGATGTATTTATTTTTATTGTCAGTATACACAATACATTTAATATACATGTGACATCTACCCCTGTATAGTGCCTTGAAGAGACAGGCTTTTGACCATCACTTGTAGCAAACCTAACTCATAAAAGCTGCCCGTAATATCTACTGGAAGTAGACTGCACACAACTCCACAAACGAGTTCAGAATGCAAGAGATTCCCCCACCTTGCCGTTAACTCTTCTCTCATGAAGCAACCGTCAGGAAAACATGACGACTTTACATCTAAATCCAAGGCAGTACTTCAACTATCCTGGTAAAACATGGACTGGAATATCATCTCCCACTTAATTTATTTCTTTTATGACACAGAGTTTTAGATATTACCTTAGAGGTATCTCTCCTAATGTGTTAATTAAAGGTCTGTAAAGCATAAGTATACTTAGCACTCTTAAGAAGGTAAAGGAATGTTTTTTTTTGTTCCTGATAGTGCTGTATAGTTGATCTGTAATAATTAAATGGGATGTTTAGTGTCTTCTTTTCACTGCTGCCTATACTGTTATGGTATGAATTCAGTTCCCAGTTACCTTCCTCCATCAATATGAAAGTTCAGAATCAAGAGATCAGATTATCCTAACAGACAGACAAGACCCCTAAACATGTCCAATACAAACACCACCATATCCAGTACCATTCTATCAATAACAACTGGGTTAAAGTGCCACTAAAACTTTACTTTATATTTATTTAAAAAAAAACAAAAAACACACCTTTATCAGCTTTAAACTGGGGACACGGCATTTTTGCTAATCCTTCCTATGAGACTGGGGCAAAGGGCCGCTTCTTTCAGATGGTGAACAATTAATATAGAATAGCATTTTAGTATTATTTACTTTAAAATAAAAAAAATATTTTCTAATGGTGTGCAGACAATGTAGAAGCAAATGGAAATGGAATTCCATGGTTGCATTTCACTTTGGAAACCAAAGTTCTAGAATCTCTAGGCATCCCAAGAGAGCTTATGCAACTGACCTTATTCATGTTCCTCCACACAACTTTGCAGAGAGACTGGTTGATGTGAAAACATTCATTAAAAATACATCTCTAAGTAAATAACTAAATCTGCTTAGAAGCCATGCAGCAAGAACCACGACTGATGGAACGGACAGAATTGGTTTATTTCAATCAACACAACACTTAGAGATAAAACCCTAAAGCCATCCACCCACTCATAAATAAACATTAACACGTATCTGGTAAGGGGGGGGGGTTGCTTTTTGATGACTTTTTAAAAATCCACAGAGATCATAAATTACTTTATATCTGTTGTATAAATGGCAAGTCCAAGTAAAATTTTTAAGTAGTAAAAATATAACTTACAGTTATGCTGAAAGAAAGTTAATGTATAAGAAACCAGAGTAACCAAAACTGTGAATTCTAACCAGAGGCACTTGAATTTCTTTCTCTAGCCCCATATCACAAAGTTAGTCTTGTTTTGTTGTTGAGACCAATGGAAGCTGTCGTTCCAGAAAGAGGGCCCAGTGAACCTGTATAAGTAGCCAGCTTGTAAGCTGAATGCCATAACACAATGGTAATCAAGTTTACAAAATGAGGGGTATTCAAAGGAAACTGGAACACACGCAATTATGAAGGTATTAAATAAAATACCTACAAATAAATATTAAAAAAAAAAACAAAGTGCATTTTAGCTGGAGTGAATAGTGTGTATGTTTTGACAATAGCACAACTAAAACATCATGTACCACTGTAACCTTGAGAACTTTCCATATTGAAATAAGGAGCACTGACTAAAACTACAGAAAATGTTTAAATGGTAAATGATAATGTTTTAAAATTTGGAGTTATCTTGTCTTCTACAGAGAATTCTGCACATCCCTGTCAGTACACTGAGAAGTGTAGAAAGTAATGAGCAGGGCCGAGTGGTAAATTATTGGACTGCTATGGTTTAAGGGCCTGAATTTGAGTCCCAATCGGGATCAGCTTGAGGTTTGGCAAATGGTGGTTTATTCTCATCCTTCTTCCTAAGCCAGCTATTGTGTGAGTTTCCTTCCATATCTGAAAAAATAAAGCATTCTAGTAGGGACTTTTCTTAGGTTACCTACCCTAAGTTAGAGTACAGTGGGCACATTTGCACTGGCTATGGTTTCCAGTGTCACACTTTCCCATCTTTTTGGGGGGGGTGGTGCAAATGTTGGGGTATTTGTGTGAAGTTGCAAGTGTGTGGTGGGAGCTGGATCGGTTCCATCTTAGCCAGATGAGGGAAACAAAATCTAGCCAACCAATCAGCAGTAAGTGCCATGACAAATAAATGTAATCAAGATACACATCCTACCTCCTTGAGCGCTGCATATGCTACTTCTGCAGTGGACAGTTCCTTGGCGTAAGCAGCCATGGCTGCCAAGCATGACCACAAGAGATCATCCTATTAAAAGAAAAAGAAAAAAAAAATATTGAAACGTGTTACATGTGATGGATTAATCAGTCCGAAACCTATAGAAGGGGAAAAGTTCCAAATATTCCCTTGTAGCTTTTTTTTCTGTTTTCCTTATATTTTGGTCATCTGTTATCATTTGGCCTGTTGATAGTGTGCACAAACAAATGGAAAAGATTTTTCTTTGGTTTGAAGTGTTTCAGTTTTTTAAAAGTAAACTTTATTGAAGAACTTTTAACCTCCTCCATCAAATTAATGGAAGAAAGGCTTTGCCATATTTCAGAGAATTTAGCATGACCAGGGTTACACAAGTCAGGGTTATTTTATATAATCTCCTACATAAACTAGCCATTAAAGGTGACAACTGTACCTCTAGAAGCCAAGGCATATAGCAATTTTCTTAACAGTAGCAAAGCATACTCCTTAAACCCCTGCACGCCATGCCAGTTTTCACCTGACTTACACCATATGTGGTACATTTGCATCCAAGTCTATAAGCACCAGGATTTGTGTTAAACTGGCTGTATATTTAGTCAACACACACAATGCAAAACACATGGGATCTGGACTAATACAGATTTGTCATTACAAAAGGTTATATTAATAAGAGGTAATGTGTGAGTCACAGCCCATATGGCCCAATATGTACTAAATAATACAGATGTGAAGAGTAGTGGTGTACAAATGCAATTTAAACAGTATGCAGAGGGTTAAAAATTAAATTAAATTTTAAATTAGGAATCCTTCATCAGCAAATATACAACCTGCAAAACCAATTTAGATTTAAGGCAACAAACCTAACATACATATGCCCTTACAACCAATCATGAGAAAAACCCAAGATAAAACATTTGAATATTCTTTAATCACTTTTAAGACCAATGGAAGTTAAATCCACTAAAAGCTGGCATATTTCCTAATATTCGGCCTTTTAGTTTCTGTCAGGCCAGCTGCAATAAAAATTTCAATGGCTTTCCTTGCCGTCATTTCCACCATAACTTAACCCAACTACATCTATAGCCAGCACCCCCCACCTCTCTCTCTCTCAGGTCATATGTAGGTTTTAACAGTGCAATATATATATATATTTTTTTTGTGGTGTCAGGAATTTCTGATGGCATTAGTATTACTATCGCAGTAATTTCTGATCATACCTTAACAAACCTGCACAATCTGACAGCATCTTTCCACTTTCCTCCATTGACATAACCGTGAAGGATGGCCGGGTAAGGGGATATGGTTGTGCTCACCAGTGAGCCCTCAGAACAGCGCATCACTACATGGCTGCCAAGAAACTGCAAGATTTGTGGATTTTTACCAAATTCACTAAAACAAGAAGAAAAATATCTGTAATTAACTCAGGGATGTCATGTAAATAGGAGAGGAATCCATAGTTTAAATGTCAGCTGCTGAAACAATTGAAAGATTAAGTGAGGACATGTAACTGCAGGACAGAGACCTCAAGAGAAGTCAACCAGCCAGTAGATTTTGAAGTGGCTAAAGTAACAGTCAGAAATTTTGGAAACAAGTAAATCTGCCAGAAAATCAAGTTTTCAGATTTTGGTTCAGTTTTAGTATTTATTGTAGCATAAAACAAATTAATTACATATATAAATAATTAAAATTATACACTAAAAAAAAAAACCAACTAATCATCCATGGTTTTTATAAGAACAATTGAGTTATTAATGCATGAAATAGTCGAGAAACTCAATATCCAAAGTAGTCCTTTTACTACATCTGCATGTCCATTACATAGTCCTAGAAAAAATGCAGAAAGATGATCAATATATTAAGGTAGAAAAAAAAAAGAGGAGAATAGATGAACTAGTCCCAGAAATTACAGCGGAGCTAAATGACAAGAGAGAAAACCCAGCATTTGTTTCTATAGGGAAGAGATGCCTTCAAGCTATAGGACTAAATGGCTAGCTATGTGAAATCCAAAATTATGAGCTGGAAATAAATTAAAGGGCTCTGCCAAGCAAAATTACAAGCAAGCTGGCTGGGTACCTGACAAATGAAAAGAAAGTGTGTCCTGCCGTCCAATGAAGTAAACTTTAAAATGTTTACTTCAAAGTGCATGGTGTATCGTTGGCAACAGATTGGTGGTGTATTGTTGCTGAGCCATTTTGTATTATCTCTGCTGCGGTGGTGGTCATTTATCATCTACTTTTGGTTTCAGGTAAATGGACCTGAGGACATTTCTAGAATTGAAACAAAATTGTTGCCTAAAAAAAACATAATAATAATAATAATATTCTCCAAAGACATGCTATAACCTGTGGTATTTGATTTATTGGTGGTGATAGTGGTTTCTTCTTCCAGAAAGGCAGTATCAGTAAGGAACATCAAAGTGCTCTGTAAAACACAGTTTCATCAGCACAGACACTGAACTTGTAAGATAAAAATCGATGGAAGTGCGGAATCAATGGTTAGACACAATGCAATGCAATTTTCATAATACATTAATACAGCTTGAATGACCTAACACCTGATTATTTGGATAAGCTAATAAAACACTATGAATCCATAAATCTAGTATAAAGGTCATAAGGTTATTTCAATTAATCACAGACAAGTTTAAGTAAATACTGCTTTTATAATTGTTTATGCATGTAATTCATTTACTCATGTTATAACTGCTAGATTAAATAAAACTTTAAACTTCTGAGTAGTGGTGCATTTATACACATAATTATACACAAGTCTTAGGTTATCAGAATTTTAGATTCTCCATAAAAAAATAACGATAATATGGCGCAGTGGTCCAATATCAGACAACCAGAACTGCCGGGTGGAGGGTGTGAGTTTGAATCCCACTCCACACTGGCTCAGTTCGGTCTGCCGTGGTTTCTTCTCACTCTTCTTGGTCAGCTGGGTGGCTTTCCTCCCACATCTTGAAATGTTTTAATAGGGATTTCCCTTCCAAAGTCAGAAGTACTGTGTTCCCTGAGGTGTAGTACAGACACTTATTAATAGAAAGCTGCAGCACAACAATCCCTTACCATGGATTGAAAACAGCCACTGAATAAATCTCCCTTTAATTTTTGTTTAAAATAATACCAGATTAGTTGCAAACTTAGTACCTAATATCTAAAAAAACAAAACAAAGCTATTTGTTGTAAGGGATAGGAAATTTAAATGACAATTACTTTTTAGTATATCCATCTCTGTGCACACATTTTTTTTCTGTAAAGGTAGAGACATTTCTTTTTTTAAAAAAAGACTAAAATTCAAAACTGTCATCAAAATAAAGCAAACTTGGCACTTTGCTACAGAAAAGTATTCAGTTCACATTCGTAATTCTGCAAAAATAAATGATTTATTTAGATCTGCCAAGAATGTAGAATCTGATGACTGCAATTTCAATAAATGGCACTCGGGCAAACATCTCTGCCAGATACCAGCACCGTTCTAGATTCTTTTATTAAAAAACAACAACAACAGCAAAGTTGCTTGTAAAACAGAACTGGAAAGCACGCAGGTAATGCACATTAAATTTTCAGGCTCACAAACATTTGCTAACCTTTTCATTTTTTCAAATTTAAAAGCAAGCAAAATGATATAAAAAAAAAAACAAACAAACAAAAGCAATGCATTGTGTTGGAAGTTGTCAGGGGGATTGAAATTTAAATGCCAACAGTGTCACTTTATAAATGGCAGAAACAGATGTACAGGAAATGAGGGAGTGCGGAGGAAAGAAAAGAAAGCATAGCATTGCTCAGCCTGCAGTAACAGCACCCGTATCTGGTTTCTGTATGAGGTCATGATCATGTCATTACAGATTTTTCAAATATTTATTAGGAAAAAAAAAAGAAAAGGGGGGTGGGTGGGTGTCATGTCTTTTGTAGAACCTTCCTCCCTTTTCCATATCTTATGGTTGAGGTGACAAATGACAATGAGCTGCCAGTAGAATGCTGTGTTTGCTTAGCAGGATGTTTTGGACTTACGGGGCCATTAAACTATAATGATGTGCCAAATTATGCAGAAAGTAGATGACAAAAGCATCAACCGAATAGAAACTACGCAAAAATTTTATTTCTTCTTATCTGGGTAAATATTTCATATAAAGTTGTGTTAAAACTGTTTTTTTTTTTAAAAAAAAAAATCAAACAAACAAAAATTAAGCTAATAAATTTACATGAAGTTGGTATAACTGCTAAGGATTTTCATGCTTAACATTAGTATCTTTTCATAGCTGCATTTATGACCTGAAACCATGCAGAGATTTATAGTATGATTAAAAAGCTTACTGAGAGAGAGAGATATTTCATAATTACAGAAGAATTTCTAACTGTTGAAGTAATTGGTTTCTTCCCCCAACCACTCCCATAAAGCATCTTGTCATGCACATTAGCAGCAGTGCATAATTAGTTTCAGATTCCTTATGATTACATCCAGATATGACATAAAGAGAATTTCACAACCAACCTTGTAATTACATATACTACTCAAAGGAAATCCACTGATGTCTGACAGGGGGGAATAGGATGGATGCTGACAGTTAAAAAGTACTTTCCCATTTACATCAAGTAGCAGACATGGATGCTGCTACTAGAGGGCTGACAAACCTTTGCAAACACCTGGTTCAGCAGTAAAGTTTCAACTGAATAAAACTATTTGGGAAATAACAATATTAAACTATATTAGTTAATGCCACACTTTTCTTTTTCAATGTTGAAGATGCATCCTCCACCTAGTCTTCTTGGTAAGTTTCAGTACCTCACCCATGAAATTTTACTCCATATACTCTAGCCATTTACACTAAATACTGCAAATGATATCTTAAAAATAAACATATGCATCACTTTAGAGATGTGAGCAATTTACTAAGCTATTGCTTTGAGCATAGCAGTTTGACAGAGAATGTGAAATTACTTCAGAATGTACAAGCATCTCTCATGATTGACTGCATCCATAAGACATTTCAATAAAGCAATAGATAAGATGCACTCTGAAACTTAGACTACTGCTTTAAGTAAACAGAGTATTTGTCATCCTTTAATCTTTAAAAATTAACCTGCATCTTTCGTCTCTTCCCCATTCAAAAGCTGTTACAAAATACAGCTGTACACAGTAGAGCATTGTCATCTAAATGAGCAGCTATCTGAAAATGTGGTCTGTTGGTATACAAATATATATAATTTACAATAAAACTGCAGGAACCATCTCATAGGATCTCATATTAAGATTTCTTTGTGCAGATGGCCATACAAAATGTTCCTTTGACATACTTGTCTCAAGAGCCTCATTCTGAAATCACACTTCCAGTAGTGTAAGTTCAGTCTCATAAAGCTAAAACAGCTCTTCTGCTGTTTTCTTCCAATTAAATTGCTGCCAATGCGTTTTAAGAAAATTTTGGAAATCTCTTGCAGAGTGAAGGTTGCTTTCTTAAGAATGTGTTTGATGCTGACAAAACTGGCTATAAATGGAAAGCTTTGCTGAGAAAATTGCTTGCTTATTAGCATATATCTACATTACATAGATTCAAAGTAAACAAAGATTCTATTACAGAAATTGGTTGTGCTAATGCATCTGAGACCCACAGATTGATTGACAAAGCAAAGAAACCTTGCAGCTGAAAATGCATAAATATGAAGACATTACCGGTCACCTAATGTCCAAGAAAAATACAGGATTTTCATGTGTTCACTGATTTGTTTTCAAATGTATTTTTAACAATCAGCAAAAGCACACAAAATGTCATTCACTTTCATTCAATTTTTTTGATTATCCAAATAAATTTTCAAAGCACCTGTGGCCCTCCACTTGTTCCAAATAATCAATGCTTTACTAAACTCTTAACAGTTGCCCAAAAGGGAAACTCATTAGTGAATTGTCAGAACCTTGGACTAGGCATTCAATAGTCAAAGTTTCTTAAGCTGGTTATAACAAATTAGTGATTGGCATACAATACAGGATAATAAAGGGCACTATTCAGGGGTGACCCAGTAGTTGCTAGCAACATCCACTGTCTTTGGTAAAGAAGAAGGAAGACAACAGAACCATGTCATTTCCCACTGCTTCAACTCCTGCAAAAGAATACTGATAGCCCTTTACAGTAATTTATGGTAAAGGTTAGAACCCATGCAACAAGGTGTAGTAGCTCCTGCCAAGTATTGTGGAAAAAAATAATAAAGCAAGCAAACATACCAGCTTGCTCCATTCTGTTACTAATGACCAGCACTTACCTGCAAAGCCTATTCATATATTTTCTTTAGTATTCTTTATACAGTAATGTACATGAGTGGCATCAGAAAAATCCACTTAACATGAACACATGTAATGCAAATTTGATCAGGCTAAACCTTTCTATATTCATGCCTAAAGTTCTTGGTTAACACAAAATGGTTAGCTTGAAATTTTGGTTAAAACGAAACATTTGCCATTTTCTTGCTGTCTGTTGCTAGTTAATATTAGTTCAGATAACAAAATGTTGTCAACCATTTTTCCTAGCATGAGCATAAATGGTGTGTTATGCTTCTTTCCTTTTGTTCCAAAATAGTGCACACAAATGTTCCTTTGTATACAAGCCAAACAACATACATTTTGATTGATTGCTTAAGTGATAAACAACTTCATCATTGACTACATTGCTGAGAATATTTGGCTTAAACGAGTGATTGCATGCAGTCTACAATGACATGTGATGGTAAGGTGAAAACAAAAACATGATCCCTATTGAAATCTAGATGAAAATCATTGTATAAATCAATAAAAAGAAACTCTCCAAGTCATGGGTTTCAGCAAACTTTAGAATCCTCAATTCTACCCTCTCTACTATCCTAAAAAGTCATGATAAGATTGAAGATGCATCAATCTCATATACATTTCAACCAGAAATAGAATGAATGAAGATAGGAGAAAGTGACCAAATGAATTTCTTGGTTTTATAAGGCATGAGCCATGGATGTGCCAATATCTGGCCCCATTTTGCTCACACAGAACTGGCATCTGTGAATTTTACAAGCTCTGATTCAAATAAAGAAAGGGGATCAAACAAAACAACTGTTGGCTGATATTATACCCAGAATGACTGATCATTGGAAAAAAAATAAACTTCTGTCAGATTTTCTACAAAAATACCAACCTCATGACATACAGTACAGATGAAGCTGTTTGTTTGTTTTTTTTTCATTGATGCCTTCCAAAGATAACTCTGGCTGGTTCTAAAGGGTAAGAATCAAGCAGGTGAAAAACGTCAAAGCTATACATCTTGTTGCTTTAATTGGTCCCAATATTTTTTGTCTGGAGAATAGCTGCTACAGTTTCATCTTCAACAAAAACAGCAGAAAAATCAGAGGAGGTAGACTACTGTATCCTTCCAACCTGTTCCACCATAGAACAAGCAAGTAAAGCAGTTATGTTGCTCCTAAACTTTCTGGCAGCACAATCTTATGGTGACCACTTTAGGGCAATATTACCATTGTGAAAGATGAGGAAACAGGTTCAAAAAAGCAAATGTGTTTGATTCTATTTTTCTTGAATACAGTGGTAAAGTGTGGTAGTATATATATATACCATGGTTAACACAAAATAATGTTAAATTATTTTTCTAGTTCCCTTAATTTTGTTCTATCAGGATACTATTGTATATAAATTTGTTCACACTCTGCCTATCTACTAAAAAGAAAATGCATTAAATAAATATAGCTCAAAAAAAATTTGTACTTCTCTTCTTTTCTGCTCTCACAACTTAAAAGTACTTTCTAAGTTAAAACTCTAAAAGCAAAAATATCCAGCTAGACATCATAAAATAAAATCAGAAATCCCAAATATTGGGCTATTTAAAAAGTTAACAAACGCATAAACATAAAGTGGAATTTTATTTGGGAAGTTTCCAGAAGCACTTTACTTAGGCAAATGTTGGCACTAACTTATCAAGCATGGAATCTTAAAACTGCACCAGATAATGGAGCAATCAGACATTGCTCTGGTGGTTTACTGAACTGAATCTAAATAGCTTCAGTATTTCTCTACTTGACTAATGCTTACTGAATTTTTTAAAATTTATTTGATTAGTTTATCCTCCCCTTGTCTCAAATACCTAATGTTTATTTCTGTTTCTGATGTCACCACTAGCTTAATTTCTTTTAATGTTTGCTGTGCGAAGGGAGAGACTTGACATAAAAAGAGGGCAAGATTTAGTAGCATTTAAATGTGGAATGCTCACATATGTTAAAGATGTTCAAATAAAACTTGGTCAGGTACCATTATGCTGAGTTTTATGTGAGAGTTCCTAGTATTGTGTTTTTTTTTTAATTCAGTTAATTGTTTTCTTATCAATTAAAAGCATGTTCACATACATAGGCTCATGATTGTTTCTCTTAGGATACCTCTAGAAAGTGAAATAATACATTAAACAATCGGTGGAATTACATGTAAAGTTATCTCATCTTTTTACTTGAGATCCATTTACAATACCACTTATTAAACTGGAATAGGTAATAGCATTACTTCTGAATGAATTTCAACAATGTTCCACTACTGATGTAATCATCTTAGCAGATCAGCCTGCTAGGAAGGGGTTAGCCATAAATAAATAGCGATGGAAAGACACCCATTTCCGTTTAGTGTAGGGTCTGCTCTGGCAGATGAAGCAGTCCATGCATATATGATAGAACAATAAGCTATGATGATAGTAGTGCAGCCATGGAATGCTTAGGTTAACAATATAAATCTAGCTAGGTGAGACAGACTATCCACTGCAGCCAAAACAGCTCTAGCCACCTTGACTTTGTCTAGCCAATGGATCCAGACAAATAAGGTTAAGATAGCTGTTATGCCATACACCAGTCTCACCAAGGGAAATAGCTTCTATGTATTGAAGACAGACCTGGTGAGGAAGGGTAGTGCCTCTGGAAAGTGTTACCAATCCTGTGCCATGAAGGGCTTGGTACTTCTGACTTTGGTAGTGAGATCCCTGCTAAAACTCTTCACTTGTGGAAAAACTTGAGTGCCTGAAGAAAATTCACACATGATCAGCTGATGAAGAGGAGTAAGAAACATGCCAGAGAGGTGAGCCAACCCCAAACAAGAATCAAACTAAGACCCTCAACCTTGATAGTCCGGTAGACTAACTACTGAGCCACCAGCTGCCCAGGCCAAGAAAGTGAAGCTGACTCTGCAAGCTATCCTCTTTGGAAGATAGTGAAAAATGTAACACTAGCAGAACAGAATGTTACTTCATTTTGATTACAAAACAAAGAAAAGGCTGTATCTTTGCTCTAAGGACTGGTACTTGGTAAATTGCATTCTGATCTGCCAAATAACATCAAAGACTTTGAGATCACCTGAGAGGAACTGTGTATTGGATTGACCATCTCATATTGCCCAGCTGGATTTTCAGATAAGGCAAAATTAAAGAAACCCCTCCCAAGAAGGTGAACACTATAAATTTAAAGATACACAAAGTAACACCATTAATATTACCTTGGGTTAAAACTGGCTTGACGTGTTTTGAAGAAGCAATCCATTTAGCAGCATTGAAAACACGGGGAAGGAGGAAGTGATACTGAGATCCAAAAACTGCTAAATGAGAAACACAACTTATATCTGGCCTGGCTAAAATGATATAACATTGTCATCAAAGAAAAATATCTATGATATCAACTGCATAAATGTCCAAACCAAGTTAAAAGCCATGTATGATAGTTGGTAGAGCAGGAAATCAGCTGAAATCCAAATGTACATTGATAGAAAGAAAAGAGGTCATAGGATGCTCTCAAATTTGTTTGGTCCTCAGTCAAGAGGTTCATTACTTAGTTTGAGAGCTGACAGATTTCTCCTGATATACAAAAACCAAATCTTAGTTAGATTGGCTGACCACCTCAAAACTAAGAATCCAGAATAGTATTGAGATTATTCAGCAGCTTCCCAAATGCAACATACAGTAACTGAGATCTTCAAGCTATAACATCTTCTCTAATGGAAAGGTACTAAGCTCTAATGCCATTCTTTCTAAAATATACAAATGTGAAAAACACCATTTAGTGCAATGCTTGACAAAGTGTTTTCAACAAATGTGACATAAGGAAAAGAACTGCTAAAATAAAAAGAAGCCTCTACCATCAAGCTGTTTAAGAGAAAGGGTAATAGATATGTTATATGAAAAATAAGACAGCCATCACAAAATATCCTTACTGATCATTACTTGTAAAATTCTTGAAAGGGTCATCCTTTACCACTCTATCCTCATATTGCTAAGGAATTCCTGCCTCACAGCCACTGTATGAAGAAAAGGCATACAGATCAGTGATATGATGCCTGCCGTGTCAGCTTCAGGAAATGTGCTGAGTGCCAGAAACAAAACATTGACCTCTAATTCACCTTTAATGATGTCATCAAGACCTTCGATACTGAGTATAAAGGGTTGCTTGCTAAAACAGATTAATCTGAGAAGTTCATTGTGATGGTGCAGCAATTTTGTGATAGGATAATGACAAGAGTAACAGAGGATGGGGAGGACTCTAATTCTTTCTCAGTGTCAAATTGAGTAAAGCAGGGCTACCTCATTGTGCTAACATTGATTAGCACTTGGTGGCTATGTTATTGCATTCTTTCAAAAACATTTTCATTGAAGTCTACATTCACTTTAGAATGGATGGCAAGCTCTTTAATCTTACTGGCTGCACTCAAAGACCAAGGTGATCCCTCATAGAGAACATGCAGGAAAATCTTCAAGTCATCATGGATAACTTTGAAGAAGGCATGACAAGAATTTGGATGCACCATCAGTCCATCAAAGATGGAAATCATGAAGCCATCCAGCACCAGGTAAACCCTAAGTACCACCTGTGATCACCATCCTGCAAGCGTGGTTGAAAGGTTCATCCACCTAGGAAGTATTGCCTTCAAACGTACCTAACACTGGGAACATGATCATGAGAGCACAGTTGAGATGGTAAGGTCATGTGATGAGAATGTCAGAAGAGAAACTACCAAAAGTGTTTTATTCTAAGATTAAGCTGGGAAAGCTCTCTCATGAAAGCCAATGTAAACAATAAAATCTGCCTAAAGGCCAACTTTAAATTAAGGCATTCCAGTGAAACCCTGAGAACTTGTGGCATGACAGAAAGTAATGGTGCAGGTTCATTTCTGATGGAACAACCAAATTTGAAGTGCATTATTGAATTAGAAAGGAAACATGCCAAGCAAAAGGCCATACTGTTTCATTCTATATCTGTCCCACAAGTTTCAGCAGCCACCATGGTTTACCAATGTAAAAATTTAGAGATGGAATATATAGGATGTTATCTTTGAAAATGTTGGAAAACTATCATCACTATGTGAACCACCAGAAGGGATCCATTTTTCTGCATTAATGACATTCTATTACTTGTTTGGCTGGAAATCTGATACCACCTATGGTTGGCCACACAAGTACACAACATGAAGTAGTGATTATTGTTAGTGTGATACAGTATGAGGTATCAGGCCAGGTCAGTTGTAATGCTATCTGGGTGGGGTGGGGGGAGAGATACTGATTATGCACATTTCTGCAAAAGACTCAATTATGATTTTTATATCTAAAAATAAATCCGCTATCTTTTACTAACAGCACAGCACAGAATCGCGTAATATCAACTTTCTTATCTTTCCTCAATACCATTTTCTCCATTTTGCCAAATCAAGTCTGGATTTTTCTCAAGACAAAAAAGAAAAGAAAAGAAAATGAAACAAATTAGAGATTATGTACAGTAATACATATCTGATGGGGGGGGGACATTGTTCTGCTTTATGTCTGAGTGAATACGCATGATGCTAAAAGATTATCTCCCGATCAGGTGATAATCTGCCTGCTGTTAGATGACATCCCATGAGTACCACTGCAGAGCAGAAACTATTCTTGTACCTGAAGCCCTAATCTCTGAGAAGACAAAGACAAGGTTGTGTGATAGCAGATACAATCACCTACATGAACAGTACTTTATGTACTCACTTCAACAGAGTGGAGGGAAACACAGAGAACAGGCTCTTAAAGGAAAGTGACAAGAACCATTTTATTCATGCAGTAGGAAAACAACTGCATTCATGATCAGCAAGCATACTAAACTACATAATAAGCCTGCCACCCTACTTTATAATGTATAATATCAATTCTTTCTTTCTAGTGACCAGCAGGTTGTAAAATTGCATTTTCAGAAGACTCCTGTTTTATAGAAAGATATTTCTATTTTTAAAATTATTATAACTATGTTTTTTCTTTTCTTTTCAGTAACCTTTTCTACTTGCTCTTTTAAAAGCTGATTTATTTCAACTTGTTTATAAGGATACCATACAAATTTCAGGAAATTAATTTTAAAATGTCTAAATGTTCCGATAGGAGCACATTACAAGCTAGATTCATATAACTGCCATTTTATTGAGACAACAGTCAAAAAATAAAAGCATCAGCATTTTTTCACTTGGAAAATTACTACTTCACAAAAGGTACACATCTTATTATTGAGACAAAGTCATAACCAACATTCATCATGAATTATTGGAGGTGGAAGTGTGGCTGTCATCTCCCCCCCCTTTATCCCCTTTTTTTTCTTTCTACAGCCAGCAATCTCATAATTTATTACCTACTATGCTTGTTGCCATTCTGGTTCCACAGATTCTAGATAATTGCACAAAAAGCTCATTTTTATGTCACAGTATATTATATTTATCATTTCCCAGCAGTGGCTGTTATAGGCGTACACAGAAAATGCATTGCCTGTCAATTTCCATGTGTGTGTGTGTGTGTGTGGTATGTCGTTGAAACAAACAGAGACAGTTTGACACACTCAAAAATCCCATGTAAAAGCCTTGAAAGACAATCAAAGAAATATTAACACCACCATAAATTTCCTGTCAAGATTACCAAACAGTTGTGCATTATAATTCTGTTTTCCTCTCATTTCAGTTACTGAAGGACAAAAAAAAATATTTTTTCTTAAGATTATTGCTACTGTGTTAATTGTTTCCTATATTTATTTAAGTTTAAATCAGTAATTTTAGCAATGAAACTCTTCTTGCTTTTCTTCACCAGCTGGGCATCTGACCACATCTAAAGATAAAGAGTTATAGTATTCTAAGTATATATGGAGAAAGTTCCATGAGTAACTTATAACTGAGTGCCATTCATGAATGAGCTCCACCCATGCCCAGGTAACTCACTTGAACACTAATACTCAAAATCTTGTTGCTCCCTGCTGTGAGATTCTAGAATTCAAAAGTCAGGACAAGGTTTGCCAAGAAAAAAGCAGTGCTGAAATTGAGTCACAGACAACAGGAATGTTAAAACTTTCTGAAGTTCCTTTATAAATAAGGATATAATTTGCATTATAATCATAAAAACAGACCCAAATAGTATTAAAAAAACCCTGCAGTTATTGCTTCTTTTGAGGGAATTCTGGAAATATTCAGTTTACATATCATTTTTGATGGTTGTACAAACAAAGAAAAGCCAGTAACTGTCACTAGTGATAATCAAATGTAGATATCAAGGTTGTGCTTAAGACTGTCTTGAAAAGTATAAATCGATGAGATTTGTGAAGAAGAATATGGTCATGAGCAAGTGGAGGAATTAAATAAGCAATTTTTAACAAGAATTATTATTGATATGAGAAAAGGATGTGTGCGCTTCACTATCTAAAATGTCATTTGACAAGGTGAAACAAAATTAATGAAGGACCTCAGACTCAGTGTTACTTTAAACATTGAAATAGATGGTAAGGATCTTAGAATTATCAAGTATGTATGCAGGTAGGAAGTGGCCATCATAAAATTGGATGTTGAAAAAGCTGTGTAGTATGGTAAAGAAAAGTGTAAGACAGGAGTACATCTTGTCACCAATTCTTTAGTTTGAATTCTAAAATAGTTTTGAAAAGCATGAAAGGGCCATCGTTACAGAAGAGATTGGTAAACCATGTATATTATACCAAAACAAAACACAGACCATTAGCTAAAATAGATTTGAACATACTTTTAAAGAATGAGATTCAGTGCTAAAAGCAAAGTGTATGAGGGTTTGAAGATTGAGAGATCACCCATGAATGATGAACAGATGAAAAATGTTATGTATTTGGAAAGTGTATTAAGTGAATGGATCACACGTAGCAGGATAAAATGATCTAAAGCTATGTTTACAAGAATAAAGTAACACCAACAAATCAGAAACCAGCAAATAACAGTGGGCATTAAAAGAAGAGAATGAATGAATGTCTGATTTGGTTGATTCTGATGTGTGAAAACAGCATGGACTAGAAGGAAGAGAAAATGTTAGAGGCTTGTAAACATTGATGCTGGAAAAGATTATCAGAGATTCCATTAGCCAAAATGGGTACAAAGAAGAAATCTGATAAATTAATTGTTAAAAAGGAAAAAAAATTAGAGTTTGGATTATGTAATCAGAAATGAAAATCTAAC
The DNA here is from genome assembly GCA_018389105.1 of Nautilus pompilius. NCBI lineage: Eukaryota > Metazoa > Mollusca > Cephalopoda > Nautilida > Nautilidae > Nautilus > Nautilus pompilius. The sequence continues at coordinate 268,177 of JACATO010000630.1, read as the reverse complement.
AGCTGACTGACTACCTGCTGGAAATAATCAAAGAAAGAAAGAGAAAAAAATATATAACAATACTTAAAATGACAAGAGTTACACAAATGATGAGACTGAATGTTATGCTACAGCCCCCTCAATAAAGATACTGTCTGACAGGACAGGACAATAATTATTCTACATTAAGGTGCAAATTAACATGTCATGTTAGAAGAAACACACAAAAAAAGTAAAAAAATAACAAAGACTTTCAAGAACATCATCTGTTTCATTTGCATCAAACAAACAAACAAAATTTTAAGACATTTTCTCACAAAATTCTATAGGCATAATGGCAGAATTATTTAAAAACTTCCATCTGTTCACAAAGATGCTGATAACTTCTTTTAAATGTATTAATATACTAGAGCCATTATTTTTTCCTGAGATATCACTGTTTTTGTTAGCTCTTTCTGACTCTCCTAACACCACACCATTAACAGATCAGACAAAAGGGAGATGTTTCAGTCTTTGCCCAGGCTTTTCACACATTACCCCTATTCCACCCCCCCCCCCCTGGGTGGGTGGGGGAGGAAAGCTGGCTAGTAAATCAGATACACTGTACCACCACTCCATCTTTCAATTTCCTTTTCTCCCTCAGGACAAAGCATACCATTAACCAGTCTAGACATGGCACTTGGGTGGCACAGTAAAAAAATCTCAAAATAAAAAAAAATAGTTCTTGACATCCAAACATTCTGTGCCATAAGCCAGTTCTAGATTTTATATTTTTCATAATTACCTTTTTAATACAATTCAGGGGGGGGGGGAAAGAAGAAAAACAAATCTGGGAAAAGTTAAAAAAAAAATGTATATTTTTGATGCAAACACAAAACATGAAAAAAATTGTTTCTTGAGAAAGAATCTGATAACTCTGACTTGCTTGATGTAGTGCCTTACATCTTCTGTCTGTCTGATCAATATCAATTACAGTCCAATTACTGAGAGGGGAGTATAAATCTGGGAGACTAGGGAGGGCTAATGGGAGGAGCCAGAAAGGAGTATTGCCTTAATGGCTGGATTTATAATTAAAGTCATGGGCAGCAGTGACACCTCAAACTGAAAGACCACTTGCCTACCTATCCTACCAAAAGAAATGTTTGCTTTAAAAAAGAATTTTTTTTTTTTTTCAGAAATAGAATCGTATTCAAAGCAAATTTCTTTCTATTAAACATATCTATATATCTTCAACGGGAAGGTGAAAACTTGAAATGCTAAAATGTAGTTTATTTGCTGTACCCATACCTTAAAACTTGTCAGAAATGTATTCCATTCCCTGGTAGGCTGAACACAAAATGAGAAAATAAATGTCACTACAGCTAAAAACAACACCACATTCAAACACTTGGTTGGTTCCATTGTGATGACTCTTCTTAATAATGTCTAGTTTTTACCAAAATTCAACACCAAGGGTGGATATATAACAATACGCTGTGCCTTTTAGACAAAACATTCCCCATGTGAAATATTTGTAAAGATTCGTATCTGTACTCACCCAAAATCAAAACTATCAATAAACTTTTATTTAGTACATACAGAAAAATTTATTATTAAAATGTAAAAAAAAACCCCAGTTAATAGTAGAACAGTTTGCCATGGGCTAACATGCATTCAAACGAAATGAGTTAAATTCTCTGCTATTCAGCTTTAACTTCATCTAGCAAAGCCAGCACACAACATACTTAGTTAATTAGTGACAAGAAAAGAAAAAGAAATGGTGTGAAGCCAATAACTCAATTTAGTAGAAGGTAGAATTGTTATACATGAGGTCTGTCGAAAAAGTATCCAACCTTAGGCTGGGAAAAAAAAATTATGTACTTGCTGGGGTCCAATTGCTAATTCCCTTCAAAGTAGACCCCTTGTGCCTCCACACACTTAGCCCAGGGATCCTTCCACTGTTCGAAGCATGTCTGGAATGCTTCTTCCTTAATGGCTCTCAGCTCCATCCTTGCATTCCGCATGATGTCCTCTCTGCTCTCAAAGTGGGAGCCTTTCAGTGGCATCTTCATTTTTGGGAACAACCAGAAGTCAGAAGGAGCCATGTCTGGAGAGTAGGGAGCCTGGCAAATGAGCGAAATGCCTTTCTTTGCCAAGAAATCTTTGATCAGCTGTGACAAATGAGCCGGGGTGTTGTCATGATGCAGCTGTCAGTTTTTCAAGGCCCACAGATCTGGTCTCTTGCACTGAACTGCATCACGAAGTTGTCAGAGGACTTCCTGATAGTACTCCTTTGTAACTGCTTGTCCTTCTGGTATGTATTCGTGATGCACAATGCCTCGGTAGTCGAAGAAAACAGTCAGCATCACCTTGATTTTGCTCCGGACCTGACGTGCTTTTTTGGGCCTTGGCGACGTTGGGTGCTTCCACTGTGATGACTGAGCTTTGGTTTCTGGGTTGTACCTGTACACCCACGTCTCAGCTCCGGTTATCACGGTGTTCTGGAACTTAGGATCCCTGTTGGCAGTATCCAGCAGGTCCTGCGCAACCTCAAGACAAAATTGTTGTTGTTCCTGAGAAAGCAGCTTGGGCACAAATTTTGCTGCCACTCTGCGCAAGCCCAAATCCTCCTTTAAAATTGCATGTGCAGAATCTTTACTGATCCCAACCTCGTCACCCATTTCCTGCACCGTCAAACGACGATCCTCCATTATCAAGGTCCACACTTTCTCGATAACAACTGCATTGCGGCTTGTTAATGGCCTCCCGGAATGCTGGTCACTCTCCACCGATGTGCGGCCATCTTTGAACCTGTTGTATCATTCTTTTATTTGGGTAACACCCATGGCATTGTCACCAAAAGCCTGTTGGATTTTCCGAATTGTTTCCGCTTGAGCATCTCCAAGCTTTTGGCAAAACTTGATGCAAGATCGTTGCTCCACACATTCCGTCATCATGGGCGAAATGAAAACGCGACGAGTAAGTAGTACAGCACCTCACACGCTGGCTGCCTGACAGCGACTGACGCATCCAGCAAGCCCGCCATAAACCATGCATGTGCATGAAGGCATGCGGCTCCACTATGCACACTTTTGCCTCCCTGATGTCATTACTTCCCACGGGAAAAAATAAAGTCAGATACTTTTTCGACAGACCTCGTATAGTTTTGGAAATAATTATGGAAACAGAAAAACTGATTATAAATTGCAAATTAAAAAAATGTGACATCACATCCCACAAGAAAAAAGGAATGCTCAGTACTCAGTCATCTGTTGATATAATTCACTGTGAACGATTATCATGCAAATAATCAGAATGTGCCACATCTGCAGAAGATCTATAAAAGTATAGTCAGTAATATCATTGTAATTTGGAGAATGCTTGGTGAATACTATGGCTCTTAGGAAGGAATATCACATGATAAGCATATATAAATCAAAGTCTTGCTGGTGAAGGCTACTACTCAATGCAGCAAATTGTAGCCTGACTTCATGTTTCAGAATCTGTAGAAGACTGAGAAGGGTGCCCAAAACAGGTACTGTTGACAATAGATGCAGCTAAAGAAAACCAAACTCTCCAAAAGTGATGTTAAGTACCTAGGGGCATGTTCTGTACATGAAAGAAAATGAGCCAGTAGAGAGCTGGCATATGACCTAGCTGCAAGTACAAGTGTTACTGTTTCTCAAAAAACGTAAGATACACATTAGTGCAAAGTAGTCTCAATAGATGTATAGCTGCTAAAAAACCCTTTTGGGGAGAGGCAACCAAACAGCAAGGCTAAAATGGGTAGCAGAAATGAAACAATAGAATCACCAAATCTGAAAGGTGCTTTTTAAAGATGTGTCCAATTTTTAACTAGTTGGCAATAATCAATCGCAGTTTGTTCGAAAGTAGACCAAGGAGCAGCATAATAATAGTCAGTGATTTGCATGCAATCAAAAGTATATCAACTACCAATAGATGCAGCAGAGTAACATTTCATTTGGCAGGGATTCATCATCTAACATGACAATGACTCCAGGCATGCAGCTAATGTGATGAAAACCCACCTGGGAAATTAAGAGGCTAGGTGAACATGCAAAAGATGCCTTAGTTTGCACGAAGTCCTGATATAAACGTCATTGATGCTATATGGGGTTATATGGTTACCGAAATAGTCAATTGGTAATCAAACATCTTGGATGAATTGTAGAAAGTGCTACAAGATATCTGGAACAACATTACGCAGTTATACATTGATAACCTATAAGGGAGCACAAAAACAAGGTGTCATACTCTATATAAAACAAAGGGCTCACATATCAAATACTAATGCACTGTACAGTGTATTTAATTTTGTATATTTCCTGTAATAATCCATTGTTTATGTATATAAATGTGTCTCATGTGCAATTACTCATTATTTGTGCATATCCTGTATGTGTTTGTGTTTTCATAACTATTTTTCAACACTGTAAATCTCTATGGTGTGCATGAATTTTAACAAAGTTAAACATTTTTTAATAGATTATTTTAAAAAAAATATCATCCAACTATGACACATAGCAGCAGGTTTTTGAGGATTTTCCCCAGCATCCCTCAGAAGCATGTCATTTGCTTAGATGACACAAAAGTATTAACATCACAGGAATTCAAGAAACAGATTTTGTTAGCAAGTTATAACAAATTTAGCCAACTGCTGTTGGTAAGATTGGGTTCTCTTAGACTTCTCTTGAGCAGTGCATTTGATAACATTCCTCACCAGGCAGTGAAAAATTGCAGTCAGATACACAGGATCCACAGCTGGTAGCAGCAGGAGAATTATTCTGACTACTCACTTGTCGGCAGGAAATGGTGAGGAATTGTACAAGATATTTGCTCTGGCTGCCTAATGCAATTGGCAGGGCTACATATAACTACTCTCCTCTCACATGGCATAAAAGGCCTTGTGACTCAATGAGAAGATCAGGAAATCACCACCAGCTAGATACACAACCAGCTTAAATGCTGGGCAGTGGCATAATGAATGTACTATAGCGTCACTCCCTCCAGAATATCTGAATTTCAGTTGCAATCAATACCTTACAATAAAAAAAGAATACACTGAAAACTCATAAGCAGTGTGGGAGCAGGCTCCTGATAGCCAACCAGGATTTTGGTTTGACAAATCATACTACATACAGTAAAAGAAAACCCAAATTCTCTTTGCCCTGTATAAATCATTAGTAAGACCTCTAATGGAGTATGCAATTCAGGCATAGGAAGGAGGGGAGAGCTCATAAAGGATCCTGACAGCTTGGAGGGATTTTAAAAGCAATTTGCAAGAATGATTGGCAACCTCAGTTATAAAGAAAAGTGAGAGAGAATTCAATTGCAAAGTTTAGCCTTCAAATGCGTCCATGGATACCTGACTGAATTCAAAGTTTTTCTGGTAAAAAATGCATTCAGTTAGATAATATATATATATAAAATTAAGGATACATCATATGCACCTAAAGTGCATAACTTTAAAATAGCATTCAAAATTAAACATTGAAAAATGGTATTCTAGTAATTGTATCAAATGTTTTACCAAATCAGATAATAGAAACAGATAGCATCACTGTTTTTGAGAATAGATAGATATTTTTCTGCAAAAAAAACGTTCATAAATTTCACTGCAGTATATCAACAGAGTATTGCTCGCAGCTGGACATGCTTGAAATGAGACATTGGATCACACTCCATCTGTCCCTCCTGGGCCAAGGCTATGACCACATAATTAGGCCTTTTTTTTAAAGGAAATTCCTGAGATTTATTTGTATAAAAAAACATTCCGGAAATTTTCAATGAGTAAAAGATCTGGGGACATGACTGGCTTGTACACTGTAGTAATTATCTTGGCCCTAAAGAATGCTGCATTGATCCTAGCTCTTTGATATTGTAGAACATAAGCGGCAGTGAGTGAAAAGGCAGGGCTGTCAGCCTTGCAGTCTCCAAATCCTCTACTGCTCATGATCAGTTACCAACCATGATTAATTCTCACACCACTACATTTCCACTACTGTAACAATCACTCTGATCGCCAGCAGCATCTTTCCAATTCTACCATACATGTAAATTATACCAGAGAAGTTCAAATTAAGGACTTCCATTTGAAAGCATCTAGACCCTTAAGATGCCATCATTCTCAAGCTATCCAAGTATAACACTGCTAGTTGCTCAAAGGTAGAACAACAGACATCTGATGTGCAATCCTGCCTTATGGAATCAGTTTTCTTTGATGGTTTGTCTGAATGTCCAATTCTCTGATTTCCAGCAAGTGTTGCCAAATCTTCTAGAAAACGCTGACTATCCACTTCTGCAGGATTCTTACACTGACTGTCCTTTATCATTAGCATCTGTGCAATGGGGAAACACCTCTATTATGAAGCCTGTCACTAATCATAACCAGTATAGAAGTGGTATGTACATTTGATTAACTGTGGAATTTTGAAATATGCAGCGTCCTTATCCTGCTTGATGTCATTTGGCACTGTAACTGCAAGGAATCTCTGATCACATAATATTTATCTGTGTACCACCACTGGATTTTCTTGCACAAATGATGTCATCAGCTACACCATACCCATATTCTTATATGCATGACCGAGCATGCACTGGATAAGCCACCAGTACATATTATTCGCCGGTTTCCTACATTATATTTTATACATGGCAGTCTTCTTGGTCACTTGTAATCACTTCTGATAACATGTATACCCTTAACTTCAACATCCTTAAACTTTCAGTTCTCAGGATATTACAAATTATTGTTTAATCTGCTGGCATTAATCAATCAAACTTTACAGAAATAAATGATAAACCAATCTGAAAAGTAAAAAGAAAAATTATTACATCTTCCACAAAAATGTATTTTCTTTCTTTAGGCAATCAAGTTTTCTGCATACTTAATGAGCAAATAATAGAAAGAGCAACAAGGAAGAACACTAGAAATGGTTTCGTGTTAAAAAAATCCAAAAAAAAAATTTCTTTTAATTGAAAAGTGTTGGAAAAATAATCACAAGTAGATACTTTAGTATGTATTCAGGTAAGATCTGTGCAAGTGCTCCTTTATGCACATTCTAAAAAAAAACTGAATGTGGGCTACCAAATATTAATCTATGAAAAGCAATTATTTTTGCAACACAAGTTAATCAATTTACAGAAGTTGAGTTTGTGTTTGTTGACCAATTAAAAAAAAATAATCATGGAATTTTCTCTGGGCTTATAAAATAGATAATTATAAACAGATATTATTTAACAGAGCAAGACAATCTATGTTGTCTCCTTTTCAGATGAACTAAATGTCTAGACCTCATTTCATAAAGTCTGAAAATTGGTTGATCAAGAAACATCTTACAAATGTGAAGACAACAGCTTTCCAACTCTTCATAGTAACTTACTGTACCCCGGGCTGCACAAGAATGAGTAAAATTCAAGTCAAATATATTGCCCGACTTTGTGCTAGGAATCTTTAAATGAAACTCAGCTGAAATAGCATTACAGTAATAGTATCTGGCCAAGTTTCATTTGAAGGTTCCTAGTGCTTTAATGAGAGGAGACTCTTAAGTGCTACTTTCCTTATTATAAAAACCCGAAAAATGCAGTACCTGGCATCCTTCTCATAAATTACTCTGTTGACAAGGCCCTTGTCCACATAAATCACACTAGGATAGCACCACACCAAAAAGCGGCTATCTGCCATGACAGCAAGCATGTTGTGCTTGTCATTCCAACCAAGTGTTTGAATCATTGTGCCTGCATAAAAACAAACAAAAAAGAGAAAACTCTGAAAATGTTGTTCTGCTGCCAAAAACAGAATTTCATTAAGTCTTTTACTGAAACTTCCTTCACAAATGGACAAGGTCTTTCAGCTGATAGTCTTAAGAGTTAAAAATCTGCTAAGCTTACATTTGAGAAGAACAGTAATATAGTCAGGCTGAAGTAAGCCAAAAAGATTTTCTTTTTTTTTCAAGGCAACTGAAATATATTTAAAAAAAAAGAATTATGAATGATATTTATCAAAAGAATAAGGAAAAATGTCATGGGTTGTTCACCACAAAGTTATGACATTCTTATGGCAACAGCAACAGGCTGTATGTAATTTATTCGTAGCTCTCAGACTTTTACACAGTATAAACTCTGAAGCCCAGGGCTTACAGTCAAGAATAATAGAGTGCCAACATTTACTTTCTTGTTTAAACATAGCTAAAATAGCAGACATATTTTAATAAAAACAAAAAAATAGTTGTGAGCATCAAATAGAATTAGAAAAATAAATTTGGAATACTTCTGCAATTACCCACATTCTCAACCTAAAACCCCACATCATTAAAAAGAAAACAGCAGCAAGGAGGAAGTCTAAATATAAATAAAAGAGTTTTTTCTTTTTTGCTTTTCATGAACCCTTATTATGTTCTGATAAATTTGCATATTGCATCCCCATACTGTTTTTGTTTGGACACTTTTTTTGTCCTTTAAATTTTATTATATGACTGAATCACTACGATTTACAAGTACAACTGATGGGGTTTTCACTGATGAGCTGTGTTTCGGTAAAATCTCACCAAGTTTAAGGAACTTTCGGTTGACCCCAAACACTCTGACAGAGGTTAGATAAAGATCTCTGTTTTTGTCCACTACTGCCAGTCGTCTCTCATTTGGTGGTCCACAATGATCCAGGGCTAATTCAGCCAACTCCAGCTACAAAGTTAAATATTGAACAGGTAAATAAAACTACAATAGAAGTAAAATTATAGTAAATTATAACAAAAAAACAAAGTGGTTGGTTAACTATTGCAGTGATGTCTGAAAACTTTTTTCCCCAACAAGATCGAACTAGATGGAAAGCATTGAGACAAGTATAATTATGTCCTGTGAATGCACATGTAATACTGAACCCATAAAATCCCTCAGGGATAAATGAACTCCTGGATAAATAGGGATTGCCAGGTCAGTGAATGAGACTGGCTCTAGAAATAATGGCTGTTTTGAGTCACATTAGAAAGATTTTAGTAACCCGATTCCCTTAGGTTCCTGAAATGACAGATAGTGATTCCAATAAAGGAGATTAGCTCCTAAAATGATGGAAGTTTGTTCATCCAATAATAATAATAATAATAATAAGTGTTTTCAAATGATAGATTTGGGTTTAATGAGGAAGACAAACTTCTGAAATAACGAAAGTCAAATAATAAGACTGTATCCTAAAATGATGCTGATACAAGTCCAGTGAGTGAGTAACTGACTCCTAAAATTATGGAAAGGGAGACCAATTTCTGAAAGTAAGAAAGTTAAAGGGCCAATTTAGAGAATGCTTTCTGAAATGAAGGAGTCTGCAGGTCATATGACGGAAGTTACAACATCTCATTAGAAAAACTTGCTTTTCAAATGGAAGTTGCATGTCAGATTTTTAAAAAAATTTCTCTGCCCTAAATAAATCTTGCAGGTCAACAAGAATTGTGAGCATCCACAAGCAGACAAGACCTACAGTGCCAATCATAGCAGATGTGGTACAGGTGGCTGGTGATGATAAAATGACAGATATTTGGAAAAAAATAATAATAAAAGTTTTGCTCCTTCTGCAGGCAAGTAGTTTGCTAGTAGAATTTACCTGAAATCAAATGTTGAATGCCAGCTGCTGTGCACAGGTTGTACATATACCATGTTTTCTAAAAATCCCACTTAAAATGAATACCTATAAATTCTACTTTCACTTTACTACATGGCTCACCACATACACCAACAGCCTTAACTTAAATACAAAAATGAAATTGTTGTTTTTAACACAACTGTAAAATAAAACTAACACAAGATACCAATAAAAAAGTAAGTCATCTAAAAAATATTACATTAATCTGTAGTAAACTATATGTTACACAGTCCTCTATGCCTTCTCCTGCATTCTATGCTTTTATTTGGGCAACAGCTCAAAATGGCTGAAAGGAACATTATTGAGCAAGCATTCATGTGCTGTACTAATCAAAACAGACACTAATAGATACCAGTGGATGTACATCTGAACAATCTACAAGTTACTTCAGTTTTTATGTGAAATAGAAATTAAATAAGTCTAAACACAAGCAGTTCTGCACATTTTATGTTGTCAGAAACATTAAGACAGAAGTGTGCTTTGTCATTAATAAATGGAGTTCCTGATGGAGAAAGTGCAGGCCATTAGTATTACATAATACCATGCTGCAAGTAGTTAGCCAAAGAGTTTTCTGCCTTTGCTTCAGTTGCCTAGTTATTTTGTACCTAATTCAAATGCATTTATTATCAATCCAGAACCCATTGCATGTCAGGTTTTAATGGCTGTCAGACTGGCAGTAGACAGGCGGTGGTGATACTGCCATGCTTGGCAATCATGGTTCAAACCAGATCTACTTGTCCAAGAAAGTTCCAAATATAGCAATACAAGGATGATTTATCTAAAAAATATCCTCTTCTCCCACCTTGTGTATAATAGGCTTCCCATCTCCAACTGCTTTTCCTGTCTGAGCATCGAAGACATGAACAACTGAAAAAAAAATTTTTTTTTAAATTAATAGATACTTTTTAATTTTAAAAAACTGCATAAAATGAACATTAAAAGTTCTCCTTATTTGACACTATGGAAATATAAAAATTAAAAAAAAATTGTTTTACATCCGAAGTTCATCATATCAGATTTTACAAGTACTGACTGAATAAATGTTAATAGTGTATCACTGATGGGGTCCTTGTAAGTATGTTTCCTCATTTGCTAGATTCTAAGGGTTTTGGGAGAATACAGAAAGCCTAATGCCACTGTAAACTTAGTAAATAAAGGTTAGTCTAAGTAAGCAAAAGTTCTAGTGCCCAGGCTAAGCAGACCTATTTGGTGGAAAAAACCTTTAACTTCATAAGCCTAACCCTCAAATAAAGATGCTCGGTCTGGCTATTAAAACTTCTTGTTGCTTTGTTTTAAATAAGCTTCATTGGTCATTATTTTTAATTTGCCATTTTTGCTCTCACACAAGGTCCATGAAAGTCAAGAAATAGAATCCGCATTCTAAAATGACTAATACTTGAAAAAAAAAACAAACAACAAGTGATTTGGTTCATCATTAGTAGGAACAGAGAAGTACACATCATTCTGAAATGTGTGGCCCATCTTCCTTATCAGAAGGTGGGCAGATATACCAGTGTTTGTTGAAAATTAAACCAAAATCAAATATGAAGCTTTCTGTGATGTTTTATTAAATTTCTGTAGTCTTAATAAGCATAAAACTGATCTGTATACAGTGATAGTTTATCTAATGCATGCAAGGTGTGTAGCAAATTATCGGAAAGACAAATGTTTATGTATGTAACTAAATATTCAATATTAGTACAGATGAATTCAGTGATTTTTAAAAGTTCCATTAAAAGCTATCGACTGTATCAGAACTTTTAATGTTGGCAATTTTCTTTAAATTATACAAATTTTACTGCTGTTTTCGTAGAATTTTTCTTGCCTATAAAATAATCAATAGACTAAAATGAAGAAAAGGAAAGAAACTAAATAATAATTCTTCTCTCCCCCTTCTCTGCCAAATCCGCAAGCCATCGTGTAATGTTTTCATCAACACAAAACCTGTTTGTAAAATGCCGAACTCAATTCTCAGCCCCATCAAATATGAATTCCCAGAACGATAACCATAATTACTGTGTCTGGGAATTTCCTAAAATCAACCAACGGGCTCGTGAGCATTTTCCAAATCGCCACCCTCTCTGGTGGTTGCAGCCAGGGGGAGTTTTAACACCAGCACCAAGATGAATTGAGAATGATTTTTATAAAGCTATCGAGTTTTGCCAAATATCAAATTAGTTTCCTCTGAGAGAGAGAAAAAAAGAAACAGTAGAGAGAAAGAAAAGCAAATACATAGATACAATAATGCAATGATAGGGTGTTAGGTAAATACTTGGAAAACTGGATAAAATAAATAAATAGATAAAGCAAGAAGTTTCTCCAGTCAGTTAATTTATTAAAAAAGCAAACATTATTAACCTAAATAATTCAGCATTAATCCAGTAACCATCCCATGTCAGCCTGAGTGGTTGTCATTAATACCATTTTATAAATTGGATCTCAGCATACTTGGGCCATTCACCAGCCTCTCACATATTATTCATGGCCCGCTGTGAGACCGGCTACCTTGTGTGTCAGTTCTAAAGGAACAAGAGATAAATTATATTCGTTTTCAGTGCAAAAACACCCTCCTTCTTTATCCTCCCTCCATTCACTGGCAGACACCTCGTGAAATTTGTATGGGAAGTAAGGCTCTGCATATTTGATGCAATGTATCTTCAATTAGCACTAAGCAGGATCCCTGATCAACTCAACAGGCCTAAAAAAAGGCGAGAAATCAGAGTTTGCACAACATGTTGCAAATGAAATTAGCCTCAAAAGTAAAATGTGTTACTATTAGCATATGAATGCAATTAAAGCTGATTATGAAGGGCACAGGATTGACAAAAGTTTCTTAAAGAGACTGGAATTCCTTTCTGTTCTACATGGTCCTAACAAGAATTATGAGAAATAAATTTACACACAAGTTGGTTTTCTAGGAGATGCTAGTTAGCCAAGGTATACATGCAGATATTGCACACTATTAGATTATATAAAAAAGTATGATCATCTATTATCTGTTGCCTCTCTCCCTCACCCACCTGTACAAACTCTTCAGGAAGACTTATTTTCCATATAACAAATTCAAGAAAATGTAGATGCTGCAAATTTTTGGTTATTATAGTTTTTCCAAAAAAAAAACAAAACAAACAAACAAACTCAACATCTATGTTTAAAATGTGGTTTTAGTATTACCATCATCTTTAAAATTGCATAGTGTCAATGAAATGCAATTATTGCAATCAAGAGAAAATAATAAACTAGATACTAATAAATTCTTTGTAAAAAAAATAACAAAACATGAATACAGACAGAAAGTGTTGACATAACAACTAAACCATTATTACAAGCTTTCATAAGCCAAGATGGGTCCCCTTTAAAGGTTGTCCTTCATCAGCAGATAGTCCACATGTACACAGAGCAATGACATCCACATCCACAACCGGTCTGAGATTTGCTATTCTTATGACAACTAAAAGATAAGTTCTTTAGAGACTAGTAGTCTTTTCTTAAATGGAACATCTCTGTTGATAAGAATTAACAATGACAGATACATTTTATACACAGGTAACTGATACTTAAAAGATCGGTATTTAAAAAAAAAATTCATACAAAATACATGTCTAATACCATCAATTCTCCTTGTCATGCAATTTCCCTGAACTCATATAAAACATTATTCAAATACAAATCTGTATTTTATTGTGGAGAATTTCCCCTTTCCCAACCTCCTGAAAAATAAAGGAATTATTAATATTGTTCAGCTTTGCCAGTATTCATTAACTGCAACTGACTGGATGGACTGTGTTACTGTCTGAAGCTGTTCAGATCAGAAGTTGTAAAATTTCCCCAAGTGCCATCAGATCATCCACTGGCAAGATAAATGAAGGAAGATGCCCTGGGACCATCTTAATTTCTGATCACATCAGTAAGCAAAGAGAAATAAAAATTGGAAATTTCAAAATGTCTTAAACAAAAGCAAATCAAGTCATAATTTTGTTTTTTTTTTCTTTTATAAGTAATTTTTAGTCTGATACTTCTACAAATGATTTTTAAACAAATTTAGTGTATATTCCTTACCAGACAGGAAATGAGTTAATACATACTACTACAGTTGTTCCTAACCAAATGCTATGATGAAACAGCTGCTTCAGCCAGGTTTCATTTGAACAACCCTAGTATATCAGTATAAAACTCTTAGTGATGTGTTAGCATAGAAATTATTTTCCATTCTTCCCAACCGTTTTACTAATAGAATTAACAACAGTTGGCTCTGCTGATAATGGCATGAACACCAAACACAGGTCTATTAGCTGGTTCTATTACTAATAATGTGGTGGTGGGGAAGCCACAGATTTTAAATTAGAAACTAATTTATGCATTAGCATTCTAGAAGTTATCTATCCAAGATTTCTTATTGCACTATCATTATCCAAGGAATGCAAAGCAAAGGATAGTCCAGAAGTGCAGACTAATGAAATGATGTTTCCAAAACAAATGTACAAGGTGTCCCAAAAAGATGTATATAGTCAACCCCTGAGTAATCGCGGTTCGGCATTCGCAGCCCCGGTTATTCGTGGAATTTTCCTTAGAACCTAACTAATAATTGTTCGTGGAAACCCCCGCATATTCACGGAATCGCAAATATTTTCCGCGATTTTTTATGGCTTTTTTCATGGCAATATATATTTTTTCACGCTTTCTAACGCTAAATTATTAATAACAATATAATTTACTAATTTTGTAATATAAATACTAACGTAAATTCAGCAAAATATTTTCAGTTTGTAGAAAAAATGTATGGCATTTTTGAATGAACATTTTACTGCGAGACAGATGGAATAATGAGGATCAGCTGAAAACCCACCACACTCTCCAGATCTCTCACCACCAGATGGTTTTCTGTGGGTGTGTTAAAGGACAAGTTATACATCACAAAACAAGCCATCATCTATGAACTCCAACAGAGAATTGTTGATGCTTCAACAGTAATTCCTGTGAAAATGTGCTACTGCATGTTGCTCTATGTATGAATGTCAATGGTAGACATTTTGAATATCTACTGTAGTGCATCTTGCTTGAGGTATCTGCTATAGAAAGCAAAAATTCTGTCTAGAAATATAAAAAAGTGCATACATCTTTTTAGAAAGCCTTGTATTTCAAGTGCAGTAAAGTTTACCCAGGAAAATTAAATGTTTATTGAGCTTTAAAATTAAATTCTTATCCTGGTGGAATTACCAACAAATCTTCAATTAAAGTCAAGTCAGGCTCTTCTAAAAAAAAAAGAAAGCGAGACTCCATTCAAATCAGATGTTACATTTCCTTTTATTCTAAGAATTACTGATAAATTATCTAGAAAGTTCAACAAACATACCACTGATGACTTTTTCCTTTCAAGGGTCCAAAGCTTGAGACCTACTGATACCAAATGAATTCCTGATATCTATTCCATCTCATGATTCCATGTAGTTGTGAAAAAAGTCTACATCAATGAAACACAATGTCCTTTAAGTCTTAGAGTCTCTGAACACAGAAAGTTGGTCCCTGAGGGCGATCATCTCAAATCAACATTTGCTTCACATGCGTTGACTATAAATCATGACAGTTCTCCCATTTAGTCTGACAGCACATTTTTAGCATTTGAATAATAATAATAAAAAAAACAGAGAGAAATCAATCAAAGAATCTATTCTCATCTCCCTATACCATATTAGCAGAAACAAGGGTCTTAGAATTTGATCATGTTTGATTTTCCTTTCTAAAACAAAACAAAAATCACATACTCAGGCTAGAACACAGTTCTGCATAGTTAAATCATTTTGTTACTTTGATGATTTTTTTTCCCTTTCTCTCCACATCCTGTTGAATTTGTAACCTGTTTTTTTCCTTTTCTTTGAATATTTGTTCTGCTATCTTATTTTGTCTTGTTGCTTTGACAAAGCTGAATACAAAATCTCTGTTATTTTCATAGCTTTATTCCTGTAAGATTAAAAACATACATCTATGGAGGCTGTCGTGATAAGAACAAGGAAGAAGAAACATCTTTGTATAATGCTAACAGCATTGTCTTATGCAAAGCTAGATACCCATTAAAGAGAGCTCTAGTGCACCACCATAAACTGCAACAGAAATTTGTGTATAATATAAAGATGATTTTAAAATTTAAAAAAAATAATCAAAAGCTCCAGTTCATTAGCAGTAAATATAAGAAGAAAAAAAACTAAAAATGCCAGCTATGCAAAGCTGTATTTTCGCTGTGATTTCATGACAAAAATCACATTAAGTTCTACTTTTACAAAATACAGTAAATGTGACCGGACCTATTGTGTGCATGCTCTCTAACTCATCAAATGTCCATAACTAGCAAAAAGATGGCTTTTCTCCCATTTATCCGCTCCACTGAAACAGTGAATAAGTGGGTTCCTCTTTCAACTTAAAAAAGAAATTGCTTCACCAAGGAATTCTTCTACTTTGTGTTGCGCATCCAATATTTAAAATGCTCCCTTAAAAAGATCCCTTATATAAAGCATATCTTTCTATCTGCAACTGTGTTAAGAATGGCAATGGAAGGGCATCAGTGGCTTGTTGTTTTATCATCAGGAGATTCTGCTAATTTTCAATTCAAAGACCGCGGAAACGTAAATTAAATACCAAATTTTTCTACAAACGCCGCAGACCAAAAACAAACCAACAAAGCTACCAGCCAACTGGATATCACCAGACTTCCTGAGTGATTTTGTTGCATAGATTTATAAAAAAAACAAAGGCCCATTTATCCTAATAGCTTTTCCCTTTAAATGCAAAGAATTGTTCAGTAGAATGAACTATGAACAGGGATTAAAGAGAAAACCTGATGCATCAAAACAAACCCAAACATTAACCAAAACTCTTTAGTGAACATTTTGACCCAGCCAGAATTAGAGTTGAGGAGAGTCTTCTGTAATTATTAAAAACTTTCTGCAGTGTCTGGCCATTACCATGGATCCAGCAAACCACAGCTTACCTAACAAATAAATCAATCTATAAATCCCTAATTTAAAAATAATGTACCATAATTAAATACTGATCCATTTAGGTATTTTAAAAGAAAAATAAATTAAAGTTAAAAGATCATGTTGCAATATAGTTAATAGCTCAATTTTATTTTCTTTATTGTAACTATTCTCACATTAACCCTTCACATACCACAGCAATTTTCATCTTATTTATATCACCTGGGATGCATTTGTACCCAGCCTAAAAGCACTGGTAATTGTGTTAATGGGCTATACATTCAGTCAACAAACTCATAAGGCAAAACATGAGACTGGAGCAATATGGATTTGTTTTTACAAAGAATTATAGCAATGAGAGAGTACCATGTTGTCACACCCCCATGGCTCACTCAATCAACATATTTGAGGTGCAATTGGGAACAAATGCACCCTAGGTGGTATACAGAGGGTTAATGAAAAAAAAACACACTAGCAATGATGCCTTTAAAGATGATGATCTGTATAACAGTGAGATAACTTTGCAGTTATTTCTGATAAAGATAAAAATGAAGCCTATTAGATGTGTAACAAAAGAAGAAAAAAATTGCAAATTCAGAATGACATGAAGGGTTGCAGGTATCTAATATTAAAAAGATTTCCTATGTATTTAAAGGGTTGTCCCTTCTAGCAGCAACTCAATGAGTGAAACCAATGAACCCCATTATACATTTTTGAAAAAAATCCAACCAAACATCACCATTGTGAGTGAGCAGTGACTTTTATATAATTGGTACTAACTATTTTGAGGAGTTGTTACCAATACCGGTAAATTAAGTCTGGCTACACAACTTGATGGCAAAGTAAACAACTGCATCCTGCCCATGTCGACCAGAGATGATTGGCGATGCTGTCGCAGACAGAATTGATTCCCCCTCCCAAATTACAATAAAGAAACCAACGTCAAACTATAATGGAGTTTTTCAATGAATGGCATACAAAGTAACTGTATACAGCTTGTTTGTCCAGACCGATGCTTATGCCATTCCTATGGAAACGGGCAGCTCCATGAAAGATTTCTTTCTGATTGCAGACACACAGGCAGACATCAAAATAAACAGGTATGGGTGATTTTGTAGTTGCCATCCTCAAGTGGGGAAAAAAAAAGCTATTGTTTGGTCAGTACTCAGGACACCCCAAATTTCCTACAGCTATTTAAAAGCTTGTTTATTTGTTATATTTCAAAACAACACCACCTAATCACCCAGTTTGTAATCTGAGCTGATCAGCCAGTCACCACATGACTAAACAATCAATGTCATCTGCAGAGTCACTAATTATGAAGTGGATGCAGTCATGTACTATCACCACATCAGTCCTTGAAGGCAGACTCTGTTCTAAAAATAAAACTGCTAAATTATAGAAAGTTATGCAGATTCAAGATTTGTTCTTTACAAATTTCTGCAAGTCACAGGTTGAACAAGACTGGCCCTAGCACATTCTGAGGGCAGTTCTGTAAACACTCCGTGATATAAGCATGAATTTAGATTATTGTTGTGTCACATTAATGAATAATAACAGAGAGATGAAATAGCATGAAGTTTCAAAACTTATGTATAAGCACCCTTCACCTTAAAATGAACATGTAGTAAATTTTTAAAATCAATGACTCATTTTGCATCTATCAGTTAATTAAGTAAATCGTTCCAAGTAGTTTTATTTTTACCTGTTTGCTAAAAGGAAAAAGAAAGTCCTAAGATCACTTGTAGTTCACATTTGTTAATTTTTTGTATGGATTATCAGAGAAAAATAATTTGTTTATGGGTTTAGCTGGTGATCTGCACAAGAGAACAAAAACCTGCATATTTGCAGACAGAAGTGTAGTTTGATTTGTCTAGGGACCTATTGTCTTTAATCTTATCTGAACAAATCAAAGCTAAGAAATCCAGAGGGCAAATGGCTATTAATAAAAGCTAACTAAATAAAATTATTTTCCTTCCACTTAGTCCATACAGATAAGCGATAAAACAACACAATCATGCAATGGACTTCTTTACAATGAAAATAGGAGATGACACACAGTTGTCCAGTGGTTCCAAGTTCAAATCCAAGTTGGAGCTGGCCTGGTTTAGGGCATAGTTTCTTCTCTCCCTTCTCTACCAACCAGCCAGCTACCTGGGTCTTCACAAAACACTCGTTTCTTTGCACATTTAAAAAAATGAAGAGTTCTAGTAAAGCTTTCCCTGCCAGGGTTGAAAGTGCTGGGACTCCTCTCCTTTATTTTCATGGCCTAATGGGAAACATTTGTGTGCATGTTTAACCACTGGTAGATGGAAGGTTAGGGAAAGTGTTCAACAGCAAAACCAGTTTAAACGTCCATATAAAGATGTTGCAGGCTAGCTTAATTTAGGAATACAGAAATCTATCACAATTATATAAGGCCCTCCCCCTAACAGGGAAACTTAATACTGATTAATTTCATTTTTACATCTAGTTTCACTATCTCTAATTAATTTATTCTATTCAGATGCTGAATTCATGATACCTGCTTTTTTTACTGTAGATAACTAAATTGGGAAAATCCTTTAAGACTGAAAACAGAATTTAATGTCTTTCAAACTTTGACTTTTTGCAAAAATAATTTCTTTTCCTATTCAACTTTCATCTGGTTAATTTTGTCGTCGTTGTTGCGTGAATAAGTAGAAATCGTTTTTTAAAAATATGGTGTTGAAATAATGTTTTGGCTCTTGTTAGCTTCCTTGTTTTTCATTCATTATTTGCGTCCAGATGCGGAATGCAGCCTGACACCACAACTACACCCAATTGTGTGATGCTCAAAATTAAAAAGCAAAATAGATGAAAACTATGCTTCCAACAAGTCTACAAATTTGCAACAATAAAAAAAGAAATAGCAAACTGTCGTGGATGAACAGTTAAGGGGTGGAAGAGGGGGTTAGATGTTTTCATGGATTCAGCGAGCTCGCAAGGTTACCGACCATACAAATGAAAAGTTACGGATGCACCCCTCACCAAGTATATCAGATAACTTTTTTGCTGAGATGGTTTGAAATGCCAAATTTGAGTGGTACCCCAAGAGACCCAAATCTATTCTTAAACTCAACTGTTTATTGTGTCTGCTAAGAAAAAAATAAGTGACACCTAGCACTTAAATCAATTCAAGCTTGCACACACATAAGCATCAAAAGAATAACAAGCAATGGTGGGTTCTCTGTTTGCTATTGAGTTATTTCCCTTTGGTAGGCATCACCAGAATAGTATTCAAAATGCCAATAAAAGAATTTTGTGTCTAAAATTTTCATTTTTCAGTTTTTTTTTTTTTATTTTATAAAAAAGACTTATCAAGATGTTGAAAAAGTCTGGAATCAATAGCTCCATTGATTGAACATTTATATCTGCACTGATCTAAAACTGGTAGAAGAAAGCTTCTCTGGAACTGTTTTTGAGATGTAGAGATATGCAGTAAACGTGAATAGTTATAGCAGGTATAAAGTTTTCTTTTTACTCTTTTTTCCAGAAAGTGCACAAGCCTAGTCTATTTTTTTTAAATGTTTGCATACTGCTATATTATTTATCTCATACTTAGGGCAAAGTGGTTACTAGTATGGCACCAATGTTTTCTAAACCATCTTTCTGAAATTAGTGCTAGTGCCGCAGATCTGCTGCTGTCAATACAGCATTTTGTCAAAATTCTACAATGCATCTCCAAGGTACCCCTAATGGGTTGGGTGATGTCCCAGTGGTTAGGCTATAGGACCAGCAGAAGTAGTTCAATTCCTGGCCGGTGTCAGCTTGGTTTAGCATACACGGTAGGTATAGCTCCTTTCCATTCTTCTTCACCAGCAGGGTCACACTGGCTTTAAAAAAAAAGGGAGATTTCTGGTAAGGCTTTCCCTGCCAAAGTCAAAAGTGCTGGTCACCTCATGGTGCAGGATGTGTTCTCTGGCGGACGACTATGGCACTACGCGTTCTTCACAACGGTCGTCTTCCTAGAAACATTGGCGTACGCACAAAAGGGGGGGGTGGATGGGGGAAATCTCGAGTGCTTTGTTTGTTTGCTGTAGGAGCTAACCCCAGACTGTTTCATTACTTTTGTGCTCTTTTTCTACTGACAAAGAAACACCTCGCTA
The DNA here is from genome assembly GCA_018389105.1 of Nautilus pompilius. Taxonomy (NCBI): domain Eukaryota; kingdom Metazoa; phylum Mollusca; class Cephalopoda; order Nautilida; family Nautilidae; genus Nautilus; species Nautilus pompilius. Next base: position 247,469 of record JACATO010000630.1, on the reverse strand, counting down.
TGTCAGCAGCTGCTGCTTGAATTTCTTCTTGAGTTATAATTAAAAAAAAAATTTTCTTTCTTTTTCTGCAAGGGAAGTTAGTAGCAGCTTCTACAAAATTAACTTCCTTGCCAAAATTCTGAAATAAAATGCAAAACAAACAAACTATAATTTACTCAATCAATGTCGCCAGTTTTTTTCTTTTCTTTCTTTCTTAAATCCTATTAATCAGCCAGGCTTATAGTCCAGCAAATACAGCATCTAGATAACATCAAAGACATTTATTAACCAGAAATTAGTACCGAATGTCTAGGCACTACCACTTCTGACTGAGATACAACAGCATCTTGGTTATGGATTAGTGGAAAGAAAAATATGGAATAATGAAAAAAAAAACTTTTTTAATAGAGCTATTTAGTTATTTGTTATTTTGAGAGGGGAAGTTTTTTTTTTCAAATTACATAAAACCCCAGTTCCTTCAAACCAAATGTTGCATGCTTTTTTTGATGTATTGATTGTGCTACACTGAATAACTGCACCAGACAGACAGACAGTCAGCTGTTCCACGATTCACCACTTTGCTATTAAAATAAATTACAGACATCCAGTCTATTTTTACTTAACTGATGCAAATTTAACCTGAAAGTATAACAACAACAACAAACAACAACAACAACAATAATAATAATAATAATAATAATAATAATAATAATAATAATAATATTAATAATAATAATAATAATAATAATAATAATAATAATAATAATAATAATAAGAAGAAGAAGAGGAAGAGACTGAGATTTGTCTGCTTGATTCCAGCCTTCTGAATTTCAGCTCTGAATTAGACGCCTACACAATCTTTGATACATAAGAGAAGACAATTTAAATTTTTCTGACCACTCAGAATAAACTTAAATATTTCATTTTCTGAATCATTCTAGTGAAGCAGATTTACTTTCCAAAGACATTAAGCCCTGGACCAAAGCCTTATATACAACAACAAGAATATCCAAAGTATCTAGCTATAACAAAGAGGGATGAAATGGTCTCCAATGCCACACCCATCCAATCACAAAATTTTTGTAAATTCTTCTTAAACCTGATCGAATAAATGAAACCCAGCTTAAATAGGATCCCAATGGCATCTGACAGCACTTCATTTAAACATCTCCACTACTTCTGCATATTTTCTGCTGTAAAAGAACCTCAATGGACAAAGGGATGTTCATTGTACACACAAGTTAAAAATCAACCCCTAATGGCTGAGAATATGGGAAACAGTTATGTGGGAAAATAACTCCCTCTCCCCTTCAGTTCATCAGACACTATTGTACAGGTCACCATATATAAAGAAGTTAAGTGTCATTTTCACTGCTTCCAGTAAAAGGGAGGGGTGATTTAGGGGTGCTAAATTGTCTACAATTGATTTGACAGCAGATGACAACTAAATTATTCTGCCAACATTTCAACTGAAGTTCCATGGCAATACTTACTGTCATGTTTATCTTGGATAAGAATCTGTAACCACAGTTAACAAATTCTTCACTAACTGAGTTAAAAATAGCAGAAACCATTGCCTGCCACATGATAATTTTTTTTAAAAAAAAAAGTATTTTTGACTGAAATAACTAACATTTTGTTGTAGCAATAATGTTATATTGTCTCACTATAAAACACCTTTACAATCAATCTTCACTTGCATTGCTGCTCTGGACAATGGACATTTAACCTCACACCCATCTATTATCAGTTCTAACGAAGTTCATAATTCTATGGCAGCAATGAATACAAACAAACCTTGTATTTCATGTCCCATTAATACAGGTTCATTCCTAACACTTCAGCAAAAATAAATGGACACATAAATACCTTCTGATTACTTTCCATTTCTTGCTTAACTTTAGATTGGTGTAGCCTTATCTAAAATCTAAGTAACTGTAATTTCAAACTCTTTTATACTATAATATATCTGGGTAACTGTGCTCTGCTGTAGGTTTAATTACTTTGTTTTCTCTCTCTCTCTTTTCTTTTTACACTTCCCCATCCCTGAATTAGTAGTGTGATGATTAATTCTGGAATTAACATGCTACACGTGCAGATTTTATCACGAAACATAATAACACAAGCTGAAGTACGCAGCTGATTTGGTGAAGCAGAGTCTGAAGTGGATGCAGGTCGCTTCTCGGCCTTCTGTCAGGGGGGGGGGAGGGTTTCGAGTGACTGTATGCAAATGAAAGAAAAAAAAACACCGTGCCATTTCGTTTCTGTTTTCTATTTTTTAAAAAAACTAAGACTTGAAAGCAGATAAATGAAATGGCAGCAGAAACATTTCAAGCAGCTCTGATGGTCAGCACACACACCACCACCGGTGTAAAACACTCGGAGTTTGTAGTTAAATCATCGAGGTTTGTATAAGCAAAAAAAACTATTTGGCGATGCATTTTTTACAGAAACAAAAGGGCACTTACCACGCAGTGATTGGGGAGAACCCAAAATTGCCCTTTTATTTCTGCAAGACATTCTAAAACAATAATTATGATCTTTAACAAATGCTTTTAATGAACTACTACTGCTGGTAGATTGTTCAGAAGGCAGAACGGTAATTTCAAAACACGCAAGTTCGTTTGTCAGCACCACCAGCAGTAAGGATGTTAGCAGCTCTTCTCTGAGTAGAGTTCAATGTAACGACAGTCAAAGGGAAGTAATTCAAAAAACGTTTAGATAAAAAAAAACAAAAATTAAAAAAAAAAAAAAACTGTTAGATGTTATAGGAAATTTTTCCAATAATATCTTTACATCTAACTCATGTATCTCTTCTCTTTGATTGTTTTCTTCAAATACAAAGTTGTATGAGAACAATTCTCATCCTAAGATGAGAAACAATAGGCTTCTAACCCAATCAGAAAATATCGTAATGCTAATTATATATCCGTGTATATGTGTGTGTGTGTCAGACTACAGTGGAGGGCCCAAGTTTGAATCCTGGTACAGACCAACTAGCTTTGACTATCTCCCTGCTGGCATGGTTTCTTCTCCCCTCCCCCCTTCACCAGCTGGTTAAGTGGTCATTCTAGCCACTTAGTGTGTAACCACCTCATCCCTAACCCAGATAGGGATCTGCAGCCCCTACAAACAGGAAACCATATGACAGCAATGATATTAAGTATGAAAGGGTGAGGGCTATGATAGAATTTATTAACGTAATGAAAAAGAATACCATATTTCATAACGACCCTCCAAGTCTCTGCAATAATCTCGTACTGAACTCTCCGTGCTGATCACGAAAGTTCTATTTGTACTCCAGTAATCTCTCCTCCCATCAATTAAAATACAGAGGTAAACTGAAATGAAAGAAAAATATCTTAAAATACAACCACCCCCCCCCTTCCTAGGCATGATTCATTCTTGCTCTTCTTTATCAGCTGGGAGGAGCAGTTTTTTTTCACTTCTAAAAATAGACAGTTCTAGTAGGGTTCCCCAAGTATATGTGGTACAGGTTCAGAAGCTGATTAATTCTGTACCTTGACTACCACTCGAGATCCCTCAAACTGTGCCCAGGTAATTTGCTTAGTCACCAATAAGGTTAATAACTGCCGCTTCCCCCTTCTATCTGGCTGCAGTGAGATAACCTTAGGCCTCTAAAGTCAGAACAGAGATCTGCAACGGGTCATGGTACAATAAAGAACCAGCCTGGTAACAAAGACTCCTGAACCTCGGCTTCCTTAAGTATTGCTATCTCACAACTCACTCCACCATGTTAACTTTGAAGCAATTTATTTTAGTGACAATGTGGATTTTTCATCATACAGACTGTTTACTTAAAGAAAAAAAAAGAAAGAAAGAAAGAATTTGTTTTTTTATCTTAAACCATTTCCAACTTCACGTGCAAACACTACAACTGCTGAAATGTAATAACAGGTTCCAGTGGGTAACTTATAGGCCAGTCTGTCCTAACCAAAACCCTGAATATTGATGAATTCTGACACCTGTTTCTCACATATAGCCACACAATCCATCAGGAAAGTCTTCTGCGTAAAAAAAAAAACTGCGCATATTTCTCCTGATAAGCACTCACCATATCCAAGTTCTCCATTACTTGTTTAATCTACTCATAATTATCAAAAAGTTCACATCTCGCAAAATTTCCACGTCGGCAAACACTAATAACAAGCAGGGAGAGTTACAGCTGTTTGTTTTGTTTTTCGATTGGGGGGGGGCAGATAGTGGAAGAGAAAGTGATATAACTCTATGTAACCTATCATCGAAGCATTAAGAAAAAAACGGGGCCTTTCACAGGCCAAGGACAGTTTAAATTAACTTGACAGATAATGACAATTACACTAGCATGCCGCTAAACAATTCACAGCACCTGATGGATGAATGAGGTTGATTGGTCTTAAACCTACAGAAAATGCCAATGAAAAATAATTTACTATATTTAATGAACCAGTAACCCCTTTTTTGTGGCAAATTTTGTTTCTTGGTCATCTGAAAAATCTCTGTGAAGATGTGAAAACCATGGGTGCCGGTAAACAGCAAGCTACTAAAAACCGTTAAGAACTGGTAATAAGATATTTCACAATTCTTATTTAAATAACCAGAAAATACTCATTATAATTTTTCATAATTATCAGCATCATCAGTTATTAGGTAGTCAAAAATTATTAAACCTTGTTCTTCCATATTAATGTCAGTATTTATTCAAATAATCATGCATTCCATCTCACTTTTCCAAAAAAATTAAGGCTAATCTCATATACAAAGTTACAAAAATTGACTATCCTTCTTTTGAATTTGTAAGAACTCTATTAATGGCACCTGGGCTAATATTAAATTTTAATCTAACATTATCAAAAAGCATCTATCTCTTCTAAATTTATAGTAACGTTTGTTTGATATATTAATTAGTCCACTACGTGAATGTGCAGAAAATTCAGAATGGCAAGTGTAGTATGACAGGGTTAAAGTTTGGGGCTGCTTCCATTGTAACTATTTGTCTGACTGCATGAGCACTTCAAATTTTTTCTGCTCTACTGTATACTTAACTGCCTGCATAGATGTGAAATACTTGAAACATTAAGCAGGTAAATTATGTTGAAACTGAATAATAATTTTTTAAAAATTCAAATTTCAGTTTCTGTGTATACTGAGTTATGATTTTCTAGAATTAAAAACATTAGGAAGAGTTTAGAGATATTCTAAATGAAGAAATTAGTTTTCAAGCAGAATAAACTTGTTGCATCCGTAAACTGTTTCTAACAAGTAACTTCTTTCAAATAAGTTCATGCATGGCATACCTTTCTCATCCCCTCGATCCTTAATGGCAACTGTGTCATTGCTAAGCGAAACAGTCAGGTTGTTCATCAGCTCTGCCCTCATTCCAAGAAACTTTGGGGTACTCACAAGGCGACCATCATAGGAGTAGATGGTCAGTACAGGTCCATCAATCAGCATAAAATGTCTGCAATTGATACACAGTCAAACAGCCAGGCAAAATAAGCAGACAAAAGTTACTTGGTCAATTCAGGCCCTAAAATTAGGAAATTAATTTAGAAGTTGTAAATCCCTCTTTTAACAATTTTATTATTTTTATCATTTACTAACCCTTGTTTATAGTGTCTTAATGACAGTGAAGCAGATAACAGAGGAAAATTAAAGTACGAATTCATCACAGTGGTCGTGTACTTACTACCTACTTACTTTTCAGCCTGGACAATCAGTGTAACACAGCCATCCTTCAGATCAAATATAGCTGGAGTGTTCCAATTCTTTGTGCTGCAAAACATCAAACACCACATCAGTTTATAAGATGACAGCAAAATGAGTAGCCACAAAATTTTTATAGTAAGTAGAAAAGGGTTTTATAATATCATCTTTTAACCTGCAATTGTATATAAATAAACTTATACTTTTGACTGACTACAGAGACTGCCAAATCATAAGATGAACTATGTTACCTGTAGATGTAGCATTGAGAAGAGGTTGCCACAACAAGATGGCCAAAAGCAAATGACACCTTGACAATTCTGTCTCTGAAGTCCAGCTTCTCCATGTTATCATTCAACACATTTCTAACATGGATAAACTTGTTGCTCACCACCGTGACATCGAAATTTTTCCACTCAAGCCTCCTGAAAAGTAGTTTAAAAATATAAAAAAAACTGAAAAGGCATTTATCGAAACAAGAATGAGCAACTTATTTCTGAAAATATACACATTAGTGTGTCCTGCAAAAGTCTTATTTAGCAAGCATCAACTGGAAATACCAAGAAAGAAAACCCTTAGGGGTGGTACCATTAAATGATAATGGTAATTATCAATTGATTTCTCTAGTTAGGTAACAAATAAGAGAATCAAAATTACATCTCTTTGATCGTACATTCAAAATGAAACACAAACACTAAAGCATCTGTCTACAACCAAACGTTATAAGTAGCATGTTGCTTTTACAAGGGTAAAAATTACATGAAACCTTAGTATTTTTCCTTTATAGTTTTGCTTTTTTTCAAAGAAAAGATATCTGCATCCCTTAAATATTTTTTACAAAATAAAAACAGCTAAAGTCCATATTTTAGTTCTTTTTCTTTAAATGGAATTATATTTGGAACTGATTCATTTAAGTTGTATAATTCAATTGTTCTAGGACCATTACTAGCATAAATGTAAAAATAAATGAAAAAAGTTGTTTAAGCTACTAAAGAGTTAGTATAAAAGATTACAACTTTCCGAAAGTTTATGCTACTATACAGTGGTAAGACTACATCAGCCATGTTCCCAGATCCTCTATATACCTGTCCACAATGTGACCAATCAACACCTGGCCATTTCCACAGGCACCAGCTACCTGTGTTCCATCATTAGCCCAAGCCAAGGCAAATATACTTCCAGTGTTGGGCTTCTCCAAAGTGTGAGACCACTGCAATGGAGAATCAAGGAAACCTAGACATAAGTCCTGTGCAGATATAGCAGATATCGTTTTTTAAAAAATCATCAAGGCATTAGTTGCTAAAGTGTTGAAGCCAGTTATTTCAAATTACAGTCTACAGATATGCAGCTAATTCAGTATTAACCCATTTTCTGTCAGTTTTGTCATGTCAGACATTTGCCAAGTTAAAACTTGCACACACAGACATATATACAAACACATAAAACCTTCATTTCACATTGTGCATGGAATAACTAAGAGGCTTAATACAGTGAAAGCAATTTGAAGCTTTAATACATTTACAATGGAAAAATGATCATAAGGATAAAATGACGATTTGCATTTAATAGCTAAACATGCAAGCTATAATATATTATTTACTGTTTCTTTCTTCAATAATTGTTGTTTACTTATAATAATTAAATATAACTGGAGCAAATCTTTTTTACAAAATTAATATTCTTTCATCCTTTGTTTTACCAGAATTTCTTAATAATTATGTTTATTCCAATGACCGTAACTTTAAATTGAAGTTATAGTTTATTAGCACCCAGCTAATAAATAAATACGGAAATCTTTGTACCTTTGACTTACAGAATGGGTTTTAGTATTATGGTATGCCGTAAATATATTATGGTTCTTATTCAAGCTAAACAGCTACCTATGCAATATCTATCCTTAAAAAAAGGTTTCAAGAGATACATATTACTCCAGTTTTAAAAGTCACAACTATTTATTTTATCTAAATTTTAGTCAAAACCTAGAGAAAAAACAAAAACAAAATAATAATCCATTACATTTATTCCACCACAAACAATTTGCCACATGAGAAATCTTGATTTTCCTTCTTAACAAACCAACTTAACTACTTCAGTTCAGCTGCTACAGGAAGAATAAGGGACTTTGGGGAAAAAGAAAAGTCTTATTGATTTTTAAACTAAGTTAACACTATCTCTACCAACACCTACTGATGATAATTTAACTTATTCTGATCAAGCCATGGTGATTTCAGTCAATTTAAAGCTATGCACTCCCTATTTGAAAACCATTATTAGATCACCTAATATAGAAACTAGGTGAATCTATGTGGAATTCATTCTAATTTTTCAGTATCTTTTTTTGAAACATTGTGTTAATCTGTAAACACCACCTTTATATCTTGATACAGTACTTTCTCGTTTTGTAGTTGGTCTGATATCATTTCAGTATCACTCTTGCTCTTCATCTTTCCTTTGCCAGTCTCATTTCTACTTCCACAGATTTTTCTTACATGAGACCGATTTATATTCTGTTTCTGATGTATGGTAGCAGACTCTTTTGACCTAATTGCTTGCCTGCTATTTTATTATCTGTTTCCCTTTTTTCTTTTCCTTCAAACAATTCTATAATTCTTAATAACTTCTATAGTCTAATTAAAACCTCCCAACCCAATACAGAAAAGAAGTCAGTAACTAAAGTTTTTTAAAAAAACTGAACTTGGAAATTATGTGAACACAGGATTACAGAAATAAACAGAGACACAAAAAAAGAAACATAATAAGCACATCCAAGCAGCTGAAATAAAGATCTCATCTAGTCTGAGAAACAAACTGTCTAAAAGACAAAAAAACAATGGCATCGAAGAAAATGCCTTGGAATTCAAAATAGAGGAGAAATAAGAACAAAGATTAAATTTGATTTATCGCAGGACTGAGGTGAGGTGAACTGAAATAAGTTATCATCATATCACAAAGAGAACATTTCTAGCCAAGAATCTTAAAAAATCGATAAAAGCAAGTTACTACAGGTAACACACAGGGTTAATTGTGTTGGAAGACACCTGTGAAAGAGGTAGTGAAATGGTCAGTTTCAAACCACGTCTTGCCTACCTCTTTTGGTACTCAATTACAGCTGCTCTGTACATGGAACTCTTACATGATAAACAATCCACCATCATAGACGAGAGAGAGAGAGAGAGACGAGAGAGAAAGAGAGAGAGAGAGAGAGAGAGAGAGAGAGAGAGAGAGAGAGAGAGAGACGAGAGAGAGAGAAAACGGAATTTCCAGAAGAAAGCACATCTTTATGTTATAGTATAAAGGTGCTATGTAGGTATTAAAAAAGGTTTTGGTAGAAAAATGTACCCAGTCTTATTTATGGCTAATTCTAGATAGTGTATCAGGGTGTTCTCCATAATTATTCCCACTAGTTCATCTGTAAAGTTTGTACACTATTTCCTTGACTAAGAATAAAACATGTGTATTGGCAATCTCATACAAATATTACCTTTTGAAAATGGCACCTTGTATAATGCATGCATTCAAAAAATTAATGAAAGAAAACAAAAAAAATTCTATAAGCTAAGATGACAATTTGTCATCCTTTACATAGTTTTTGATGAATTACCACATGCTGTTTACATTCTCCTTCTCATGCTCGACTCCCGTTTTGTATTATTCATTTTTACCTGGATATGATAAATACTTAATGACAAGCTAGTCAGAATGACAGGGTTAAAAAGAAAGTAGCAGCATAGAAATATTACCTGTATATATTCATTCATTCATATAGGTAAGATTACTATCCATTATTCATTTAAATAAAACCAGGATTTATAATAAAGTTTTTGCAACTACAAAATTCTATACACATTAATTAATATCCAGTTTATTTGTGAATGTTTTCATGGCTTAGAGAGAAAATAAATACCTATCAATGTGATTTAAACTTCTTACAAATCCATTGTTTTGAAAAAAAAATGATTTGGATATAGTTATTATTATTATTATTATTTTATTATTATTATTATTATTATTATTATTTGACATTAGTGAGATATTATTCTCTTAATATTAACTTAAGATTTTAGAAGGTATGCAAAAGAAATTTAACTCAAATGATTTAGGCAGGAAACTTGTTTTTGCAAAAACTCAGTCAATTTTATCACCAACTTCATCAAGATTTTATAGAAACAATGTGAAGGATGTAAAAAAAAAAAAAAGAAATTAAAGATAGCAGAGATTCAGCTTACTGCTCATTAAGGCTATTAGGATGTGCAGATAACTGTAATGATGTTTTCCTAAGTTGATGTGATTATTAGTAATTAGAATTAAAGCTTTTAATGTTGGGTATTATTAAGCACGTATCTTCATCAGTGGTGATAATTCAGAATCTTGACCCTCTCATGCCAGTTAGCATCCTGTTGTGGATCTGTTATTATTTGGAGTTATAACCTGATCCCGCAATAAGTATCGTTTGAGTCCACTTTTAAGCACCAAAGGTTCCTAATCATTATCTGACAGAAATCATTACATCACAGCGCTAACATCTTATCATCATAGTTTTTTTCGAAATTATGGAATTTTACCAGATAATACACGTCTCAACAATTATGGAAGCAACTGCATCCTTTTTAGGTAAATTATATTTTTTAAACAAATACTGAAACATATAAACAAGCATCATTGTAAGTTGAGTTTATTCTGTTTTCTTAATGAGGATTCCTCCTCTGCAGCAGGAGAGCCAACTCATTAATGTGAAATTAGAAAGGGATCAAGTCCTTTTCAGTTGTAACCTAATCAGGATGAGAAGAGGTGTCAGCCTTGGGGGAGGAAAGTCCCTTCTTTTTAATTGTAGGAGAAAACTGGAATGCCTGTAAGTGATCATAAAATTGGGGTATTTCTCAAGCCCTTGCTGAGTTTTCCATGACAGTCTAATCTATCTTATAGATGTTAAACAGGAGATAAATCTGGGAATGTGTGTGGCCAGGCCATATATATTGTAGAATCCATGCTCATACAGAACTTTGGTACATTTTTGAAAAGACAAAAAATTGTGTCCAGATGGCAAGGCATTGTAGACATGAGAATAATGGTAATTTCTATTTTACATAATCTCAACTACCATGTGGAATATATTGCAGAACGGCCCCACACCATAACCTTTCCATCACATTCCACAATTAAAACCAAGTTTTCTTTGAAACATATGACCTGACACCACCAAAATTATATCCTTTATTTGAAATCAGAGAGTTAAAATGGAGCCTTTTCTGTCAATAGAACTGTTTTATAGTCATCAGTGGACCAATCTTTGAGAGCTCTGGTCTCTTTCAGCTTTATAGGTTTTGCTGGTTTTTTGTTTAAGTTATTGGTTTTCAAACAGCAACATGACCACAAATTCTAGCATTCCTTAACTCTTCCACCCCTAGTAGTTATGTGTAAGCACTGCCCTAATACCATATTTCTACAGTGCCCCCTAAGATAATTTAGCAAAACCAGCTGATAATAGCTCTCTCAGAAAAAAATTATTATAACTCTCTTGCAAATCAATATTCATTTACCAAATTTTCACAGACTATTTCTTGAATGTAGAATAATGATCAATAAAATGTTGAATCAAATGTATTGTTGCTTTGTTAGTTTTTTTCACAACATCAACAGGTATATATATGGTGGATTTCCAAAGTTAAGAGAGTTCTGGGCATTTCTCTCTGTGATAAGGCTTGAAGCAAGTCACACAAGTTGACATTATTACATTGTTCACAGCAGACTTAGGTTCCCTTCAAATTTTATGTTTTGCAGATTGCTTACATATTTGCTTTCTTTCCAACTCAGTTCAGTTTGTCTAATCTGTCTTGAGTAATTCACTCATGTATCCCTGCTGGTCTGAATAAACTATCTTCTGAAAAGTGTGTGTCTTGATTTGGAGCTACTAAAATTCCCATGATGATTTGGATTCCTTTCGCTACGACAGCTCTCCATTTTGGATAATTTACTTATTTCTTCCTCAGTGTATTGGTTTGTCTCATTTGCAATTTCTTAAAAAAAAAAAACCTTCTGGAAACATCAATGTAAAAAAGGTTTACTCCTTAGATTCTGCTGGTGAAACTAAATTTGGGCCAAAAGTGCCAGTAAAATTATTAATCCTTACTTCTGACAAATTTTCTTGCCACCTGATCCTTGTCTTCACTCATGGATCCACCATCACTTTCACTTTCATCACCTTCACTTACATTTGACATTTTGATGTCAGAAACATCATCATAAGTCAATTCTTCTTGTTTCAGAAGATTATTTTCACAGCTGTAACAATATCTTGTCCAAATCCATTAAAATTAGACCATTCTTCATTGCTGGAACCACTCAAAATGTTTAAGTTTCAAAGCTCCCATTTTTACTATTTGTGCTTTTCTTATAAAAGAAAATCCTTAAAATTCTCATGATTAAAATTTAGCCAATGACATATAAAGGAAATCTCCAAACTAAGTCTATATTGTCTCTTCTCATAGGCTCTTCAGAAGGGATTTCTCTACGTTCAATCTCCTTCAATCAATTGGGATGTATTCACACTAAGTAAATATCACAAAGCCTATAGATGTTACTAGGAACAAATAAGTTAAAAAAAGTTTAACAGTAGTAAGGAAGTATACTGGCTTATTTCTGGAGCATGCTGTTGTGGCAGTTTCTAGAACACATCAGTGCTGTATATTGATCTACAGATGGCGATACTTTTCTTGTTGTCACACCCAGCCATGTCTCACAGAATTCACTAGTTTATAGATAACACCAAGTGTATAATGGACATCTTTTGAAGATACGCAAGTCCTTTTGGCTATTTGACATTCAGGCAATTCAAATTCTATCAACATCTAAATCCTAACTCTGGTTTCTTGTGAAATCTTCTGCCTCAACCCCATGATCCAGTCATGAAAAATAAATTTGGTCTAATACATTTTTATACAGAATAAAATCAACTTGACATCATGTGATTGGCTCATCCAAAGTCCAATAAAATAGTCAACCTTGCCATTCTGACCAATCATTTGGCTAAATTAAAATTTTGAAACAGCATTTTCTCACAAATCTGAGAATAAAAATTATTTAAAAAATAAAATAACTGTATTCTGTATATAGAACTTGCACTTAAAAAATCATTTATCATCTGTGCATAATAATATAATTCATAAAAAACACATTCAACAGATGCATATCAGACAAGCACAGACTTCTAGGTGGGTATATAATTCTGGAACTATCATTTGTTGTATGCTATTCTAGCATTGCTGTGAATATAGATTTATTATTATTATTTGCCATTATGAATTATTATTAATTGGCATGTATTGTTATGATCATTGATATTATTACTTGAAATCGTTGTTTTACTACCATTGTTATTAAGTGCGTTTACCCCAGATGTGTACAGAAACTCTGGAAAAGCCCCCAGTACTCAACAGAAATTAACTATCAAGGGAAATTAGAAGACTGGTTCCTACATCACACTTATGTCAACAAGGTGTTGTCCAAACAATTCCAAACCAAGACAGCCCAGGCACTGCCAACAATGAACAATTAATTACCTGTCCATCCAGACTGGCAATTAATGCCAAGTCACTTCCAGCTCTCTGCAAACTTATAAACAGACATACCCCCCCTTATCAGCAGTCTCCTCATTTTCTGTTGCATGGTGCACATATTATTGTTTTCTTAATGCAAAAGCTCTCACAGAATCTTGCTTCAGAAGGTAAAACAGTTGCACAAATGTTTCAATAAAAAAATATATTCTTAATGTAAAATGATAAGCAAAGACAATTCCATTCTTTTATTAAGTGATAGAAGATTCCACTTTCAAAAAGCCAAGAGCTAAATGCACTGAGATAGTGATGCTTTTTCTGGTATTTGTATAAAGGAGTAAAAATGCCCTAAGTCTCATATGACATGAATCTACAAGTCTTTCAATGAAACTTTCCAATCATCTAGTCAGATAAAATCATATTTTGAGAGCCAACAAACACCGTGTAAAAATGCTTAATTTTGTTACGTCAATACACATAACCAGAAGTAAATAAAACGAACTATGAAACAGTTTATTAGCATGTAAAGCTACAGTGCACTAACTTGAAACCTACTTGAAAAAAAGGGTTTTGACTTGGTCATCTAAGATAAAGTGTGGCCCACAAAGTCAGTGATGACATCACCTTAACGGTTAATGGTTGTTATTAGTGTGGAAATGCTCAATAATTAAAATTATAATAACTACGCAAAGAAGAAATCCAGAGACTGACCTGTTTATTTTCTATCTATACATTGAACTGGTTGATTTAATAACATGTACTGCATCAACCAGTGGTTTACTATTTACATTAATTATATATAATATCATCTTTATAAGGTTTCATAGAAAGCCAGCTGTTTGCAATGATTGCACTGTAACTTCTAGCAACAGGCACTCACTTAAAATATACGCCATGTGCTATACTGTATTTGAAGCAGTCTGTACCATCCTGTGGTGCCCTGTTGTCAGATTTGAATGCTAGCTAAACTACAGTAAAAGTACATCAACCTTTAAGTTATTGTTCAATCTGACGCAACCATAATACAAGTTTCTGGTTATCACTTACCGAGTAAATTATTTTTTGATCTAAATGACCATATTGAATTTTTATAACCAGTAACAAAGAGAAGGAAATTTTACATGTATCCAATAAAGTGGAATTGCTTTCTTTATCAAAATAATACATAATAATCTTTCTTTTACTCTGGTATTCTTTCATAATCTGACTTAATGAATGGAAGGCCCAGCATTCACAAATGGCAGTTTCCTCAGTCTTGGTTTCTTTCATTAATTCAATACTTCCAAAACCGTTGATATTTTAGTAATCTTTTTTTCATCAAACTGAAGTCTGAGAACAAAATACCAACATTAATAATCTATTAAAATCCACACATGTGCAGTCTGCCAGTTCTATGAGATGCTATCACAGCCACTCAGCAAATCATCCTTAGCCTAGAAGAACAGTTCTGGCTAATAATGCAAAGTATATGGGGAATATTTTGGAAGTGTATTATTAATGTCTTAAGTTAAATGCTAATGATAAGAGACCAAAAAAACAAATCAGAGCTTTCAAATAGTGAGAAAAGTTCAAGAAATGAAATTGTTTGAACATAATGTATGCACATAAATATTTTAAATGCTAGTGCCCACATATGTAGCGTGCTTACTCTACTGACAGAGCTGAAGTGGTCAATACAGTCCGGCAATAACATAATATGACAGTTAAATTTGAGGCCATCTGTGATGACATGAGATTTTCATTAAATAAATGAGTCATTTTTAATGCACAACTTGTCCAGTCTGCAGAGGTTACATAAAATAGCTTTTATTCACATGTCTTCATTCTTGGATCCTATCAAAAAGAAAAAGCAGAGAGAAGAGAAACGGAGACAGACAGATATTGATGGTTGTTAGTAGCTTCAAGCATCCTGTGCTGTAACAACAATCACAACCAGCCATCTCTGTTATCTGCAATAAAAACAGGCTATTCTGTTAGCGCCCACCTCAGTTATTAAAACCAGCCAGTGTACAGCTAGAAGTGTAAAAGCCACACAAAGCTGCAGTTCTGACAAGCATTTAGATTGTAAGTCGTCAATTCTGAAATATAAGCTTACTGATGGGAAAAAATTCATTATTCTGTTTTCCATTCTGAAGATCGCACCATGTAGCTGATTTGCTGAATTATAAAGCCACAGACTTCATAAATCAAAAACGAAGTCAGTGGGCAATATTAAAAGCTGCCATTTGGTGGATTAGATGACATCAAGAAATGAAAAGTTATTCATATCTAAAGTGCAGTGAAATTGTTTAACAGCATTTTATAATGGAGGAAATCTAAATTAGTAGAGAGTACAGCAAGTTTATCTGAAGCTATAAACAGATGTTTTTTTTTTAAAAAAAGCTGAGTTAGTTTAGAAACTAATTACAAACAGAATCCATATAAATCTGTGCACTAATGAACGCTTAACCTTTTATTAGACTAGTTAGACTACATCTGAAGAATGCTGTACAGGCATGGAATTTATATTTGCAAAGAACATTGCAATGATTAAGAAGTAGATAAAAATAGGTTCCTAGAAAAAACTTCTAAAATGGTATATTATGGAGATTCAGAAACTGCGCAGATTGATTTACGAACCCTCAGAACATTCAAAATTTGTAGAGACCAAGGGTCTGATTAACACGCCAAGTTTTCACACAAGTACCATAGCCTAAACTTTAAATCCTAACCCTTACAGTGCTAATATACTATGTATGGAATTTATCTGCACCAACCACTCTAGCTCTTATTAGATACCATAGCATATATTTACTTAACAAACATACACAAATACAGACGTAAATTCATGTCTTAAACATCTGGTTGTCACTTAGGGTCCAGACAAATCTAATTGCATTGCTTTGTACCTTAGATATATATAAAAAATTTCAGCAGCTAAATATACTTGTAAAAAGGTGATCTAATAAAGCTTGGCATCTACCTCAAACCCGAGCAACATTAAAGTAGACCGTCATATACTCTGTGGAAAAGACTGAAGATTAATTTGATTTCTAAAACAGGTAGGAATGGTGGAGACAAATAACATTGGTGGTGGTAGACATAAAAATTCCCTTTCCTGTTTTAATGAAGGTATATTTCTTATTTAACTAATCTTGCAGATGTTAAATGATAGTCAAAGGGAGTTAATTCAAATCTCATTATAAAAACAGACTTTGAGATGAGGGGACTTAATTCTATACCATAAGTTTGTATTTTCATGGATTTTTTTATATAGATTGATTGAGTGTGTGACAACAGATATCATTAGTCACAAGTTCAAACCGTGGAAAATCCATGACCACGCAATCTATTCCACAGCCATATCAAAATGTCCTATGTATATACACTTGCAGATTGGGCGTCGTGTACAATGAGACAAAATGAACACTATAAAAGGAGAGTAGATTAATTGAAGGAAACATTGATAAGATTAACTAAACAAATCATTAACCACTTGTGACATCACATAAAAAAGCATTATCTATCACCATCCATTTATTTTGTGCGACCTGAAAGCGAGGTTTATTTGCTTGTCACGATTCTGGATTGATGTGTTTAAAGCCTCTGTACATAGAACACAATACTTTGTGCAGGTTACCAAAAAATAACACATCGCAGTATTCCAGAGATATATATTTGCAACCATAAGAAATCAGAATAAGGTTTTGCTTTGTTACACCAATGACAGCAGGTTAACAATACGGTAGTTGGTGAACTTATTCAGAACATCGAGAAATGGGTGTCTCTGTGAATGTTAAGTGATCCTGGACATCAGGGAATCCAATCAGAGCTGCTAAGGCAGAAAAACGTGTACAAAGAAGAAACATGAAAGTAAAAAAAAAAAAAAACAAATTCTAATTTTAAAGAGAAAAAAAATTGTTTAATGACTATAAAACTTTGTAAAATATGCTTTAACTTAGCTAAACTAACGCACAAGAATTCTTTTGTTTAATGATTTGCATGCTGGGAAAAGAAAAGACAAACCCATGTGTGGGTCATTTTCATCAGATGTCTTCTTTTCTTATATTTTGTGTGTGTGTGTGCATGGTCTGATTAAAAGAATGAGACTTAACACCTGCATAAAATGAAAATAAAAATTGCAGGAATGCTGCCATAGCAATCACACAAGTAACCGACACATAGAGAGAATAGTTTAATTTTTTAAGAATCCATCTTGCTGCAAAGCAAGTAGCTCATCATTTCTGGATAGGAAAAAGCAGCAACAAAGCTTAACCACTGAAACAACCATTTCACAGTGGTTTGTAGCAAATATTTCTTTCATAGGTGGGGCTGTCTTAAAGCTCTATGTTACTCACTCCACTCCTGTCGCACAGCCTAAGCGTGTTGAATGAGCCTACTGCAAACAGCTCCCCATTAGGAGTCCAAGCCAGAGAGGTGATGGGATATTCATGTACTGTGCTGATGTATATTATCTGCCCATAGCTGTCCCACACCTAGAAAAAGGAAATAGATAAAAGGTTTGAATCAACCAATAGTTATTTACCAGTCAACAACATGCTATCAAACAAAATATATATTCCCTACTTACTTAAAGATCTCCAATTAGAGATGCTTTTATGGATAGATAAGTTTATTTATTTTTTATTCTTTCAAACAATACTCTTATGCAAATTAATTTCACAATGCTAATAAACGAAGGGAGATAATTCAAACCATTATTGTGGGAAGGGACATAATCTGGCTAAAGTTTTCTGCATGATACAACTATAGATTATGCATTTTATGATATATCACTTGTGGGTGCCTGTTCTCTTCAAGTTCATATAGTTCGTAATATTACTCAAGATATCAAGTTACAATTAATTTTTATATTAACCTTTAAAAGGAGTTTACCTGAGAAGACACTGCATGAAACAAGTTCAGATAAAAACTTTATAGTGAAAGTAAATAATAAATTAAAAGCATTCTAGCAGTACAGGAAATAATTACCAGAGTTTTTTTTCATAAACTGCAGTACAATCTATTAGTAAAAAATCAGCTTGTTTTGTTTTTTAAATGTTCATAAAAATATTAAAGTCGCACAGTATTAAAAAGAAGTAAACAAACTGCATAAAAACTTTCATACCAACATCAGTCATGTTCTAGAGGACCAACTCTACAGTAGCTGGCAATCAAAAGCTCTGAACAAAAAATAATCAGAAAAAATTTCTATAGTTTAAACAATAAATAAATAGATTTTTTTGCTGAAGACTGTCCAGAGAACTGTCAGGTATGTCAATGAGCATTGAGAAGGCTGGTTTGGGCACAAGTCTGACAAAACTAAAAAAAAAAAAAAACCTATTTCTTTATTGCATTTAAGCTTGTTAAATTGCATTTAAATCTAGCCTAACTGCAGCACATGGAATCTCAAATAAGTTTCCAGATGCACACAATTAAAAAAAAATGTTTCTCCAACACAACACTGAGATTATAGTGGGTGGCCATGAGATCAGTTCTAGCATAGGTTTTCAATTAACTTTATCTAAGTTCTACTATTGCCAGCAAGTTTGTAGGCTCTCACAGTGTTGCATTGTGATAATGTTTCCGTAATTCACCAGTATCTATTACTGCTAACCTGATATGTAGAAACTGGTGTGCGCGCGTGTAACCATAGAATGCAAAGAAAGACCGCTTATTTATCTCGATTGGTACGTGCTGTTTGTGTGAAACATTTTATGGTTTTGTATGATTGTTTTCCAAAAGTCAATCTCTGTGTAACAGAATGTTAACCACCATATGGAAGAACAAGCAAATCATTTTTTGAATGTGTCACTGATCCCCACAAACAACTATTCCAGTGTGACATCGTCAACGCAGTAGATAAAGGCCGTTTTGTGTGGTCCTAGGGAGAAAATACATTTAGAAATTAATGCACTGCCAATGTAGAAATGTATGTAAGTGCTGAGTGTGGATTGGATGACAAGCACCGGCTGACACCTGTTATCTGACTGAAATGAGCTGCAGTGATGGGTTGTATAAATACTAAACTTCAGGGACGAATTGAAACTGGAAGGAAGTATTGGCATACAGTGCTTCAACAACGCTTGGAAGTTATAAAATTTCTCAATGAATGTGATTTGGCTTTTAAAGGAAATAATGAGATAATTGGATCTTCACACAACAGTCATTATTTTGGTATACTGCAACATATTGCAAAGTTTGATGTTTTCCATGCAGAATGTCTTTCTAGATTTGAGAACATGGACTGAGGAAATACAAGTTATTTGCCTTCTACTATCCCTGACAAACTAATTCTACACATGGGAAAAGAAAAAGTTATGCTGTTGTATACAAATACAAGTAGCAATGTATTTATTAATTTCTGCTGACTTATCACCTATGTATCGTCCACTGATCAGTTGACATTTACAATCTGCTTTGTGAACCTAAACAATAAAGTTGTTGAGCATTAAAAAAATTTATTCCCATCAATAGTAATAAAGGAGAAAGTATGTGTGGACGTGTGCTGAAAACATTTAAATTGCTAGAGATCAATATTCATAACTGTTGTGGGAAATCATATGACAATGGGTTTAACATGTCAAGATGTTACAATGGTCTGTTAAAGTGGTCAATGTCATCAATGTACCTGCTGACTTTATTCCTTGTGCAAAGCATTTGCAGAATTTGGTAGGGACTCAAAGTTTTAGCTGTCACCCTAATCAATTAACTTCTTTAGACCCATGAATAAAATGTATGCAACCTAGCACCAGATCGGAACAAACAGATCTTCATGCTGAAGACACCATCAACCACTTGATGGTCCCGTCGGGAAAAGTCAACAAAAGCTGTGTCTTTGAACTACAGCAGCTTTTAAGACAATTTGAAAGAACTTGCTGATGCAGAAAGCCAACCACCAACACATCAACACACGCATGCATGCACACTGACACACACACACACTCTCTCTCTCTCTTGTGAATGGTCTTGAATAAATGGAAACTGTAAACTTGGCAGAACTCGGGAGTTCCATGCCACAAAGTCAGTTTTTCTGTTAAAGGTGACACCCACTGCCATATCCACTAGAGAACTTCATTGACCACCTAGGAAATCAATTTGACAAAACTGAAGATATAGCAAATGAAGAAGAAAAAGCCCTCAACTTTTCAGACATAAAAGTATGAAAACAAACATTAAGTGAAGGAAACATCCATTCAGACAATCCTGAAATAAACACCCTCAGAAACTACCAGTCAAAATTTCCATGCCGAAGCATTTCTGGAGATATTGAACAAAATGAAATAGTCACTTTTCGGGTACAAACAGCTATCCGAAGACTTCAATTTTCTACAGGATTTTGTCACTGTTGATCATTCAAAGCTGAGAAATGTTGTCGCTCAGTTCATTGGAAAGCATAGAATGGACTTTGATGTTGACTGAGCAATGGAATTTAAACACTTTTTTTTGATTTCATTGAACAAGGATTTGCAATCAAAAGCAAAATCACCATCTAAACATTTAAAATTTATTAAAACGAAGAATTTTGATGCCACATTTCCAGGTGTCCCTCAGAAATTTGCTGATTCTTCATGTGACTGTGTGACAAGGAGAATTTTTATTTTCTAAAATGAACCACATAGGAAAAAAAGAAAAGCATTCTGATCAACACCCGGTAATGACAAATGAAAGCAATATTTACTGCAGCTTGGACTATACAAATATTGTTAGTAAGTTGGCTGAGCAGAAATGTCATGCCACGCTTTGAAGAATTAAATGCTACATAATAGTTATAACTTATGGTATTCTACTTTTTTTATTTATATATATATCTTAAATGGGTTGGGGCTCCCGATGAATTTTCAGTTCTGGGGCCAAAAACAGCCTTAATTTGATTCTGCTGCTAGTGAACAAACTTTTTATCCCATACAGATCTAATGACATACCACCATAACTGCATTGATATAACACATTTTTGACTTAACAAAAAAAATCTTGGCTGCTTGTAATTAGAACAAGTTTATGGCCTATGGTTATTAAGAAACCATGCTCACAATGGAATACTTTAGAAGATGATTGTATCTCCTTATCAGCTTGAGTAGAATGTGACTAAAAGCTGTCTGTTCAAAGTCCTGCTAGAGTTGATGATGCAGAACTTACACGCAAATTGTGGAAACTTATTATTTAAACATCGTGGAAATCAGCTTCTTTCAAAGTACATAAACCTCATGATTTAAAAAAAAGGTATTAATAATAATAACGATAATAACATGGGGCCTAAAAGAAAACTAAATTAAAATAAATATATAAATTTGAAAATCATCAGTATGGTAAAGTGCATTTACTGGAGTTACTAATATTTTCCCATGAAAAATTCAAACAAAATTTTCAGATTGTAAGAAAAGAACAGTATAAATGAATATATACAGGATCCATGGTAGAAGTTAAATGTTAAAAATACTGTGGAAAGTATAAATCCAACTTCACATAATAATGCGGATAAGGAAGGAAGGAACTCACTTTGTATTTACAATCCTCACTCCCAGAGAGAATCAGGTTGTTAACAGGATTCCAATCAACAACCAGAATTAGTCCCTCATGTCCTTTCCACTGAAATAAAAATAAATGAATTTAACTTTTCATTTCCCTTTTTTTACAAGCAAACTGATTTATGTACATGAGCTTATTGTGGAAATTGGGAGTCATGGACACTAAAATCTTGTGATCTTCAGGGAAACAGCTAGGGAGTTAACCAAACTAAAACAACACGTAAGCTACAGAGAAATCTCTTACTGTAAGTTCTATGATTACTCAGTTAGCCATACCATGTACACCACTACAAAGGACTTTGTAAGGATAGTGCCAAATGTGGACCTGGTATCTTTCTAATGGTTGAGCATTTTTCGAATGTTTCGGGGTTTCTTAGTTTGAAACAACAATAGGGAGAGGTTACGTCTCATTATTCAAATCCAGACTTTCTTCATCAATATTTAAGTTCTCATCAAGTATCACAAAGCTGTAGAATTTACTTGGTAACGCCAATTTATTCCACATCTAATTCACCTAATCTTTATCTGCATTGTCTTCAAATTACAAATGAACTCCTCAACTTGAGTCTGGCACAACAGACTCAATGCTGTTGGTGACATCAAACTTGGTAACCTGGGAAGCCAAAAGCTTATTGAACTTGCACTCACTGTGACCAGGCTCTTCTCAGAGGGATGTGACTTGAAACAAGTCAGCTTTGCATTCGTTGTAACTCTTGTCAATAGAGGCCAGCATCTTCAGCATCAGTAGTTGGTTGATGGATTTTAGTAATTTAATGACGTGAAAATTCTTAACATGATGATCTGCTGAACAAGTTGTCACTGGCATGCTTTCATTTCTGTGAAAAACCTTATGATTAAATTTTCATAGCCATTTGGTAAAGATTCATAAAGTCACCCATGGTCTTTTGTTCGTTTGACATGTCATCAAAAAGCATTTACTTGGGAGAAGCAACATGGCTTTGCTGATTTCTAAATGATAAGCAGCAGAAGCCTTTGTTTTCTATTTACAGGTCACAAGTGCCATGATCCTGTTTTTTGCTTTACATCTTCCCCTTACAAACATCACCTCTGAAGACAAATAACTTGGCTGGTAGCAAATGGTAAAAAAACCTGTTTCCTTCACACTAAAAAAAAAAAAAAAAAAAAATTCTTTTTGGGGCTGAATTCGGAAGTCGCCCAACACCGGTAATGAATGTATGGCTGTCCGATCTGCGGCCTTATCTTCATTGACCTGCCACGGCCTCCCTTACCACCACTCACAATGCTGTGTCTAGACAGCGTCCAACCAAATCAGTTACTTCAATTGCGCTATTCAGCCAAGTAATGGAATCTTGACCAACTGAATAAGTGAGAACTGATAGTAAAATATACATATTAAAAAAAAAAATTCAATAATGAATTAGAGTTAATAGGTGTCAGTGTAATTGATATCGAAATCTGGTACCAAAGATAGCTTCCATTGTTTTTTTTTCAATTTATTATTTATTATGAAACATATCGTATTGTTAAAGAGACTCTGGATTTATCGTGGATTTTCAAAGGTAATGAATGAAGTTAATGTAAGTAGTACTGAATATATGAGGGGAAAAAAAAACAATTTTTAGTTTATTAAATCTAAAAATTTTGATAATTTCAATTTTAGCTCCACTACACTGAAGTAAACATGTCGTTTGTTTTGTATTTTTTCCCAAGATGCACTAGAATAAGTTCTAGAAGCTTGGATGGGAGGTTTGCACGGCTGTAAAGGGTACCACTGTACAACTTTTGATTAAGCTACAAAAAAAAAAAAGAAAAGAAAAGAGGAAGGTTAATGACAATTATCTGCCATAAAGCAGTACCCATTCGTTTTTTTACTATCAGCGATGTTTTAGGCTGCCAGTTCTTTATTTAAAAGAATAAAAATGAATCTTATTTACAGTTCCTATACATTAAACCATTATAAATTTGTGCCAGCTGGAAGTTCAGTGAGAGTGCAGTCTAGATGGAAAGCAATGCATTATTAGAAAACACCCTAAGATCACAACAATGGGATAGGGTTTGGTTTTCTGTAAACTAATTTCCCTTCAGCCATATTTATGTCGCCTTTTCCCAGTTCATTTCAGACACTGTACTTTACTTAGATACTTAACTGTCATTTTCTGTTAAAAGGTTTAACCGTCAATGAACTGTTCTGACAATCACTCATTTCTGTTTTATCTTCAGTCTGCTGTTTACAAACTCACCCACACTTGATAACTAATAAAATACTTCGCTTTTTCTTTAAGAACAACGTTTTCCTTTGAGTAATCTAGCATCAGAAATAATGGCATGCTAGAGACTTCCCTTAAATATTTTTTTTTAAAAAATTTTTTTCCCACCATACCATGCAAGTTTTAGTTTTCAAAATGCTGTGTAAAGACCATGTATATATAGTTCTCACCATCTGCAGTTTGGATCCTGCAAGCTGTGATTTAATCACCAGCTGCTTGCCATTAGCAAACAGAACCTGCTTAGAATCTGGTCCCCAAGCCAATGAGTAAACAGGAGCACCTACCAAAAGAAAAACACATACATCATCATCACATCAGCAGTAAAAACAACAACAACAAAAAAAAAATTGGAAGGTCAACATCCAAGAATTCAGACATGCTGGCTTGCACATTACTGCAGTAGTTTCCAGTGTCTCACATTCACTACACACTGTCAACTAAGCTCTACAGGCAGATGACTGCAAAGGTTGATGTTTAACCAGCTGCATACCACATCATTTTTATGTTACTTACAGAACCCCAACCTAAAAGCTGTTATTGAAATGGCTGTATATTTAGTCAATGCAGTTGTCCCCCGGTATTCGCGGGGGGTTACGTCCCTTGAGCACCCGCGAAGAGTGAAAAACCGCGAATATTGGGCGTGGTCCATAAAAATGCCTATAAACGTCAAAGTATAATGTAAAATATAAGTAAATATATAATAATAATTTAATAAAAAAGACAACACTCAGCGAAACACTCGAGATAGCTACACACGGTAAACTGGGATGATGCGGGGCTGCTGGGCTGCATCTGCCTGAGACTGCGGCTCGTGGGCAGCAGCCAATCAGCAGCGAGGAGAAATGAATAACGCTCTCTGATTGGCTACATTCAAACCTCCAGCCAATAGCGTTTATTTTATATTGATATTTTGCTGAATTTACGTTAGTATTTATATTACAAAATTAGTAAATTATATTGTTATTAACAATTTAGCGTTAAAAAGTGTGAAAAAATATATATTGCCACGAAAAAAGCCATAAAAAAATGGCGGAAGATATTTGCGATTCTGCGAATATGCGGGGGTTTCCTCGAACAATTATTAGTTCAGGTTCTAAGGAAAATTCCGCGAACAACCGGGGCCGCGATTACGCGGGGGTCGACTGTATATTGGTAATGTAAAACAGGTGGGTTGGAGCAATATACACATCCACTGTCACAGGGTCATATTTTTGAGGAAGGAACTGTCACAGGTCAACCTGTCCTGAGTAATACAGATTTAAAGGGCAATGTTTCAGGTGGTATACAAAGAGTTAAAGATACATAGCAACGTTTCCTATGGCACACATAGATATGGCTCTTGCCAAAGTTTTAATTCTCTTGTTTACTCTGTTTTCTCTTATAATCCAGTCACCAAAAGCTAACAGCACCAGCAGCAAAAACTAATGGTTTATTCTACAGAAAAACAAACATTCACCCATCTTACCTATCTTAATCACATTTAAATGCCTAGCTATGTTTCTTTTATCATAATGCTTTAATAAACCCTTCCAGTGTAATAAACAAACTAAAATACATCTTAGGTTACCATTAAAAAAACAAAACATAATACTACTATTTTTTTTTTTGTTGCTCTATAAACACATCGCCTGCATGAAATCAACAGAAAATTTTCATTTCTAGAATCTTTGATCATGGTAGTTTCATTGAGAGTGCTATAATTCTTCTTTCTGCATTTGTCAAAAAGTCTTCTGGTTGTTTTGGTATCTTTTTGAGGCTTCATATTCAATTATTTGACTAAAGTTTACGTGAAGATAACAGTGTGTAAAGAAGCAACAGTGCTTCGCAGCAGCAGCAGCAGCAGCCTGGTTCAGTGTTGTTCCTCCTTATCAGGGATGCCAAAAAATGTTACATTATTAAAACATAAAACAAGCAATGCGGAAAAAAATATTTATTTTACGACTTCTCAAACTTCCCGCTTACATTCTCCCCACTGCATAGAAAAATAAGACAAATGCAGTCTTTCAAAACTGAGGAAGAAAATTCTCTTTTTTAATTTTTAAAAATTTGGACTGTTACCATTCGAGCCAAAACAAACAAAGCACCAGTAAGTAATGTATCTAAAACTGGTTCTCAAACTGAGGTCCGCGGTCTCCTAAGGGACCGCCAAGCGATTTTAAGGGGACTGCGAAGGTGACGCTTTCTTTATTGATTTTAGTTGTGGTTCTTGGGCATTTTATAGCCATTGTTTTACTGAAAATGTTGGTCAAATCCGCTAGCGGTGACTCATGTGTTCATCTAACTGTAAGAAGGCAAGTTGTCACAGAACAATCTTTACTGAAGACTTCAAATTGCAGTCTAAGAGTTAGACTCAGACAAGGTATGCAAAGGGGCACATGTGCAGTCACATGAACGACATGCGGGTAGGTGGTGGGTTGTCTGCGTAAACCAGCAAACTTGTGGTCACAACAACAGAAGCTGAATGCAAGCGTCGGCTAGACAAGTGAGGTCAACCTCACACAATTGTGTGGGTAGCTCACTATAGCCCTAAAGTACATTAAGAGGTGGAAAGTTGCCTTGAGAATGCAGGCAGTTTATCTGTCTATCCTCCATTTTGCAGACGTGTCTTTCTCTCTTTACATCTCTGTGATGTACGCTGACACACGCTGTTTCCCCGATCGTTCTGGTGAGTCCTTTTTCTTTAAGTATTTATTTGATTGAGGCGACCAACGATCGGGTTTCAGTTAGTATTTTATAAGGATATTATCCGCAAAAAATATTGAAAAATTATCGTGCTGAATATGATATTTAACTGACGCATATTTTCATGTTTGTCGTTTGTTCAATTATTTTAAAAATACCAAATAGGTAATGTACGTTAAAAAGGTCCTTCTCGGAGTCTTTCTTGAAGTTATCGCTACATTACATTTTGTTTTCGCTTACAGAATGCCTCCAAAAAAGAAGATGAGATATGACGAATCGTATTTGAAATTCGGCTTTACTGTGATAAATTCTGGTGGAGAAGAGAAACCGCAGTGTGATTTGTGCTCCGAAGTGTTGGCATCTACTTCACTAAAGCCCAGCAAGTTAAAGAGATACCTGGAAACTAAGCATCCCAGTTCAACTAACAAAGATGCAGACTTCTTCAAATGAAAAGCCGAAAGATTGATCGAATCCAGACTTGATAACTCGGGAATGTTTTCACAGGACATTACGGCTGGTCTGAAGGCTTCTTATGAGGTTTCAAGGAAAATTGCTGCCGCCAAAAAATCCCATAACATTGGAGAAACGTTGATATTGCCCTGCTGCAAAGATATATCGAATTTGCTGGGAAGTTCTGAACTACAGAAGCTGAGGTATGTCTCCCTGTCAAACGATACTGTTAGTCGGCGAATAACTGAAATGTCTGATAACATTCTGTCGCAAGTGGTCTCGAAGATTCAGAATTCAATGTTTAACTTTTTTGCAATCCAACTTGATGAAACAATGGATGCCGCTAACTTAGCCCAACTTTGCGTCTATGTTCGTTATGTGCATGACAAGCACCTTGAAGACGAATTCTTGTTTTGCGAAAGCCTAAGTACCAAGACAACTGCAAAGGAAATATTTTTCAAAGTTGACCGATTTTTCAAAGCGCATGATATTAAGTGGGAGCATGTTATTGGGGTGTGCACCGATGGTGCTCCGGCGATGCTTGGTTGCCATTCCGGTTTTCAGACTTTGGTGAAGGAAAAGTCCCCGGAGGCTATTAGTACACACTGCACTATTCATCGTCAAGCACTGATGGTGAAAACCATGCCTGATGAGTTTAAAAATATTCTGAATGACGTGATCAAAGTGGTGAATTTCATAAAAGCGAATGCTCTTAACTAGCGCCTGTTTGCTGAGTTTTGCAAAGAAAATGACTCAGAATTTGAAACTGTTTTGTTGCACTCAAACGTAAGGTGGCTTTCAAGGGGGAAAGTTCTGAAGAGAGTTTTAGTACTACGAAAAGAAATACACGATTTTCTACAAGACGCTAGACCAGGCATGCACAAAAATTTCTCTGATAACCGTTTTCTGACGTGCCTGTCATATTTGGTGGACATATTCGAATCTGTGAACAGCGTCAATGTTGCGCTGCAAGGTAAAGAGATCACCACGCTCCATTGTCATGAAAAATTGACTGCTTTCAAAATGAAGCTCGTATTATGGCATTTGAAGTTGGAAAGCAAGAACTTTGCACCATTTCCACAGCTAAACATATTTCTTGATGAAAACGCACTTCACATCGATGATGATATCCTTGAGGTGATGAAAACCACGTTTCAATTCTTGGTGAAGAAATTTCTCGATACTTTCCCGATCTGCAGGAATCTGATAAGTACTATCGTTTCGTCAACAACCCATTTGCACTCACAGTCAGCGATCTGCCTTCAGAGGACAACTTGATCCAGGAACAATTTATTGATTTGGTGCATGATGGGATGCAAAGCAGGTTTACCTTGAGATGTGCTGCAGCGACTTTTGGATTGAAATGGCGCATATCCCGATGTCGCAAAGATGGCTCTTAGAATAATGATTCCATTCGCAACCACTTATGAGTGCGAGACTGCGTTTTCAACTCTACGTGCCATCAAAACAAAGTCTCGAAACAGACTAGATGTGGGTCGTGACATAAGAGTGGCCCTGTCAAAAACTCAGCCTTACGTGGAGGATTTGTTGAAGGCAAAGCAGGTGCATCCATCTCACTGAAATGCTCTGTAAAGTTGATGGCTGAGTTCTGTAATTTTTGCAATAAATGAGTGTTGAAAACAATATTTTTACTGTGCTTATTCTCCTTCATTTTATAAGGGAACGCGAAACATTGAAAAAATTGTAAGGGAACCGCCATTAAAAAAATTTTGAAAAGTTTGAGAACCACTGATCTAAAAGAAAATAATAAAGACTTTAATAATAATAATAATAATAATAATAATAATAATATAATTTAAAAAAAAAAAAGATAAGTTTATCCAAGACTAGAATTTAAGATTATGGCAACAACACACACTTACTGTTCTGAATTAGGGTTGATCTTAGCATCCTCTGTTTTGACCATATCTTCACCTGTCCATCCTCCCCAGCTGATCAGAAGTTAAAAAAAAAAACAGAGAAAGATTCCAAAACTTTTCACCAACACAAATTTGACTTTATTTCTGAATACTCTTCCAATAAATCTTTTGTTTTCTGCACTTGATCATATTTCTGAAGAACATCCTTCAAACAATGTTTTCTTTTCGCCTACCAAATATATTTAACTTTATAAAAAAGACAACATTTTTCACTAGTTACTTAGAAGCCATGTTTTTGTATTCTCTATTTTGAATTTCTGACAAGTCAATCCACGCATGAAATTCTATTAATAACTAATACTGCAAGCAGAATCCAGCACCAACCGAGCGTGATACATTTTATTCTCACTCTTTGATGCCAAACCATGAACCAGGACTGATTAAAATTGAGAATAAAATTATACTGAACTCTTCAATGTGCCAACCTACGTTTTTTTTTTCTGATAATGATTATTCTCAAAATCTAAGTTTAGGAGCCATAAAACATCAAAAATGAATTAAGCTAAGATGCGAATTCCTAACACATTGCATTTATTAGATTATTATTGCTCTACCACACCAAGCAGTCAGTCTGTCAGACATTAATAAAACCACATTCACGAAACTCCATTCCTAAAACTCTTGTGATGCCACCACATCTTTGATCTTTAGTCCATTTTGAAGATGTGAATGCTGAGTTATAAACAGTACCTGTAGCTAAATCGTCTCCACTTGGTGACCATCGTCCACAGAGGATAGCACCTTTGTGAGCTTCTATGCTTTTCTCCACTCGCCCAGTCTTGTTCACATAATGAATTTTACCTGAAGATAACAGTCAACAACAAATCAAGTGTTTATCATCCAAAATACTGCAGATACAATAATTCAACTTCTATAAATAACTTAATTACAACATTGCCTTTTCTTTTTTACTCGCTAGCCATCCAACAAACACACAGCACAAAAACATATCAATAAAAATTCTTCAACAAATCACCTCTTAGTAGCTTTGTTAACAGAAATAAAAAAATCAGAGCACTTAGGTAAGCAGAGCTGATCCCCTAAATCAAATGTGTCCAAGTGTTCTCAGGCCTGCAGCCATCATTTCAGTTGTTGCCAAATTAGAATGTAGTATGATGATAAACCATAGCCTTTTCAGATGTCTGGTTTGCCAGATATCTGCTATAACTGTGGATTTGTATGCCCATTGCTAGAAACTTTCTAAACAAACAAAAGATAATTGTGTCTGTCAGCATTGCAAAGTAATCTGGATTTTGTTACAGTGTTTTCTTATGCCAAAGATTTTACAAGAGAACCAAAAGGCCTTGTATCTTTGGAACATATGCCACACAGAAACAGTTACTGCAGATATAACCGTTAACTTCATTTTACACAGTTTTATACCCCTTCTGAATAAGGAGCCAGTTGATTAAAAAGGCATGTATATCCAGTCCACATTCAACATTTTAATAGGTTTGAGCATATGTCATGTTTCACTGTGCTCTGTGCATTAACCCCCAATCATCTACATCATCTTTATGGCTAGATAACAAAAGCATGCATCTATGAAAACAAACTAGGAATCATTTGGCAAATCAGGTGAAAATAACAGTCACAAACAGCACAAAGGCACTAAAACTATCCTTTACATTAAGAGTGTCTCAACTCAGAGAATTCTCCAATTCTACATTTGTTATCTGATGACCAGATGGATGAGGTAGTCTACCTATGGATTTTACATAAATTGAATGAAAATATGCCTATAGTTAAGGCGGCGGCATTGCTGATGAACCAGCAACTTAGCAACAATTCTCCTGCTAGACAACTCACCAAAATATAGGCCAGGACATTTGCCTAACAGAATCTTGTCAGACAAGAAATTAATTTGGACTGCCATTGGAAGTAGTCTATCAATTAGGAAAAGGATGGTCATGATCATCATAGACATAGCTGGAGCTGCAGTCAGATGTCCCACCACTAATGTTGATGCAGATCAAGAGAGTTCAAGACACAACAGCAGGAAAGAAGTTTAACCAGTGGAAAATACAAACTAGTCGCGACTAATTTCATTCAAATGCCACATAGATTTTTCTCAACACTGAGTTTGCTTATAATGTACTCACCAATAAATAATACTGAACAATCTGCTGAGATTCATCCCTTTGAAGACAGAAAAATAAAAATAAAAAAACTCTACAAGAGGTAATCTCATTTACTCTTTCTCTCTCTCTAGCATTTGGAACTCACCATCTGTAGATGTCAGGACAAACACCTCAGAGCCCACCTTCTTGCCAATGCCGATCTCTTTAGGGCTCCACTGTAAGCTGATTGGGTAGACATCATTTGGTAGTGTCACCAGTTTGGTGGTCTCATTTGTCATCAGGTTCCACTTAAGAATGGCATGGTCATCAGCACCAGAGTACAATTCTTCAGGATTTGTCCAGCAAACACAGCTAACAAGTTCGGTGTGTGGAGCTAGGTTAAAGACTTACACCTTAAAAAAAGACTAGCTTAAGTCTTTATGTTAAAACCACCAACTACATAATCAAAGACAACCCTCCAGCATTATTATTAAATGTGGAATTTAAAGAATTAACAACATTTAAAAAAAAAAACAGTCATATTTAAACATTATTTCAAATTACTTTTATTTGTTGTTTTGGAAAATTTCATTAAATATACCTTCAGAAAGAACAATAAACTGAGTCAATTCAGTATATTTATGCACATAAAGTCCTTATAAATGTTGGATGTCTAAAAACTTTACATACCCTACAGATATCTGCCTACACACAACACCAATTTTAATATTTAAGAATGGTTGCCTTTTTTTTTTCAGTTAATAAGTTTTTAAAAAATCTTTTAACAATACTTCATAAAATGTTTGACTGAGGATTATACAAATGGAAATATGGAATTTCACTTAAAAGTAGTAATAAAAAAAAATCTATTTGCAATTAGTAACAAATAAGTTATCTCCCTTGTAATATTTGAAATCTGGAAGATATCTACCTAATAAGAGCTCAAAGATTTACTAAGATGTTTAGTAATATCTCAGGCATAAAGACTGAAAAGACTATGGTAGCCTACAAACATTTCCAGGTAAGACAAGTGAAGTTTTTAAAATTTTTTCTGAAAAGAAATACATAGACAGTTGCACTGATATTAGCAATACATCATATGTCATTTGAAGTCCCGAGAAACATTCTTGTTTAAAAATTAGAAAATATTTTTTAATTGCACAGTGGAACCAGAGAGCATAAATATTTTCACAAATATATCAGACATACATTTTCTGGTGAACATCCAATAGCTTCATACTCTTATGATTAAAAGTTTGTAGGTTTACTTTCTGTTTTTTTCTTCATAATTAATATTAAATTCATAAATGCCAAAAAAAGTGAAGACATCTTTAGCAAAAAATGTTATCATCACGATAGGATATCAACATCAATTTTGCTTGCTTGTTTCTGTTACAGTTACAAGTAAACTGCACATACAAACCTATACAAGCAAAGCACTGTCATAAAAAAAGAAATGAAATTAGAAATCTGTTCAAATAATAAAGCTACATAAATAAGCCTTACCTGTAAATGTGACATGGAGCAGAATTCTTAAAATAATTTCTTAAAAAAGTAAATTTATTCAAGTTTTTTTCTACATTAATAAAAGTTTTGAATTGCCATTTCAAATAGTTTCCTGTCATTATTGGGAATACTATTTGAAATAACTTAGTGTAAGTCACAGCTAAACTAGACTTTGTGTAATTCATTTTACTTTGATTCAATTTTTTTATTTTTTAAAAAAAGATATTCTTGTCAAATACCCAAATATATATATATAAAATGCTGAAAGCAAATTACATTGTTTTGATTGATAAAACTAATAGAACACATGACTGCTGTGTACTATTATCTACTATTAACTAGATACTATTACTACTACTACTACCAGTAGTGTATTGTCTTCTACTATTACTACTATTAGTGTACTATTAGGTGTTACTACTAGTGTATTAGTTCTACTATTACTACTACTAGTGTATTATTGTTCTACTATTACTACCACTAGTGTACTATTAGGTGTTCTACCACTACTACTACTGTATCATCGTTCTACTATTACCACTACTACTGTATTATTGTTCTACTATTACTACTACTAGTGTACTATTAGGTGTTCTACCACTACTACGTGTATTATTGTTCTGCTATTACTACTACTATTAGTGTATTATTAAGTGATCTACTATTATTACTACTATTAGTGTATTATTAAGTGATCTACTATTATTACCACTAGTGTATTATTAAGTGATCTACTATTATTACTACTATTAGTGTATTATTAAGTGATCTACTATTATTACCACTAGTGTATTATTAAGTGATCTACTATTACTACTACTACTAGTGTATTATTAAGTGATCTACTATTATTACCACTAGTGTATTATTAAATGATCTACTATTACTACTACTACTAGTGTATTATTAAGTGATCTACTACTATTAGTGTATTATTAAGTGATCTACTATTACTATTACTACTAGTGTATTATTAAGTGATCTACTATTATTACCACTAGTGTATTATTAAGTGATCTACTATTACTATTACCACTAGTGTATTATTAAGTGATCTACTATTATTACTACTAGTGTATTATTAAGTGATCTACTATTATTACTACTAGTGTATTATTAAGTGATCTACTATTACTATTACCACTAGTGTATTATTAAGTGATCTACTATTATTACTACTAGTGTATTATTAAGTGATCTACTATTATTACTACTAGTGTATTATTAAGTGATCTACTATTATTACCACTAGTGTATTATTAAGTGATCTACTATTACTACTACTACTAGTGTATTATTAAGTGATCTACTACTATTAGTGTATTATTAAGTGATCTACTATTACTATTACTACTAGTGTATTATTAAGTGATCTACTATTATTACCACTAGTGTATTATTAAGTGATCTACTATTATTACCACTAGTGTATTATTAAGTGATCTACTATTACTACTACTACTAGTGCATTATTAAGTGATCTACTACTATTAGTGTATTATTAAGTGATCTACTATTACTACTACTACTAGTGTATTATTAAGTGATCTACTATTATTACCTACTAGTGTATTATTAAGTGATCTACTATTATTACTACTAGTGTATTATTAAGTGATCTACTATTACTATTACTACTAGTGTATTATTAAGTGATCTACTATTACTATACTACTAGTGTATTATTAAGTGATCTACTATTACTATTACTACTAGTGTATTATTAAGTGATCTACTATTACTATTACTACTAGTGTATTATTAAGTGATCTACTATTACTATTACTACTAGTGTATTATTAAGTGATCTACTATTATTACTACTAATGTATTATTAAGTGATCTACTATTATTATTACCACTAGTGTATTATTAAGTGATCTACTATTACTATTACCACTAGTGTATTATTAAGTGATCTACTACTATTATTACTACTATGTATTATTAAGTGATCTACTATTATTATTACCACTAGTGTATTATTAAGTGATCTACTATTACTATTACCACTAGTGTATTATTAAGTGATCTACTATTATTACTACTACTAGTGTATTATTAAGTGATCTACTACTATTACTACTAGTGTATTATTAAGTGATCTACTATTATTACTACTATTAGTGTATTATTAAGTGATCTACTATTACTACTACTAGTGTATTATTAAGTGATCTACTATTATTACTACTACTAGTGTATTATTAAGTGATCTACTATTATTACTACTACTAGTGTATTATTAAGTGATCTACTATTACTACCACTAGTGTATTATTAAGTGATCTACTATTACTAGTTCTATGATGTACTGCTTACTGTGTACAAAACGATATCAGTAAACTTTCAGTAAACTTCGGCAGACAACAGAAAAAGGATATGCTTCGGATCATCCTGCAAAGTTATTTTCAATCTCATTTCCTGGAAACCTCCACTAATTTCGATCCCTGCTGTCTCAATCCCCGACCAGTTCTACAAAGCTACGCAGGTGAGCAAATTTCAAAACAGTGCCACCTTGGAATGCGATGCGTGCGCAGCAAAAAGTAATAATTGGTGCCATGAAAACCTTTCTCGGCTTTCGAAAATCGTAACAATTTATCTTCACTTCTGTTTACATTGAAATCTTAGGGATTTCTGTAACTTATTATTGCATATAAAATATCACATATAAGATTCATGATAACAGTTCAACGTTTAATCAAAAACCTTGCTGCCTATTTTATTACAATTAATTTAGGTAATGTGAATAACACAAAAAATTAAAGACAAGATCGTAAATAGTAAAGACATTTAAGTAAAATATCCCAGAGTTTTATTTTAAGTTCACCAGTACCTAAGGACTTTATTTTGTAAATTAATTTTTTTTTAAAAAGAAAACAGCAACAAAATTTGTATCTGTTCGTTTTATAAGTCAGTTCAGGTTTTGCGTAGACGGTCGGTTTCTATGGTTATGATGGCGACCAGCGGACTCGTGACGCGAGGACACATAAACCTTCAAAGGCAGCATAAAACAGGACCGGTGACATCGTCCAGTTTTCTTTTTATGTAAGTCGGTTTATTATTACATTATTATGCTTGTCTGTTGTTGTTTTTTTTGTTATTGTTGTCACTGAAGTGAAACTGTTTTTAAAAATTTTAATTAATTTATAGGTATTACCAGGCATTACTAATATATATATATAGGTGGGTGTGTAGGGGGGGGACTGGCTGTGAATGTATAGACGAGACTGTAACCGACGTATTGTGCTTTGAACTCTGATCACCGTCGACTGTAGCCTCATCTTTACATTTAATTAGGAATTACTGGTGCTGTAACAGCTTACCCCTGTAACAAACCAGCCTCGGTTGTCTCCCCTACCTACAGTAGATTGAAATTGCTTACATTAATTAGTATGCCCAGTCTGAATGTCTTTGCATTTATCTGTGCAACAGTTCATGTTGTCTGTGAGAGCTAATCCACAGCTAGAGACAATCAACAGGGGTGTACAAAAGTTTCCACATCTTCCCTTCCATCCTCATAGTTATTATTAAAATTAGCACTTTTTTTTTTTTGTTCTTTTCTTTTACTTAGAGAATCCAATCAATCAGATGGATGTCTCATGCAGGGCCGAATTAAGGCATTCTGAGATCTAAGCTAAATCTTTCATGAGGCTTGAAAGGCTTAAACCCCAAAATGCTACAAATAATAATTTATTGTTATTGGCAATTTATTTTCAGACATAATGTATGTTATTTTAAAAAAAAAATTTTTTTTTGTGTAGTCATCAATAAATTTATCTTAAACTTTAAAAGTATGTTTTTTTTCATGAAGCCCTCCGCTATAGTTTACCTAGCTTATGTCTTAATCCGGCCCTGATTCCATGGATTGATAAAAAAAAAAAAAAAAAGAGGCTGGCTGAGAGTTCTATTGATGAAGTGGTGAATCACAAAGGTTATTTCATTGCTTTCTTTAAAATATATAGCTTTATTATTTTATTAAAATAAGTCAGTGTCCTGACAAGCCAGTATTGGATGATACTTTTGATGATATTGGTGAAGCATTAGTTACAAACTCTTTTTTTTTATTAAAAAAATTGTACAAGTCACCTTGATAAAGTTAATGGTTTTTGACATCAGATCATGATAAAGATGATAGGTCATGGTGATGTATTATTTGCAAAAAGTAGACTATTTAATCCAGCAATGATTTATTTTTTCCTGTTGCCATCATTAGGAGGACCAAACTCTCATGATAGTGACATGGAAAGATCACCAAAATGTAGGTTCATTAATTTATTTAGTTAATACTAAGAATGTTCAAATGAAATCTGGCTAGATATCATTATGGTAATGATATTTTAGCCAGGTTTCATTTAAACCTTCCTAGGACTAATAAAGTGGTGGAAAATAGCCAAACCCACTCTCTACTTTTTCATTAAAGCTTTTTAAAGTGATGCATGCTGACCAATTTACTATTTGCTTATTTACAAAACTAAATATTTTCAGGTTTTGGAAAAAAAACTTCATGATCTGTTCTATGACTCTCAGTATATTTCTGTAAAGATGAAGAGTGATGACAGTTCAGAGTCCCTAGAAGACTATTCTAGCCACCCATCTATTAACATCCATCTTCCCACAGTCCATGGAGGGACCTCTCATCAGGACAAATTTACCTCTGGTCAAGGACATTCGTTAACTTCTACTCATGTGGACAACAGATTAAAAAAAACGCTCTACAACAAAGAAAATCTAGATCAACACATACAACCATCCAGAAAAGGCAGGGAACTTTTAAATGATAAGTAAGTCAATATATTGTCATCAACATGTTTATCATAGGCTGATATAGCCAGTGTGTTTAAAAATGCCTGATTATCTGCTTTGAGGAGAGTAAGGTTTGGGACTTTTTTTTTTTTATTATTTAATTTTCAAGAAATGCTTTGTGTTTAATTTTCTTTCTAAAATCTTCAAGATATTTAGTTTAGTTTGTACGTGAAATATTTGAGAAGAGATGCGATAAAGGTTCTGAGCAAATTGCTTCATCTATCTACAGTAGTCTTTGCTAAAATAGCGCCAGATCACAAGTCTAAAACAATAATGTAAGATGATTAAAGAGAAGCGTTGAACTTTTACACAAAGGCAGATAATGGATGAGATTATGGTAACTAATTTATGTAATTAGTGTGATTGTGCCTCATGTGTTTAAACTGACATCATCAACTTATTTTTCAACTAATTG
The DNA here is from genome assembly GCA_018389105.1 of Nautilus pompilius. Classification (NCBI taxonomy): domain Eukaryota; kingdom Metazoa; phylum Mollusca; class Cephalopoda; order Nautilida; family Nautilidae; genus Nautilus; species Nautilus pompilius. The sequence continues at coordinate 209,619 of JACATO010000630.1, read as the reverse complement.
TAACAGAACACAATTTCAATGTTGGAGGCCATTTGCTGTTTTGATGAATGTTTTAAACCACTATTTATAAAGATTAGCAAACTTTGAAACACAATATTTTTCTATTTCATGCATCTTATAAATCAACTTTTTAGTCATAAAGTTAAGGATTTTTATTGTTTTTTTGACATGGTGCATGTCTCTCCATGATCCATTCTCTGCAGTCGCAAAGAGTATAAAAATAAATTAATTGAAAACAACTTGTCCAAATTGGTTAAATCCTTTGAGATTTTATCACCAAAAGTATTGTTATGGTGTATAAATTGAGGTGGAAATTTAAAGTTAAGTATTTTTGCTTTAAAGTTTGACTTCTACATTGTCAAATATGGTGAATACTTAGCACTTGGAAGTTTGTAGTCTCGTTTTCTTTTAAATTGCTAAATAATTAATTTTTCCATTTAGGAGAGTTAAAAAAATAGCTGTTTCTACTATTGAAAATGCTTGGTTGTGCTACCAGAACAAGAAGACTTTTAAAATTTTGAAGCATGCCATCTGTGCTGCAGTGAGTATTTTAATTTTATCTATCTACTTTGTTTGATTCTCTTTTGTTATGCTTTGATAGTCTGATTTTGTGGCTAGTTTGAGAAGAATCAAATTGTACACCATCATTCAAAACCATTTCTGGAAATACTTACTTGGTTGCTATTTGGTGGATGGAAATGTTGATTATTTTTCACACAAAGAATTTTTAAAGATTCCTAAGGGAATAAAAGATGATGCCACTTTCAATTTTATAAGAGTCTTGCATTGCTGCCTTTTTTTCTTGTATATGCACTCACAATCTGTGAAGCATATTTGACTGACCTGCTGGTCAAGATTACCTAGGTAATTATCTCATGTCTGTACAGAGCAGGCCAAACACAGCCAGCTTCAATGAGAAAGGAACCAAGAATAGCAGTTATTACTAGAAACACTGGATAAAACCTCTAGAAGAATGTTGGTTTAGCTGGAGAAGCATCTCATCACTGGCCAGACTTTAAACAATTTACTAAACAATCATTGCTGCCAGTGAGACATATGTAGTTTATACACCTCTACACAACTTTTATGTTCTTGAGATTAAATACAAAGTATGCTTATCATGACTTTATGATTAAGCTTAAATATAACATTTTCCATTGTCTTACTCTTTAGGAGATAAGTGATTCCCATATATTTGATGGCATAAAGAGGTTGTAAATTGCATTTTTCATGATAAAATGACTATATACATTTATATCTGTGATTGTAAAGAGTTGTTAATGGCAACTAAATATTTACAAGAGCCACTATTTATCTTTACAATCGGTGGACCCAAAGATTATCAACTTTAATGTGAGATGAAGAGCTAAAAAAAACCCCCCATCACCCACCCCTGCATTTTTGTTTCTTTATGCAAAGCTTTGGTTAGACTTCATTTAGAAGGATGCAGTCCAGGCTTGGTGTTGTCATCTCATTAAGAATGTTAAGGTGTTTCAACAGAATAAAAAAAGCTAAATTTGCTATTCTTTCCTATGGAAGTCTGCATGGAAATCTAATTGTGGCATTAAATATTTTGAAAGTTAAGGAAAAGGTAGGCAGGTCTCAGAATTTTTGTTGCTTTAGGATTTTCAGTAACAAGAGGTTATAGTTTAAAGGTAGGTTGGAAATGTGTAATAATTTAGCGATAGACATGAAACAACAATTTGCCTGGTGCTGCTGTTTATTTTAAATCAAGGCTTATAAAAAAATGTATTAGCTAGATGGTGTGTAGGGGAACCAGGACTAGTTGTTACAGGGTTAAGTTATTATGGCAACAGTAATTCCTAAACAAAAGTCAAAAGTGTATGATGTCAGTTATAGCTCATCTATACTAATGCTATAATAACTAGTCCCAGTTCTCCCTTAAAGGACAGAGATTTCTATAAGTTAAAAGACTTTTAGTTTACTGTCTAACCAACTGTGTTAAACCAGTAAATTCTGCCACAGTAAGTGTAGCCTTTATATCTGTTTACATGTATTAGAAACACACTAGAGTTTACAATTTAAATACTCTGTACTATTGAAAAGGCAAAAAACAACAAAAACAATTAGTTCCATGTTTTGTATGGAGACTGACTTCCATAACAATGCATTATGGGAATGTTTTCTTAATTATCAGCAGATACAGATTATTATGAAATTTTACCCAGCAATAAATAAACAGATAATTGAAAAATCTTGAGCAGTAAAACTACCAGTATTTCTAAACTAATGTCCAGCTGAATAATTCCTTATTTTATTATGTGTACTTGTCTAGCGTTAATGGAAGACCTGTAAGTGATGTGTAATCTGTTCTAGGAAAGTTGCTTGGCTGATACATTTCTCAAGAGAATTGCGCCAAGAGAGGCCAGACTGCTTCAAGATAAAAGTTTGTTAGGGCGAGTGCGATTCAGGTAGGTCCTTAGTGATTAAGTTTACACACCTGAATACACTTTCATATGTATTGTTTCACAAATAAATAAACATTGCTTATTACACCATTTGTTTTTTTTTGCACCAACATAATTTCTAAACTGGTTTTGCAGTGTTACTAAAGCTACTTTGTCTTTCTATTTCATAACTGAATTATTAATAATTTCTTGGATCCTTTTTACTTTTAGCAGCTTCCAAGAAGGATACTGAACCACACTGAAGGTGAAAAGAATCAGATTTCACTTTTTCAGTTTTCCTTCAGCAGAAAGACACTGCTTTGGTCTTTCTACACTGGTTAAGGGGCATGAATAGCTGGGAGAATACATCTTTGGGAATATTCAAGCTTTATTAATAGGGACTCAAATTAAACCCAGCTGAAAATGGTGTCCCTTTGATCTAGGTTTCCTTTGAATATTTATAATTAATTTTTAAAAAATCATTACTGTTAACAAATGTATCTTAAAAAGAAGGAGCATTTTATTTATTTATTTTCAAGATCTTAAGCTTGACAATCACCCCCCCCCTTCCTTGGCTTATATTTAAGGCAGTTTGCTTTCAGTGAATTAACCATACCAGAGAAAAGCCAGAAAGATACGACTTAATTATCTGCCATATGCTGCATATCTATTTTAAGATTTTACATTAGATGGCTATAGAATGGACAAAATTAAAAACTTTATCTAAATTTTTTTAAAAAAAACAGGACTTTTATTTATTTATTTCCATTGCCATCATTCTTTTAATTTCTTTCATTCTCTGTGTTCACCTTGATATTATATAATATGGCTTGCACAGTGACTTACAGTTAGTGATAGATGATCAGTCTGACTTTGCATTAAAGCAGTGTAAATAGCAAGAGGAAAGTGGAACCTCGGAGATTTAATGTAAACAGAGAAGAGGATAATTTAAAATATGTTTATAAGCAGATTGGCTGTGTTAGCCTTGGAAGGGTAAGAAAAAATGTATATGTTGATTGACACAGGTTTTACCAGCCAGGGCTGCTTTTTTATGTGCAAGACAAAAGATTAGATGAGTTATACACTGTTAGTATATAATAAAGAAGGAATGAAAATTCAGCTGCTACATTAGGTGAGTTGGAAATCAAAAGAAAAAGAAAGAAGTAAATCACTTTGTAGTTTCTTCTGAGGTATACAGTGATTTTGAAGGTTATCCAAAGTTGTTTGATACTACATAACTCATCAGCCACTAGATAAATGAATAAAGAATATGGTATAATGTGTGTAGTACAGCAGTGTGTTAAGGGGTCCATGGTTTATTTGTATTATCATTAATAATTTTTTTTATATTTATTAACTTTTAAAATAGGTTTGGTGGAAGCAATTTTCCACCAATGATTTTCTTCAAAATTTTCCTACACAACAACAGAGGACAAGGCATCCAGTACATGAGTGGGAAAAAGATAATCAAATCATCTGATGAGGTTAGCCATCTTATTGCTTTTCACTTGCCCACACCGGTTAAGATGCTGCACTGCTAAGGATGAGCAGGACCCAAGCCTATGTCTTGTGGCAGCATCTCAGTTTAGTGAATCTCCAAGGCATGGTTTCTTCATCTTCTCCATCCACCTGTATGGATTTTCTCTCACACATATAAATGAAGAGTTCAAGTTACTTTCATTCATTCTGTGCTACTACATGGGTGCTGTGGTGGGACTCAGCAACTTTGAGAAAGAGTGTCTGGACAGCCACCAGCACCATTGCTTTTTTGATGTTACTTCACCTTAATTTTTAAAGAAAATTACAGCAAGTCTGGTTATTTTCCTGTAATTATGTAATTGTGGTGTGTGTATGTGTTTTGTATTTCATAGACTTACTGCATTTGTTTAGCTACAGGAATTTTAAAAGAATGACAACTGTAAAGTTAATAAATATTTTATTATTAGACAATTTTTTTTTCTTTGGATTATAATGATTTAAAATGTGTGTTTTTTTTTAAATATCATTTTGAATGTATTGCTTAAAGGAATAACACACTGGTCATCTGGTTGCTTTGCTAAGAGGTCAGCACAAATTCTTAGTAGTTATGAGAAATACATTACAGAAGTAAACAAAGAATATTACAATATCATTATCTAATAAATATTTTGTATCTGCGTGATGGAAAAGATGGATATAAGGTTATAAGGTACTTACTATTAGAGTACCAGTAAGTTTACAAATGTGCATCAACAAAAGGAGCATCATCCATTTTGGACTTGTAAATATTTAGACTTCAACATCAACAGTTTCACTAGGAACAGTATTAAAAGGTTTCTGATAATCTGTCTAGAGCTTGTTTGTTTTCTCATCTTTATACTTAGGTTGTTTCTGATGTTGTATCCTTCAGGCAGTTGAGGACTCGCTAAAGATGATGGGGAGTCGAACATTTTACAGCCACATGGTCCAGGACAGCATCTATCAGCAACAGTTCAAAATCACAGAGGAAGGAGAGATTGCAACACTAAAAGACTACATGCAGGTGAGCAATGCCGTATTGAACTGATCAGCTTTCAGTTCTAGTTGTTGCTTATAGTAGTATTTGCAGTCAACTCAACACTTGGATTCGTAATAGGAAGAGTATGCAGCAAAGGTTAAGTTTGGGGAAGTTCACTGACACTGATGGACTAAAATGATGGTAAGCGGTTGTACTGTTACTCACCATTGACTGAGTGGCTTTGTTTTACTCAGTTAAATGTCAAATTTGGTTCACAAAATGTGTGAAAAAACTCTGGGAAAATTTGAAACTGTGAAGCAGGTACTTTTTTAGTACAGAAAATATATAAAAAAATGATTAATCATTTGCAAATAAAAATGTTGCAACACATTATTAGATATTAAAGAGCAGCACATGATCATCATTTTATGCTTTTTTGGACTTTCTAAATTATGATAACTATTTTTGGGGAAAAAGATTAAGTGCCAATATTTCCAGGAAATTATATTTTTTACCTGTTTTCTGGCTCTGAGCCTCATCAGTGGCTGAGCATAAGACAGAAAGCCAAGTCTTATTAATTTTGGAAAATATAGACTAATTGACTGTGATTGGAATAAATTTAGTAGATATCATTTATTGCATACATTAATTTGGAGGATTGAGAGTTCACTTGATCACCACTGTTGTCATGCCACTTTATACATATCTTACCTGTTAACTGCTTTCATAATGTAGTAGGAATTTATGTGAAAATTAAGTTTTTTTTGCATTTACTCTAAATTGAAGTTTGTCAACTTCCAGTATTTGAGAAAACCATAAAACATGGTAGGATAAATTTAAACATTTACAAATTCTCTAAATAACTTTTCTATCCATTCTAGTATACTTAAATTCTGGAGTTGAACTCCAAGATGTTTGGCAGTTAATCACAAGAGAATCTTTTGAAGAAAAAATAAGTATTGGCAAATTGAATGGGGCAGTGTTTTCAAAATAAGAAATTTAACACAAAACAAGAATTTTATCATCACCTCTGCTTCTTTAAGCCCAGATGATTTTTGATGTTCCTAAAATTTCTCTTCCTACTTCTGAGTTCAGAGCAGCAAAAAAGAAAAAAAAAAACAAATACTAAACTTGATTTTGTTTTTACTAAAATCACCACATTGCATGTGCCAACTTTGGATAAATATGGTAAATTGTGGAGACAAAATATTCCTCTTGTGTCAGTGTTCTTCTGATTAGTCAGAATAGTCAATGATTGGGTGGAAGAGGTGTGTGAGTTTCTAGTGTGTCTGTGTGAATTAGTAGTGTTTTGATTAATCAGAAGAGTTGATTAGGTTGAAGAATTTTATGATCCACAGTTGAGGAAATTTTTCATGATCAACAAAAGTAAGTTTTGGCAGTGCTGCATGGGGGAAAATGGCTTTTATAAAAAGGTTCTATATCATTCAATAACATTGAATTGATGCTAATGATGCATTTCTTAACATTCTATAAGCTAACTTTGTTCCATAAGAGCCTCTTCATAGACAATGTTTTTAGTTTTTCCTTGGGGTGAAAAGCAAAACAGATTTTTGTTTTGGTCAACTCTTGACCATCCAAAGTACAGTTGTCCATGGGAAAAGCATGAACTATCCAAATTGAGGTCAACAACTTTCAATAAATGGTCCTGTTCATTATTGATGTTCATAGCAAAGCTGAGTTTATAGGGAACTGGATTCTTTTGAATTCATAGGAAATGAGGCCAGTCTCTGGCACCCTTGGATCCTGCCTTTGATCTTAAGGTAACTTCATTATAATTTGATGCTGCCATGTCGCCTGTTTTGAATGAATGCAGTGAAGTAAGTGTAACCTATAAGGATTTTGAAAAGTGGCCTTTAATGGCTTCAAAACAGCCTTCAAGGCCAAGTATCCTAAAACCAGCCCAGATTCTGAAGTACCTACAGCCAAAATTTGGGGCCTCCAGGTGCTATGATTTGGCCATGAAAGAGTAACAAACAGAAAAACACATAAAAATTTGAAAATATTTGTTAGATCAGAAGAATTTTTAAATAAAATCAGAGCAAAACAAAACATTGAGTCTATAGTTATGACAGTCAGAATATTCATGTTTTTGTTTATTATTATTATTGTTGTATTTTGTCATACCAGAATAAAGATTCTAATTCACCTCTTGTCTCAGAAACAAATCTCCAAGTTAATAAAATAATAAATAAATTGATTATACTTGATCAGTTTGGATAAACCAATTATCACATATTGAATAAAGCTAAGCACTAGTGTAATTAGCCTACAAATGGCACAATTACTGTGTTTCACCATCTTTAACCAGCACTTGGAGCTGTAACATTTTACAACCGTAACAACAAGCCACAGCCTCCTGTTAATGAAACTACATGTTACATGGTGTAGATAACAGTGATGGAGCAATTGTGAAGAATGAAACCATTTATGGAACAACCATTTATTATGTATATTTTTAATACTAAGAAAACCTTTGCAAAAATGCTTCTTTTAAAAAAAATAAAAGTGCAGATATTTCCATAGCAAGGTAGTAAGTAAGTTCCTTTGAAGAATCCCCCTGTTTCTTAGTTATTTGTAACTTTAAAAATTTGTATTGAGAAAATTTTTAATTTCTTTTCTTCTTTGTGTTGTTTTTGTTAAGTATTTAGCTTGCCTGGATGAAACACCTGCAAAACTCGGTGGAAAAGAAAATTTTTGGAGAAAACTTACATTAGCTGGTATGACTGGCTTTCTAAAATTAATTTACTTTTTATGTTTGTTAATGTATACACACACCTACAATGCAAGTGTGGTAGTCATCTACTGCAGTGACATGTTTAAACATACATTATTACACAAGAGATAACAGATGCAGACCTTTCAACTCTCATTATTTGATCATTAGACTTACATTATTCATCTATTTCTCTTAGCCATTGGTTATGTGAATAATAAAGGTTTTCTGCAAATAATTATTTTTGAGTAGACTTTTAAATTTAATTCTATTACTTTTGAGACCTCAGGATACAATAGTAGACCACTGCAAAGTAGTGGAGTGGGCAGGATGAGGATAAGGAATTGATTGTTTTTTAAGACCCTTGAAGTATCTGTAACAAGTGACAATGCAGTCATATGGCTGATTTAGATTGACTAGATTGGCCTTTTTTCGTTAAAATTTACTACGTAGCAACAGAATATTTTGTAACAAGGTGAAGAGTGATGACATGATTGATCTTGAAGCCTCAAAGAAAAATGATTTGGACCTGCTAAGAGAAACAAAATGGTATATTCTGGAATAGTAAAGTATCGCAGTAAATTCAGAAGACATTGGGTTCAAAGTTACCTGGTAAGTGCAGTGCTAAATGATCAGTGTTCATTTTTTTTGTGTCCCATGAAACAAAACAAAATTCATTGTGAATGCCTAAAAGGTGTGAAAGACCACATACAACAGAAAATTACCAATTCAGCGCTATACTTCTGCAAGCAATGCCTATGATACATTTGTAGATGGCAAGGAGTTGACATAGAAGCTTTATTATGTGAGATTTATGACTGGTTTGTCAAAAGCACTGAAAGGAAAGGGATCTTGACAGAGTATATGGAATTTTGTGACCAAAATTTGCAAAGACCTTGAGGCATTTGTCAGTAAGATGTATATATTGTACACTTGAGAAATATGCAAGTCTCAAACCCTATTTTTTCAGTGAACACTTTGAGGGCCTGAGATGGAATCCCTGTTGAGAGTGCCTTGATTTCTTTTTCTTCATCTGAAAAATTAAGAATGTTTTTAACACTTTGCTGACAGCAGATTTGCAAGGCTAAACAGGGTACTCAGAAATCTTCTAACAGAAATAGTTCTGTTTTCCCACCATGCATCAGTTAATCTTTTTAGTAACTTTAACAAGATGCTATGACAGGCCTTACAAAGACTTTAGCTAACTGCGTCATCAAACCAAAGGTGGTAAAAGACAACTATTGCTGAAAGAGACTTCAATGATGAAAAAAATATACAAGCTCAAATATTCAGTCCATTAGGTGAGATGACAAAGTTAAATTTGAGAAATTTGCTTAATTAAGGTTAAATATCTGAAAATGATTATGATAGTATTTTTATGTAGCACAAGCACTTTTCAGGATAGCCCTTAGATGCATTCTGCCAAAGTTTCTAATAAATGCAGAATTTTGATAAATATATAAAGGATAAATGTAGGAAAATTCATGGAGGTAAAATTGGAAAATGTAGAGTATTTTATTCCAATTCAAAGTAATTTTTAGTAATATGAACATAAATGAGTTGTATGATGTGTTTTGTGATTATCAGACAATGACAGATGATGAAACTGGAATGAAGAAAAGGTTTTTGGTAGATCTGTTGATGACAAAGAGATATTTCACTACACAGTAGACATCCTTTGGTTGCACAATGGTTGTTCCTGAATCTGTTGCCAGAAGATTCCCCCCATTTGCAGAGAGCACTGACTTGGGAAGTAGCAGCTAATCATCCCTGAAACTTGATGGGACATTATCCAGCTTACCAGCAATAAAGCTATAATACCATGAAGCCACTGTTCCCTGCTTTAAATTTTAATCCAGAGGAAGCACTTCTGGCCAGTTCAAAAGGGGTAACTAAGGTATATAATGAAGAGCAGATAATTTAATAGACTGTGACATTTAAGATACTGTAGTTTTCTGTTTTGTTGAGTTCCTGGCAGTGCTATATTTTGAATAGGATTTAGTTGCTGGTTACCTGCTAATCTTGAGATTAGGAAGAAGTATCCAGATTCAAGATCTTCAAGATCTAAAATCTTGGATCTAGTGAACCTTTTAATGATTGTTTAAACACTATACTGTATATTTATTTTTAGTTTGAAAAAATCATTTTGAATTTGTTGCATAAGAAAATCAAACAGTTATACAATGCCGGTCAGTATTATTACTTTGTAAAATAATATTTCTTGTCGCTTAGATATAGTGTCTAGTTCTGACATTTGTTGGAACCTGTATATGTGCCCATTTTGTGAAATTACCAGCTATCGGAAAAATCTTTGGGTATAGGCACGAGTTTCCATGTCTATGGCCTCTTGGTTAAAAAAATCTCAAGGTTTTCAATTTTCCAAGGTTGGAAGGTCTGTAGTAAATCTACAATATATGCACTATAGTTCCAAAAAGTGGTGACAAGGTATTTGTAGAGTACATAAGCAGTAAACTAGTAGAGTATAACCAGGTTGTCATCTTTTCTGGTATTATAGTACCTTTACACTATATAGACAGTACTGCTCTACATTTGTGACAGTACATCTGCAGTATTTTCACAATTTTTATTAATGGAATCCTAGCACAGTGGTCCTCTACAGCAGTGACTAGCCAACAAGGTAAGCTAGAGCAGGTGTCACTGATTTGGCAGCAGTTATGCCATATAAGGCGACTTACAAATAAAAGTCTTATAAAATACAGTGGAAATACAAAATACATTGCCACCACGTCACTACACCTTTTAATGGCTTACATTTCTCTGGTGTTATGGCATACCAAATATTTTTTCCTGATTTTATTTGAATTTTATTCTTGGTTCATAGTATAAACATTTCTCTTCCTTTTTTGAAGCTATTAAAATTCTCTTTTTTGGTTGTGCTAGCATTTATTGGTAAAACCATTGTTATTTTGGAACAGTTGAATTATAACTGGCACAAGTAAATGGATGGCCAGCTTCTTGATGCTAGAGTCTTTGAATATCATTTTTACTTAGAATTTAAAACAACAAGTGGGTATCTTCACATGTTTGGCCGCAGAGTTGTTAGGGTCAGGGTGGAGTTTAGGAAAGAAGGAAGAGCAAGCTGGTAATGCTGCCATATTAGCCTTGGATTTAAAAATCTGTTCAAATGCAATGCAAGCTCTCTCCATTTCTCTCTTTCTCTCTCTCCTTCCATCACTAACCCCCCACACCAAACATACACACAGACAGATTTTTTAAAAAAATGCATTGTTCAGATTGGAACCAGTATTTATAAGAAAACAATGGTAGTTTTCATATACAAAAACAAACGATTACAGTAAATCAAAGCAGTTAGGACTATGATATACAATTACTGTTGTCATTGAGCTTTTATTTTTTGTAATCCACAGTTGTATTTTTATCTAGTTGTAAATCACTCCCTGTATAACAAAGATAGAAATTCCAGCTTTATTGTATAGTTAGCATTGTGCCTTCCCTGGTGCTGTTAAAGAATGTACATTTCATCACGTATCTCAGAAAAATACAGCTTTCTTAGCGCAAGCCATACATTTTCCAGATGCCCATCGTTTCAGCAGCAGCATCCAGACATGCCCAAAGTCACTTTTACAGCAGGAGTTTTATTTGTTTCTTTCTTTTTTTTTCTATTAAGAACTTTTAAAAATCACTCTCTCGTTTACTTTAAATAAAGTGAATTTTAGTGAAAACTCAATTTTTCAAAAAATACATGGTGCTCTATTTCCTTTTTTAATTGATCATTTATTTATCATGTTTCACCAGTCCTAGAGATGATCCCTATCGGGTGTTCAGTGGCATCTTTTTTTATTTTTAAAAGCACAAACAACAAAAAAAACACTTTATTCGGTTTCTTGTTGAGTAGTGTGTGCTCCCTTGAACATTTTGTTCTATGGAATTTTAGCCATCACATGACACATTGCTCTGTGGAAAATCTACGTACATTATGGCATCGTGGAAGACACAGGCAAAGAAAAGAAAAAGAAACATTTTTTAGAGTACAGTCAAAATATTACCTTTCCCAAGAATCGCATAAACAACCAGTTACTGCCCATGCTCCTCTCTCTCTGTCCTCACTTAATTTTTTTTTCTGTCAGGTGCAGCTGTTTTGTTCTCGTCTTTTAAGTGTCTTTACACTTATTCACCATAATGTAGTTGCATTTCTGGCTCTGCACGTTTATTTTTAGATCTTCCTCGACACAACATGTTTTACGACATTGTAGACTACCTCTACTCTGGACACTTGTCTACACAGCTGCAGAAGCTGATACCCACTCTAATGTTGAAGCCTGCCAACCAAGAGATACTTCACCAGCATCTTCAGATTGTATCGTCCTTAAGGTCTTTTGCTAATTTTTTCTTTCTGTCTGCTATACATTTATTAAAGGGAGCCAACTGTTGGATTTAATTTATTTATATATTTATTTTAATCCTTATCAATTGTTATGAAAAAATGAAATATAGGAAAAAAAACGTTATATTTAACTTCATGAGTATTGTTATTTGTTTACCAAAGTGCTTCTAAGATATCTGAAAAAGTATTTTGGATATTTTTCTATGCTTTGAAATCTTAAAACTTGCTTTCATGTGAAAAAAACTCAAAATTTCTAATTATTATTTTTAAAAACTTTGTTATTTTTGTTTCTTAGCTGTATATTTTTCAGTAATTATTTAGTTATCTCCCCTGAGATTCTTTATAAGTCATCATATCCTGTGTCCTCTTGTCTTAAGCTATAGTAAACAAATATAATGGTCATGCAATTAACATCTGATGAATAGATTATATTTGATTAAACTTCAGATAGGGAATGTTTTCTTTGTTTTTGGTGAACCACAAGTGTCTTAACAGCTAATTTGGCCCCTTTGTCGAGCAGATACTTGTTGCTACATCAGGAAGATCACAGTAATGGTTCTGCCTTGACCTTTTCATCCTGCAGCCAACTATGGTTGCTGGCCCGAACCCCTTTTTTTCTGTCATTGATGACATCATAAGGATTACAATACTGTTTGTTTTTATTGTAACAGAGTTCCAAATGCAGATATAATCACTGCACTACAGCCACGGCCTGTAAAACGTCAGCCAGTTACCAGCAGGCGGTCAAAACAAGCTCGACTTCGAGCCCAAAAGATGAGGCGCATGTATGAACAAAGTGTTGGGCAGGTATTGTTTTTTTACTAATATTATCTTCCGTGTATAATGTACTCTTGAACTTTAATTTCTTTTTACCTTATATGGTATATTATTTTGAATTTAAAAAAAGAAAAAAACATTACTGTATTTATAGTTTGATGTCTGAGCTTTGAAACAAAAAAGGATCTTTGAATAAGTTTTCGGTACTTAAATGCACTATACACACCAAAAATACATTCAGTATAATCTAACTTCCACTAAAGAAGATCATTCTTTTCTGCAGCACAAAATTTGGCTTCATGTTGAGTTTGGTATGGAGTCCATATTTACAAACATTGAGTTATCAGAAAGGGTTTGTTATTAGATTTCCCCTAATATTTGCAAGGCTGAAAGTGTTTAGACAGAACAATTAAGATAATTTGTTTTGTCTTCTTTGGTCTCTATAAAGATCAGAGAGTGGTATACTCTATCTTGCCCGGAGAAGGTTTTGAGAATAACCAAGAGCAAAAACAAAAAAAAAATAGAGGAGGATTTTAAAATTGTTAAAAATTTTAATCAGTTGCGGGAGAATAAATTAGATACCAGTTGTTGATAGTAAGCGTCAAGTAGTTCTCTAAAATTACATGACTGGCTGATGGTATTAATACAGGCCATGATGGTTTCATACTGAGGCTTTACACACACGAGTTGGCCTCCGCTACTAATGAGGATAACTGATGATAGTGAAATACACAAGTGATAAACACAGCGCCACCTTAGTTGATAAACCGGCACAACCCCCTACACAATACATCATTGTGTTTATTATTGTAATACACACTATGTAATGGACTGATTTTATTATGTAAACATTTGTGCAGTAATTTGAAAATATCTTAATAGATCATACAGCATTGATGGTATTTATTATAAGTTAGAGGTACACCATAAACATATGCAATAGAACCCGTGTCTGCCCCACCCCCCAAAAAAACAGCCTACAAATCATGAATAAGGCAATATCAGTTGCAGTATTGAAAATTGTTTCAATATAAACGAGGATTCTTGAACTCTCCTGAACTGCACTAGAGTTGTCTCCAGTGTAGAAAGGTTATCTGTGTTGTTGAGACTTGTGTACAGCCCAACATGATGTTTTCAGTCGCATGTTATTTGTCATCACAGTATAGGCAACAACTGTTGTGTGTTAGAGTTGTTGTGATGTTGTCTTCAGTTTCTGTGGCATTCCTAGAGATAAGGGATCCCTTGCCACTCCCTGAGTGGTCATTAAGAGATAAGGGCTCCTTGAATTATGTAACTTTTCATAAATAAATGGCTGTGGCAAAGTAGTCAGGACCAGTGTGGGTTTTGCAGAGCTCTGTGTGTGTGTCGTTTCCATACAACTACATTTTGGTGCTGAAACCCAGGAGTGTTGAATCAGACTAGGAGGAATATTAGTACTGGACATTCGGACACGTGGAAGACTAATTTAAGGTATTTGCACTTGTGTTTTGTGCAGTAAATGTAAATTTAATTGGCATTGTCATCATCGTTTCGAGCCGCTGTTTCCTTGATTATAAACTTTGCCACTCGTGTTACATTAGGGAAGACAGTCATCACCGTGTTATGGTGAGTACCTTATTCCATTTGTAAGTGTTGCTGCTGATCATGGCTGATTTGGCTCAGTTGAAAAGGAGCAGAGTTTCTGTTCGTGGATGGTTGACACAGGCTGTCAAAACTCTGGGTGATTTTCTTTTGCAATCAACCGCGGATGCTGCTGAACTAGTTGATAAAATCGAGCTTGAAGTGGCTATCACTGAGTTTAATCATCATTTAGCATCAGTGGATGAGTTTCAATTATTAGTGGAAATGAACCTTGCCACAGAGGAGGATTTTTTGAAGGAAGGTGAGGCTTGCTGCTGCCAAACTTCTTATTAAACTTTCCCTCCTGCTGATCCATTGTTGCCTGATATGCCTGATTCTGCATCAAGAGGCCACCGTAAGAATGGCAGTACTTTGGTGTTTCATGTTCTGCCAATGTTAAGTTACCTCAGTTGGAGCTACCAAAGTTTTCCGGTGAAGTTACCCAGTAGCAGAGTTTTTGGGACCAATTCAATGCCACAGTGGACTCTACTGATTTTCCAGTTGTTACTAAATTTACTTATTTGAGATCTTTGTTGGAAGGAGATGCGAGAAAGATGGTAGATGGACTATCTCTTTCTCGTCAACACTATACGACCGCCAGGAAGTTGCTGGAATCCAGATATGGTCGTGAAGAGCTGATTATATTCACCCATGTTCAGGGACTGCTGAATCTTAGTTGTTGTTGTTCAGAGGAAGTCAATGTGGATGGCCTGAGAGCGCTTAGGACAGTCTGTTGATTCACGTTAGAAGTCTAGAGGCATTAGGCATCACCAGAGACAAGTATGGAATGTTCCTAACGCCTCTGATTTTGTCTCGCTTACCTGAAGAAATTCACATGGAGTGGACCCGTGACTGAATAGGTAAGGAGAGTGATCTTTCCTACTTGTTGCAGTTTCTCAAGGGTGAGATTGAGCGACAGGAGAAATGTGATGCATTCAAGACATCCACAACGTCATCAGAATCATGGAGCTCTACATCAGAGGAATGGAGGAGGACTTGTGCTAGCAGTATGATGCCAACTGGATCCGTGTTGCAAACTGCTTCTCTGGCTGGATGTGGCTTCTGACACAAGGGACATCCTACCTGGAAGTGTTGGAACATTCTGAAGCTGTCTCTCCCTGAGAGAGAGAGAGAATGTGGATAAGGCAAGCAGGACTCTGTTTTATATGTTTAAGGGGTGGACATGTTGCTCATAAATGTTCTGCTAAGTGTTTTAAGTGTAAAGGTAAACATAATGCCATGTGTTGCCCATCTAAGTTGAATAATGTTGAGAGTGTTCAGGTTAATAAGGAGCCTGAGGTTTCGGCTTCGCCTTTGTTGGGTGTTAATGGCTGTAGTCAGTCTCAGTTTGTTGTGTTACCCACTGCTCAAGTGTATGTCCATGGGGATAAGGGTATTGTCAAGGCAACTTTGTTGTTTGACACTGGATCTGACAGAACCTACATTACCGGTTCTCTTGCTAAAAGGGCTGGTACAAAGTGGCTTACCTCCCAAGAGGTTACCTATGCAGCCTTTGGTGGGGGAAGGTCATCTCATTGTCAGCGTACTATTTAGCAGTTCAATGTCAGTGGTGTCAATGTTAGAAATCCTTCCCTACAGTTGTTAAATGCTGTTGAAGTACCTGTTACTTGTTCTCCATTGTCAAGACCAAAAATTCCTAAGAATTCTTTGGGTAAATTTGGTAATTTGGAGCTAGCTGATAGTTATGACTATCAAGGTGAATTGTCCATTGACATTTTGGTTGGACTTGATTATTATTGGTATTTGATGAAACAAGGTATAGTCCATTTAGCTGAAGGACCAGTGGATATGGAATCATCCTTTGGTTGGGTGGTTTCTGGTGTATGCAACAAGGGAAATGTTGTCAGGATTCCTGTCTCTTGCCAGTTGTTAAACTTACAGGATATCCCAGAGGAAACTGTTAGACAGTTTTGGGAGCTTGAGTATTTGGGTATTAGTCTTCATCCAGTAAAAGAGTTCACTGACCCTGTGCTTGTGCGTTTTAAAGAGTCTGTGAAGTTTGATGCTGTTAGTGGTAGATATGAGGTTGGTCTACCATGGAAGGTTGGTACACACACACCTGTTTTGGTGAATAACATTGATTCTGCCAAGGTCTGTCTGGCTAGTCTCTCACGTAAACTGAGTAGAGACCCTGAGTTGAAGAATGGGTATGATAAGGCTCTGTGTGAGATGGAAAGTAATGAGGTTATAGAAGAAGTACCTGACTCAGAATTATCCGTGCCTTATCCTGTCTATTATTTGCCACATCGACCTGTTGTCAGAGAGGGTAGTAGTAATACCAAAATCAGACCTGTATTTGATGTGTTGGCTCATGGTCCAAACAATGTCTCTCTGAATGACTGTTTGGATGCTGATCCATCACTTGTGCCCAGCTTAGTGGAAGTTCTGTTGAGATTTCGCCATTGGCAAGTAGCATTGTGTGCTGATATAACAAAGGCATTTCTCCAAATAAAGTTGAGAAGAGAAGATCAAGATGTACACAGGTTTTTGTGGGCAGATGATAACCGGACAAGGGTCATGAAATTTCTTAGGGCTACATTTGGTGTTAAAAGTAGTCCATTCTTGTTGAATGTGACAATAAAACATTATTTGCAGAGTTACCCTGATACTAATGTCGTAAAAGAGTTAAGAGAGAATTTGTATGTTGATGATTTTCTCTCAGGGACTGACACTGAATCTGAAGTTTGTCAGATGTACACTGAAGCTAAGGCTATTATGATGAAGGCCAATATGTGTTTGACTAAGTGGAATTCAAATAGTCAATATGAGTCTGAACAAGTAACTTGTCAATCTAAAGAGTTGCCAGATGAGACTGAAGGTTTGAAGGTTCTTGGGGTCAAGTGGCTTCCTTCTGAAGATTGTTTTTCCTTTGATGGCATCACTTTGCCTGATGACATTGTTACCACTAAGTGGGTTGTTCTTAATTTTCTGTCCAGGCTCTATGACCCTTTAGGATTTCTCACACCTTTCATTGTTGCTGCCAAGTGTCTCTTTCAAGATTTGTGGCATTTGGAAGTAGATTGGGATGAAAGTGACTCAACTGATGTTAGTTTGTATTTTGCTAATTGGTTAGATGGTATAAAGCTGTTGAAACAACTTCGAATTCCCCGTTGTTTATCTAGGATACCTTGTAGTAGTATACAGGGTCTACAGTTTCATGTATTTGGGGATGCCTCAGAAAGATCCTATGGTGCTGTTTTATATTGTTGCATTCCCTTAGGATTTGACTCTCCAGTTATTGAGAATCCTGAGTGTGTTACTGTTGATGTTCTTTCTGAACGTGAAGTTCGTTGTCAACAGTTATTAGATAAATTTTGGTCAATATGGCGTTCTGAGTACTTGTGCAGTCACCCACATGTGGTAAAGAAGTTCAAGTCTCATGGTGATCTTAAGATTGGATCTGTTGTACTGATACGTGAAGATAATGCACCCAGGATGCTTTGGCCTATGGGTGTTGTTCAGAAATTATATAAGTGTAAAGATGGTCTTATTCAGAGTGCAGATGTTAAAACTAACAAGGGCCTGCATACCTGTGCTATTCAGAGATTGCATGATTTGGAATTGGTTTAAAAATGTGCTTCTTTGCATGGCAATGCTACTATTGTACCTAATCATGTGTCAGAGGATCAGAATAATTCTGAAATGATTCAGTCTGTTGAAATTGTCCCTGCTGTAAACTCAGCTAAGGCACCTGTAAAATCTTGTAATGGCAGAACTCATACATTGCCTAAGTACTTACAAGATCATGAGTTGTAATTTTTTGACTACATTGACAAACGTATAAGTACATTTGACTTTATGAAAGTGTATTTCTTTATGTAAATTTCATTTGTCATTTTTTATAATCTTTGTATAAGATTTTCAGCCTAATGCATAACCATGGTGTTGTCATACAGTATTATGTACTTCAACCAGGGCACCAGAGAATGTTGTGATGTTGTTTTCAGTTTGGACACTGAGTGATGGAGGGGGGGCACTCCCTGACTGGACATTAAGCCCCCCCCCCTTTGTGGGGGGCATTCCTGGACTGACATTAAGTGATAAGGCTCCCCCTTTTATTCCTGATTGGTCATTAAGAGATAAGGGACTCCTTGCTACTTCCTGAGTGGTCATTAAGAGATAAGGGCCCCTTGAATTATGTAACTTTTGGCAAATAAATGGCCCTGGCAAAGTAGTAAGGACCACTGTGGATTTTGCAGAGCTGTGTGTGTGTGTGGTGCCCTTTGTCTCCTGTGTCTGGGACATTTTTCCATACAACTACAAGAGTAATTGCTATAGTCATTTCCACACCTATGCTAGTTTTAAAATCAACTATGCACTCAAAATTTTGGTGTAGTGCATTCTTGTAATTAGTGTGAATATCATGGATTAGGCACCTCCATCGCAAAATTTGATGTAAAGTACTTTTGATGAAAACTACAGCAAAGTAGTCATTCCATATTTATGCATATAGGCAGGTCATGGGTTTGAGAGCTTTACTTGTGTATCCATCAGAAATCTAGTGGTAATCTTCTAGTTAGAAATCATTTGAAAAAGCTAGACAATTTATGGAGATCAGTGTTTGTAACCATATTCTGGTTAATGCTTTTTTTGTTGTTGAACAGGAGCCCTTAGACATGCAGATAATGCAAACCTCTGTAGAAACTCCAGCCAAGAACATGCTCAAAGGTGGAGAGGATGAGGACTGGGAACATGAAGCTGACAAGCTTTACAAGTGGACTAAAGATTTGTCCTTAGACAACACAGTTGCCACACCTCGTCTCGCCACATGATATCATCCTTTGCTTTTACTCTGCACAGCTTTTCAGGACTAAACAGCTGATGTAAAGTTGAAAATCTTCAACAGACATTCATCACTAGCAAACTTAACCAGATCTGATGCCTTAAGTAAAATAAAGTGATTCTTGAAATTTGAAAGTTTGATAGACACAAGACTTTTTCAGGTGTCAAGTGAAAAAATGTTACACAGTGCTTTTACTTATTACCTTTTGTGAATAAACTTAAAGGAATTTTACCTGCTGAAATTGCTATTTTATCAAGTTTTAATTTAGTTCATAAACACATTCACTCCCTTCTGGTAGGCAGCTTTATAACATTTTTTTTGCCTTTGGCATTGTGTGGAGACTGGCACAAATCTCTGGGTGCTAACAAATCCAGCAGTGGATTCAGATTAAGTATTTGTGGACTACACATCCCTGTTTATTTTTGCATATTTTCTATAATATGATGAATAAAAACAAGGTCATAATGCAAGCAGGTAAAGTATTCTCATCTAACCACGAAAAGTAAGTTTCTAATCTTTTTCTGCACCACATATTTTTCTATCAACATCTATAGGTGAGATAACATTCAAAGATTGATAGTGATGAATTTACTGTGTATGTTTTTACATCGCCAAGAATAAACTAAAAAAAAATGATAGAAAATTCATGAATTAGTTTTATGTAACTTATATAGAATATTTACTGTAATTGAGATTTGAAAAGACAGCCTTTAAGGGAGTTGTTTCCAACAGTGGCAGATATGCTTTTGTTAGGGAAAGTCCAATTGAGGGGGGCCCAATTTTAAATCTCAATTAAGGCCAGCTCAATTTAGTGTACTTCTCTCACATAGTTTCTTGCTCTTCTTCCCCCGATCATGTGTGTTTCCTCCCACATGTAAGAAATGAAGAGTTCTAGTAAGGATTTCCTTGCCAAAGACAGAAGTGCCAGGTCCATTGGGGCACAGGATTGGCAATACTTCCTAGTGGGCAAATACAACACTATTCTCCTTTACCAGGGTTGTCTCCCTTGTAAGCGGTGGCATATGACATATCAACATGAAAGAAATTCTAAAAGTGCTGAATAAAAATCTGAGAGCAGCATTAGACAATTAACTTAATATGAGTGTTTAATACAAAATTATGCATTAGAAAGTTTTGCAAAAAAATAATTCACCACATTGGAATACAGGCTTTTAAACAGAAGCACTGATCCATGATCACAATTAGAATTATGCTTACAGTTTCTAGACACTAGAGACAGCACACCATTAATTATTTGTGATAATGTTTAATGTCATTATTTTCTGTATTGAGCTGTTCCATGTGGATATAGAGCACCTTGGCTGAGATACCATGTGCTTCTTATAAAAATGACAGACCTCAGCTGGCTCTGTGTACATGAAAAAAGTTGATTTACAAATTGTAACCGTTTACACCCTATTTTTCAACCTTCCATTAGTTCTAAGAAAGTTACAAAGGCATAAAGACTGATTCTAGGTAACTATGTTCCAGGAAAATGTGAGACATCTATATTACTATCTCAAGCAGAAACATAAAATAAGGTTGTGATATCTTGCTGTGGTCAAGATTTTTATTGTAAAACATACACTGTACATGTTGTCGCTCAGCAATGAGTTTTCTGCTGCTCTAAACATAATAGTGTGTCTGTAGTTAACAAATCTGTATAGTAATCACAGCAGATGAATTTTCCAAGAGCTCATCCCAAAATAAAGGTAGGGAGATTTATCCCTGTGGAATATGTACAGTGGTCCCTGAAAGGGAGACGGAGACAAAAAACATGCAAATACATGATAACAGTCTGTTGTGTATTATGACCAAGCTGAATGTCAAATCACAGTTTACAGGTAATTAGACATGTTTCTTATAGAGCAAGGTATTAAATCCAGATATAGAAATGATAACAAGATATGTACAAGATGTTACACACTTTGTAACAAACTGTTTTGTTTCTATTTAAAATATATTTATTCTGTTTTTATCCTGACAATTAAGATCTAAGAGACTGGCAATAGGTAAATGCACAATTGTGGTCATCCATTGCATGATTTAAATCCTTGTTTAACTGCTATTTCCATCTTTCTTTCATTTAAATGCTTTTCACTTAAATTCAATACTTAATTATAGTAATCTTTCATATTTTCAACAGAGGGAAAATTAATCACAAATGTACAATACTTAGATGATTGTCTCTCTCTTGCCATGCAGTTTGGTATAAGAAATTTCAAGGTAACTGTTGGAATTATTAAGAACAGACATTTAAGTAAATATGCCATACAACTCTAAAAATTCTCATCTTATTACTACTGACTTTAGTTCAAAATTTATATTATGGCTAAAAAAAGAGAAAGAACCATCATCACCATAACATACTGACAGTACCAGAAGTTCATGAATAGAGTCAGGATAATCAAGCAATGCCTAAAGTAATTTTATAGTTCTTCCAGAGGATATTAGCTCATTATAGTTCTGTTTTATGCTTGCCTCATAAAAATGCAATGAGAATTAAGATATTCTTTGTAATATTGTCATGGAGTACAATGCCTAGGCAGATAGGAGTATCACCCAAAGCTACAGGTAGTATCGAATGACGAGGATTTGTTCCATCTGCAATATAACCTCCAACATCACTGCACCACTTTTGATGTGCACACATCAGTCTTCCAAAAACTAGTGACTGCCAGAAAACTGGAATCAGTTGAAAGGAGAGTAATATGATTGAGGAACAAGAACTTCTTAAAAATTAGATGCGTCCCTTCTATTTAAAAAGGAATATCAAACAAACCCCCCCCACCAAACTAGTATTCTCTGCTTTGGTTACACAAAGTTTCCATAAACACTGAAATAGGAATCATAAACTGCCCACTATACACAGATTTCTTCTTTGTATTTTTAACATACAAAAGATAATAAAGGAAGTTTGGGATAATTCAAACTTGGACAGGAGAGAAAAGCACCTAATATTTAGTAGCAAATATTTTCCGTCTTACATCTAAACATTCACACTGGTGCCAGTCGTTTTACAAACCGATTATTTAAAAAAAAGTCCAGTTTTCAGAAATAACAGTCTGAAAATGATGGCATATGACCAAAATGTCACATCATGTGGTTAGCCAAGCAGCACAATAGTGCACGTCCATGTGCCATAAAAAAATAAGTTTCAAACTTCTCTGTTTGTGGGCTTCTGATATTGCACTGCACGCTGGCTGCTTCTTGCTCTAGGCTCGCATTTCCAGTATCAGTTCTCACTACAGATTTAAGACTGGGAATGAGATTAGATTCAAAACAACTTCCCTGTGCCCCCATAATCTAAAAATTTCCGAAGTAGAAAAATGACTAAATAGATTCAGACAAGCAAACGGAAACAAAGATCTTTTCATCAGAAATTTTGATTTAAATTATGTAGATACAATACAATAGTGGTTCACAGGAGATAAAGCATCAGCATTAACCCTATTCCAAGCGACAATAGCTCGTTTGTTTCTTTCTTTTTAATGTATTAACAAATTTCTATAACATTTCTCTGCAAAAATTCTAGCAAGTTTTAAGACATTACTGGTAATGTTGAGTGTAGAATAATAAGTCATCTTGCACTCTGATTAACAAACACCTAAGAGTCAGGTTATCTCTCTTCCATTGCAAAGTTATCATTTAAATATACAGTTCAAATAAAACTGTCTTCATAGTATTTTCTTATTTATCAATTTTAGTTTTGTAAATCATCTAAGGTATTTTTAAAATCAAAAACATGATTATTACAAATTTGAGTTTATGTAAATTTTTTTTCTAAAAAAATGCAAACAGTAAAAAAAAGAGAGAAAGAATGAAGTCAATTTAAAACAGTTTATATATAGTTCATGGAGAATCTTTACTTCTATCATGAAAACATTTTCAATGTTTACGATTTCTGTAAAACCCATTTTCAGGGATTTAAATATCCAGAAAGGGCTCTCTTCACCCTAATGTTTTGGGTTGCTAATATTCACTTTCAAAGTCTCAAACTTTACTGACCTTTCAAATGAGTGACTTGAAAACAGCAAAAAACGTCGGGCGTTTTATACCGAAGAGTGAAGGAGAAAGCTTTTTAAGGAAGTTTCAAAATCGCGGAACATGTGATAGTCAGCTTCTTGGCTTGACACCACAAATCATCGCAATTGCTCTGATCATGATGTAATAGTCGGTGATTGGATAACAGACTGGTGGCGCCAATCAGGTGCGTCCACATCAAAGATCGTGACGGTGTTTGCAAAGAATGAGCAGTACATGACCTTCCAGTTCCAAAAAATAGAAGATAGTGAGCGGTGCCTACATGAAAGCCTTTGCCTCAAATTGCTGAGTTTTATATAGGCATCCCAGCTTTGTGATGAGATTTGGTTTGAAGATAGCAGTAGACTAAGGGGACATAATCTGACAGGTTTCTTTCCATTTTTTTAAAAATGTATTGCTAGAAATTCCATTTGAATAAAATGAAAATACAAGTAAACAAATATGGAAGTAAATAGCCATAACATTGTAAACAAATACAATCAGGTGAAAGTGAAGAGGAAAATTTTTAAAAAGAATTTCAAATATTCGTCTGAAACATTAACTTTACCAAATACAAATGTACACAGCATAAAATTCAGAATTTAACTTAAATATAATGGTATTTAGCTTAAATATTTCTCTAGATTTTAGTTGACATTACACACAGCAATTAAAAACATCTTTTGTATTGATTTTGTGACAAGTTTAGCATGGCACTAGATGTTAGAAAGTGATCCTTAGGATGGATGGATGGATGGTGGGATCACCAACTGGCAACTTCTAAGTTCAAGAGGAATCTTACTTATCCCCGTCTCCTTGTAGCCAATATAGTTACTGTAATGCATTAACCCTTTTGCTTTAGGTTTTTTTTTTTTTCACTTTGAAAATGCACTTCACACAGTACCTATTTCTCATTTTATTGGTCGATACTTTCCTGGAAATCTATTTACTTGTCAAGGCTTTAAAACCTGTCCTGCTACTGTTCTTAGGTCCATAATGATAATTCCAGTCTTTTAAAGAAACACTGGTAAAATACATAGAATTCACTTCATCACCTAAGTGACAACTGACAGAAACTCCGCAGAAATTTAAGTAAGTAAAACTGAGGAGGGAAGAGTAGGATAGTCAGGTAATAAGAAAAGCGGATAAAATTAAAGACAAATGAATGGAAGAAAATGCTGAGAGAAAGGCTACAGATTTGGGATAGTTGGCAACAGAAACCAGATGCAATAAACAAAGTTAAATTGGAGAAACATCTAGAAAAAGTGAGGCCCTCTATTATTACAGCCACAGGTAGATTTTCACAAAATGACATCAGGTTAAAAGTCTGTCAGCTGCTCTATACATTGTCTACCTCACAGGGGCATTCAAATTCATTCAGAGCTAAGAGTGAGGCATTTGAAGACGCCATTATCTGGAAATAAGCCAACATGCAGGATATATCCTCTTGTTAACAGACTTGTCTGGCATTATGGTAAAGGAGAGCCAGATAAAAGTTACCAAAGGTTTGAGAGCCAAGTTCAGGTGTCCTACATCCCAGAGCTGTATTGGATAAAGCACAACAAAACCACAGACCAGACCATTCCTTTTGGAGAAAAAAAGAGCCAGCAGATGTAATGGCAAAGATGGGAAGGGTGAGTGGTGAAACACTGGTTTACTGTGAGGCTGAAAGTGATGGTTCAAAGTCAGCCACCTCTCTGACCGCTGCTCTCCTGTATGTTGCAATAGAAGTCATGGAGAAATAACACATTGCCACTCCACAAACTAGATGTACCTGGAGAGAATTCAAAAAGAACCCAAACAGATAAAGCCCCTCACCTTGGCAATGATGCAAGAGACCTACCAACATGAAGAGTATATGCCTTCACCAGTGGGTCTGCTTTATAAAAATGGTGGAAAGAATCCATATTAAGACAGACAGGTCTCTCGAGCAATGACAATGTCTTCATTGCTGCAAGGTACAAAACTCAATTAAAATAGAACATGAGCAACAGCAAGAGAGATGGTAAGTGGATACAAATGAAGATTATCTAACTGAACTAATCTCTAAAAAAGAACAGGTGGCAGAGCAACTACATCATATTAAGAATGCAAAGATGTCATAAAGAACAACATAAGAGACAGCAGATAAAACATCCAATTTAATCACCCTCAGATGAGTATTAGAAGGTCCTCAGACAAGACCAGGAGATTGTGTTCTGCCTCCAAACAGGATATCTTCCTGCCTCAGGGAACATCTGCATAACAAGATGAAGCTGGGAAACTCAGTGAACTAACTGGCTGTGTGGAACCAGAAAAAAGATGCCAGAGTGTCCATTCCACACAGAGCTGAGGGAGAAGTTGGGTGATGGGGCCTGGTTCAGATATAGACATAAGATGAGAACAATTAATAACCAAATCATGACTAGTAGCCAGTAAAGCAAGTTAAAACTGTGCATGACTTATCATCATTACCTCTACAAGAAAATTCTACTCCCTTCACTCTTGGCTACAAATTTTTTTCTTTAAAAAACTTACAACAGTTATCCTGTGAAAATTGTCAAAATAAAAGCATTAGTATAAAAATGATATATATATATATTTTAAAAAATTATAACTGTTTTTAATTGTTTTCAAAAGAAGTTACAATTTGAATTACCTGAGTGGAAGAAGAATCTGTTACCTTTAGCTAAGCAGACTAACTTAAGAAAAGAAATAAAGGAATTACCCTGAGATTTCTTCAAACATTTGCACCAACTAATAAAATTTGCAACAGTTCTATTCTATTTTGGCAAAGTTTATAATATCAAATGCACATGTGTTTGAGAGGGAGAGAGTTCTACTTCCTATTTATCAATATAATAATGTACAAAGTGAATGTGTCTGTTGATGCACTACAACATTAATTTAACAATATGTTTATGGCTCACACAAAATATTGTAGCTACAAATTAGTTAAAAGTATATATTAAAAGGCAATTTTTCCTGACATAACATAAAGATAGGATGTATTAAATTATTGACAAGAGCATATCAGCTTTACTTTACTAAAGATAGAGTCTGGATAGGCTATAGAGTTGTTTCACTGAATATTGGCAGATATGATTACAAAGATCACTCACTGTAACCTATTAGAATTGCTGTTTGGTAGGATTGTCTGAAAAATAACCACAGACAGATGTCTCTCCAGCTACGGTTTCATTTAGATTGATTCATTTGACCTAAACTTTAGAAGATAGAATCAGATGAGCATTAAAAAGTTGTTTTAAGCCAATGTTTTCAATTCATGGAAAGCTTTACCCAGTAAATTATAGTGGCCAGAAGTTTTAAGTTATTTTAAAAATCTATATATTGCAAACAAAGTACTGCTGTTGTTTTAGAGTTTAATAAATCTAGAAATAATGAGTCAGTCAGCATTTAATGTTATTTAGAGTAAACTTAAGAATGTTTGCACACAATAGAATAGTTCCACTGGTGAAATGACGTCACAAGTTGCACATCATTATTTAAAATAGTGACTGTGCAGTGGTGTTGGTTAGCTAAATTTGAATTCATATTAACTGTACAAAGAGAATTCTAAGGAAGGTATGAAAAGACTCTGCCACATTATGCCTAAAAGGTTCCATTTACTTGTGAGAAGTCTCCACAGGGGTCCATCACCTGCCCTGACACCTGTAGACTTTTTTCTTTGGGGAAAACTGAAATGTGTATTCAAATAAGCCTCCGTTTGGAGGGCCCTAAGGGAAGAATTCAGAATTCATGAGACAGGTGCCATATCTCATGAACTAGTGGACATTTTTTCTTCAATGTTGTATAAATAATGACAGAGAAAGCATAGAAATTTGAAACGTATTGTGTAAATGTTCTTGTGCTTGCTTTACCTGACCAAACTTAAATGCTAAACGTGTTGTCATTACTTCTGGCATAGCAACAGGACTGTGTGGTACCAAAAGATTTTGCCATAATTTAAAAAAAAAAAAAAAACAAACTTTTTCTGCTTTTGCATATTTAGCTGAGAAAAATGTCACCAACAATTACCAATATAAACCCAAGATTTTTAATCACATGGTTATGTGGAGTAGCATTATAACTACCCTAAGAAAAAGAAATATTCCATGTTCAGTCAAAATCATTCCAGCAAGAACAAACCTCTATCGTCTGATTAAAGTTAACATTTATCACTGAATGTGTGTACATAAATTCGTCAGCGCTCTACCACTACACAGCAGAGAACGGAGCATTAAGCAAATTTCCAAATATGACAGACCCCAGTAAGAGATGCAGGTCAAAGATCCATGGGTGTCTACTTGAATTGTGATAGCTCACATAGCCTATACGAACCTTTCGAAACCTTAATTCCCAAAGAGAAATATATGATTGCATGTTCTGTCAGCTATAATGCATTCCCCTCTTTTGAATGGACTCCATAAGTCTTCTAGTCAGCATTAGGTTATTTTCAGATGCCTGGTAACTCTGTCATTGTGCCAAAAAAGGGAGAGGTAATCCAGGTTAACATAAAAAGACCAGGATTAACCTGAACATTGCCAGTCGACGAGTCTAAATCAATGGGAAGTGCTCAGCACGGTTTAGCTAAGAGTGTCTCAGCAAATGTCAGTTTCTTTTTAAAAAAAATACTTCTATTATTGTGCTTTGTTTCCTTCTTTCTTATCATTCGAAAGAGTGAACCGGGGATGACAGCTGATGAGAAAACAGCTCTCCATTAATAATTAATTATCTGGCAGTGATGCGCAAGTTGTCATTTCGCTGAGAAAAGGAAAAACAAGCTTTGAACAAATTAATGTAACTAAACTGCTACAGAAATCATTGAAAGGAAAAGGAAAAGAAAAACAAAAGTAAGTTCGACAGCATTCGCTGAAGCTATATACCCTAGAAAGGAAGCTGATGGGAACAGGTCCAGGTGGTTAACAAAGGCACCTGTAATGTCATCCCCTAATAACCTCCTCTTAAGTTCTGCTACTCCTTAAAATAAGCAGAAAATACAAATCTAGCCTTCTGTATGCAGTAAATCACCCTTATTAAAACTACCAGGAAATGTTTTAAAAAATAGATCTAAATTATAAATACTATATACAACGATATATATGTACATCTTGTCTGTGTCACCCTTCGGACCATAAGCCTTTGGCTGGCTCCTGGTCCCCTATTTTGCTATCACACTCGTCTGTCAACAACAACTCGGCGGCGCTACTTTTCCTCAGGTTCCTCGTACCCCGGTATTTACAGTGGGTGCTGGGGCAGGGGCAGGTCTGGCCGTGCGGTGACACTTTAGAATGAGGACAGCACCTGGTCCAGTGGCCCGACCGCCTGTCCGCTGCTTTGATCCTCTTCGTTGTCGGGTGGGGCTCGAAGGGTGGCCTCGTGCCGTTTTCGCTGCTAAGGTGGGAGTCGGTGGCGCTCAAATGTCGCCTCCGAGTCGCCTGCCTGTGGCTCGAGTCGGTTCCTTCCTGCGAGTCGTTCCTCCCCGTGTATGCTCTGTGCTCGTTCAGAGCCGCGGTAGACGAGCCCCCGTCGCCGAAGGAGCTGCTGCCTCCTTCCGGGGTGGGCTGGTGGGTCCTCGTTCGCGTCAACACCCTTTGTTCCGTTCTCTTCCTGCCGGGGGACGGGAGGGCGGAGAGCCGGCCCTGCAGACGATCCGAGTAGCCGTCGTCGAAGGCGATCGCCTCTTTGATGAGCAGGAGCAGGCTGTTGGTCTCCCCGTTGGTCGTGGCCAGCAGCTCGGGACCCAGGGACGACGTGTAGAGGTACTCACAAAGGGTCTTGAAGCCCTGCACCAAGATCAGCATCTGCGTGCTCTCCCGGAACTGGCTCCGGTCCTTGCACCAGCTGCAGGCCGGCTTCAGCTTCATCTTGCCGCCGGCGCAGGCCTTGCACACGAAGTGCTGGCAGACATTGTGCGCCGGACCCACGGGCTGGTGGAGCAGGCCCCGGCACACGCAGCAGGAAAGGGCCTGGCGCAGGTAGGGCAGGTAGCGGTGCAGGTCGCTCCACGAGTCCCGATCGCTCGCGTTCGCCTGGAGCACGTAGCGGCTGGTCGACAGATACAGACCCACCACGTTCATGCTGTTCGCGGGGGCCGGAGAAGAAGCTGTTCCCGAGCTAAGGCGACATCAGACCAGCAGCACCGACGAGATACAGCCATTAAACACGTCCTGCCAGACAATACCGCAAACATGGTGACGTCACGGCTTTCTCCCTCCTCCAAGGGAGCGCACTCTTGCCATCGCTAGCAAACGGGGAAACCGAAACAGGCACGAAACGAAACGATCTGACCTAAAAAAAATCAATAACTACTTTGTTCGATCATCAAGTAACATTGTAAATATAACAGCTTCCTTCCCACCGATAATAGTTCTAAGAATTATTATAAAAGGGGAAAAAACTGTTACTTAGTTTTTTTTATTATTAAAGCCCACGTGACTATCTTTAAGCAAATTGTTTGTTTTATTCCACAAGTAATCTTCTCCATAGATAAGCACATGGTACACTTACTACACCAAAGCAATAGGCATCCGCTAATTTCAAATTACTGCACCGTTTGTTTGTGTCCATTGTTCTAAAAGGAATATTACTTCATCTGAATTTTGCGCATCCCTGTGTAAAACTGATCATCGGCGAGATGAATCTGAAGTACATCTTTCAAATAAATAAGAGTGGATAACTTGGGTTGAAACTCTCATTAATTATAAACGACAAAAAATGTCAAACTACACCTTTTGTTTCCGTGTGGTAAAATTTTAGCCAATTTTCTACTTAAAATTTGTATTTTTTTTTCTTGCAAGCAACTAATTTTTGTGCCAACATTTCCATTTTCTTCTCTTTAACAAGGAACTTCACATCTTTACTAGATATTTGTAAAATCGCTAAGGCCAGGAGATGGGGTTGTGTTTAAGTATACTTAATGAAAAGGAAATAAGCCAGACCTTAAATTGATGCATTCAGTGATAATAATAATAAAAAAAAAACCTAGCACATATTAGTTGGCTATTTTTGTAAATATCAATCGTCAGTGAATAGGTTTAAAATGGTTAATCATAAATCAGATTTTCACAAAAACTTATATCTTTACTACTGATAATCCATATCTTTTATTTGTTATTACTGCACTTTCAAATTTTTTTGGTTAAACTGGGGGGGGGGGGTTCCTTGCAATATATTTCCCTTTATTTTGTTCTTGTGATGTTCAAATGAAACCTGGCTTAAAAATAATATCCAGCCACGCTTCATTTGAACATCCCTAGTAACATGTTATACAAGGTAGCGAGGATAAATCTACCTACCATTTACACAGGTAAACATTGTGTTGAGGTGCTTAGAAAATCAAAAATGTCACATTTTCTAGATTCTAGCCATGATCATGTCTAAATTTAAGTTCTTTAATATTTTAAAAAATCAAAATTTGTAAAGAGTTTAGGTGTGTGTTTATGTATAATCAACGATAAAATAAAGAAACTACATTGATAAATGTTTAATGAGAAAGGATTGTCTATAAATAATATACAGCAGGTGAGATAAAATAAAGTTTTATATTATATATGCAACCAGGAAACCCAACCCATCTGACAATTTTTATTCAACACAGTCTGCATGTATTTGTATAAAGAACATGAAACATTAGTTGCTACTAAAGCCATTACAGCTCTCGCAAAACCCTAATGTCAAAAGAAATCCTCATCAATACATTTCTTAAATTTACCACCATTTATCACTATTAACCAGCCATTTAAATTTATCCATAAAAAGTCAGCCAGATTTTGGTTCTGATCCCACATAAATTTGCACAATTTTCTGAGCTTTTTCAGATATTGTACCATCAATGACTATTAAGCCAGCTTTAAGTAGAATCATAGTTTCCTGCTCAAGTGTCTTTTGTTGGTAAATAATTTTCAGATCACCTCCAATTGATCAACAAACATCAAGTGAAGATATGTTTCTTCATTTTTTAAAAAAAATTACCTCTTTTAAAATAATTTCTCTTATTTCTTCAAGTTCATAAATCCATTTATACCAATTTCATACCTGAAGCTTCTGTGATTGTAATTTTGAAGTAGATAAAGATTCAGAAGTTGATTCCATCCTTTTGTTCTATACAAACTGCAAAAGTTGTTTGAAACAAATTAACTTCAGATACCATTAGTAGCAGTTTACATAGCAACCCTGGGGAAATTTGTAGGAAGCATTTTGATGATTAGTATATAATTAAGTTTTCATTTCTCTTTTATAATTTAAAAAAAGAGAAGTGTGTTTTTTTGGAAAAAAAATACAAATAACATTTTATTAAAAATGTAGACGTCATTCATAAACCAAGCAGGTACTAAATGTTTTATACAAATTGTAATTTTTGGCAATAAATGACTTCTAGAATTTGTTATTGCATTAACTGTAAATAGATTTAGTCTCAAATCCCTTAAAAGGTTCCCCCCATAAACCTTAAACAGATTTATACTAAGTTTAGTTGCTGTTTGTCTTTTCAACAATTTTGATCATATAGTCTAGGATGGAATACTCATGAATTATCTTCATGACCTGTTTTAATAATGGAGGTAATCATTCTAAACTAGAATTCACTTAAATTTGTCAGATTTGAAAAATGTCTCCAGTAAATGGCAGGCCTGTTTGTTAAGTCTTGCCCATCTGTAAAAGTCTGCAAGTTTTGAGGATGGTAGCTACCAATAAGAAAAATTGATGACGTCCTTCAGTGTCGAGTCTCTAATTCTGAAGCAAGGCCCACCGAGTCACCA
Organism: Nautilus pompilius; assembly: GCA_018389105.1. Lineage (NCBI taxonomy): Eukaryota > Metazoa > Mollusca > Cephalopoda > Nautilida > Nautilidae > Nautilus > Nautilus pompilius. The sequence continues at coordinate 177,673 of JACATO010000630.1, read as the reverse complement.
CCAAAATCTAGTCTTTACATATAAGGGGCTCCTGCAATTCTTGCTGGGAAGTGGAAACAGAATTTCATGGGAAATGTATGCTTCCACTTACAGTTGGCAATATTATAGAATGTAGCTTTGAAAGAAAATTATTGGCAAAACACTAACATGCAGTATAAGTGTGTTTTTGTTAATTTATTATGAAATTTTGACGAATTGCTGGATATTTTTAATATTGCAGACATGTGAAGTAAAATCCTTATTATTTGAGATAAGCTATAGAATGTAGGAATGCACATGTCACTAGTAAGTAAAGCAAGCTAAAGTTTTTTTTATTAGAAGTTAATGAAAAGATAATTGGTTTTAAATAGAAAATCAGTCTGACATATATATATATATATAGTTTTTATTCCTTTTTAAGGCATTTTCAAACTAACTGCATAAGATATTTCAGTAGTTACCTGGTTAATCATCAGGCTCACTTTTAATAAAGTGTAAACTTGACAAAAAGAAAACAGTTCAAAATATGATTAGTTTCCTACATGAAACCATGAGATGACTGTCTAGAACTGTGGTTCTCAACCTGGGGACCACGAAGCAACATTTTTAGAAAAGGTTGGGAACCAATGGTCTAGAAGAACAGACAGAGCAGAAATAAAATCAAATCAGGTAGATAAATCACTAACTAGAGAGGAAATTGGAGTTTCCAAAGACTTTTGTGAAGATGAGGAATCTTATTTTTTGGCCCTATTTTTCTCAAAAGTAAAAAGTTGCAAGGTTAAAAAAAAAAAAATATTCTGATATTTTGTAAAACAAATTTACAAAAATTAAGACTATTTCGATCTGTTTACTTCTAATATATGGATCTTGTATACAACAAATATGGCCCAAAAGACAGATTTAACTTTCTTATTCTGTTGATATTTTGGTTACATGAATGCCACCAAGAAATGCTTGTATACCCTTTTAATTCCAGTCCAGAAGTTTACAAAGGTCCCCAAATCCATGGTGTGAAGTCTATAAGAATGAGAGATCTTATCACACTCGATTTTTGCCATCTTCATACAAGGATGACACAGTAAAAAGAAAAAAACTGCACCGGACTTTAATCCTAAAGTTAGGAACACAAAGTTCTGTGATATTATAAACAGAAGGATTCAGATTTTCCAAAGGATGTTTAGTTACATTTTCAAAACAACTCATCCCTGCACTTAGTGAGGTCATCTAATTTTATGCTATGCTTTCATGTACTCTTAAAGCATACAGCGTCAGGGTCTTGAATTCTTGGAGGGAGGAGTTTGAGGAAAGTGCAGTCCGGCAGTTTTGTGTTCCCCCCCCATCATTTTACACCAGTTTTTAGCACACTTCACATAACATACACAAAGATGGCAGAAGTATATACATAATATGAGGTATTTTTTTAAAAATGGAATTTGAGAGAAACAACAAAACACCGTATTTGTAACGTTCAATGTTTTGTGTGAACAAATGTGGCTGCTGGTGACAAGATCTCTGTTACGCCACTGGCTGGGCTGTCTGAAAAAGAATGCAGAAGAACTAAAGGATAATTTTATGTAGCCAGCGTAGGAAAGGAGTTTAAGAAGCTATTTTCTGGTCTCCACCAAACAACTAGAGCAGAATTAAACTTCAAAGAGAAATTTAAAAAAAAAAAAAAAATTGTTAAAGATTAACAACAACAGAATTTTAAAATCACTTTTATTATGACAAGTTTCAAAAGCCTGACAGACACAACAGGTCAGCACCCTCCCCAATCCTTTCTTCAGTTCTTGACAAAGCAAAGATGAAGCAGTCGGAGAGATGAACCTTTTCTTTTTTTTTTAAAATTTTTTTTAAAAAATATGACACCCCAACAGCTTAGTCATTTTAGAGTCTTCAGTTGCCTGTAAAGTTAAAAGAAGAAAAAAATTCAAAAACTCCAACTCTTCCAGTCAGATCAGCATATATAGCTCATAACTATAGAGAACCCATTATCAGCAATGGAGATTGACTGCAGCAGCAAAACCAGTCTACCATTTTTTTTTGTTTTTTTTATTACTTTGTTACATTATTCAGAAAGACAAAAAAAATATTTTCAATTTTTAAAATTAATTTACACCTCATTAAGAAAATAATCACTTTAATCAAAAGAGTAAATGCTACTCACCTGTTAATTGCAGCAAGTTTGGTTCAGACAATTCAGAGTCTTTGGCTAACTGCTTACCCTGAAAAAAAAAAAAAAAAAAAGGAGGGGGGATATTAGGGTTAGGGTCAGACTTCAGCAGAATTAACAATTTAAAAATTGAAGGGATTCTTTCTAAACCACATCGTTTGAAAAACTGCGACATTAAATGCACTTCTCTTTGGCTGCAAACGGCATAGCGGGGGTCAGCCCCCTAAAACCACGCTAAGTCTGCATAAAGATAAGGAATTCATGCCTGTCAGAAAGTTTGTCCAGTCATGGATGACTACAACACCAACACAAATCCAACCGACTGCCTGCCACCCCTCCAACTATGCAGGAGTCCCAGAATGCACTGTTTCACTCAAGTCCTATTTTTTTTTCTGAATACCAGTTTAAAAACTGGTCAACTGGGTTTCACTCACGAGCTGTAAATGCCTGAGGCTGAGTGAGGTAGTGGTGAGCGGGAGACAGGAGAGGTGGAGGAGTCTGCTGCACTAACCTACAACTGACATGGAGCTGCCTTATGACCCGAATCTCCCACACCACCCATGTGATGTGTGGATTTATTGTTGTTTTTTTAAAGCACTTTCTGGATTATGTTCTTATATCAAATATTTTTGGTAAATGGAAAGGAAACATGACAAGTGTTCCAATGTAATTGGAATAAAAAGATAAGTAAAACAAACAAACGTATACATTATTCTGCTTTCCTGCAGAATTAACTTTGTAACTCTGCACAAACAACTACAGAACATCTGGGGTTCCACCCACCTTAATCTGTTTACCACAGATTTCTTATTTTAAAGATTTGTTCTTAATTCTCCCTCATTTCAGTTCACACTTCTCACATTCAATGCTGATAATGTTGCGTGTACTATTTCAGTGCAGTTATGTATTTCAGAACAGGGGGGATAATAATCTCAAGCATTGCTGATCTGGGGTGGACAGCCAGAGTATGCTTCCACAATCTCAAATAAACTGTGGACAAAGGGTACTATTTTGTGTTGGCTCCCATAGCCTTGCCTCCACAGATACAAACCTACCAAGAGTTGCTAATAAAACTTCGTTTTTAGATGAGTGAAAACCCACATGTCCAACTGGCTGGGACAAAGAGCAAGAAACCATGTTGTGAAGGTTTGACAAACCAAGTCAGCCAGTCAGTCCCCTGCAGGAATCCAACATGGTCAAATAAGTTTTATTATAAGTCATTAATAATAAAAACCCTGTGCCTTTGCTGATTAAGATTTCAGTAGTAGAGCCATCTTTGAAGAACACACCTTGTTAGAAGTGTTTGTTTTGCTGTTGTTAGCTAAGAAAAGTTAGTTCACATGTTGGAAGAGCAACTTCTCTTCCTACATGTGGCAGACATTTAGCCTCCAAGATACAATAGCATCTCACTGTGCATGATTTCTATTCAAATACCTTATTGAATCTCGAAAACAATGTGGTGAATATTGATCAAGAAAAACAGAATATTCAAACAGGAAATTCCATTTACCTCTTCAAAAATCCTTATGAATTCATCCATTGAAGTGAATTTTGCCCTAAAACATCGTCTGACAGGTTCGTCTGAGCTAAAGTTAACTGCAGACCATTCACAGCCAAGTTGTGCATCACTAAGAAAAATAAAAATGATTTTTTATACATCACCTGCAATTAAGTTAATTCACGCACTGGCATGTCAACTGCCCCATAACACCTAAGATAGAATTTCCAAAATGTTATCATCAGGTCATTTTAAATATCCTGGTTGAAAATATATTTGTTAGCTCATATCTTTCTAGAGGCTACTTTATGAAATCAAGATGACGACCACTGCCATCATGAAAAAGTGAATTAATAAGTACTACATTTCATAACATCAGAGACACCAGCAGTACTAGAATCAATGTGCTTGCAGCTAGATTTAAGAAATGGTGTTAAATCAAAAGCGGAATTGCAAGAGATGACAATGGATTTATCGCTGGAATGAATTAAACTTTCATTATATACTGAGTTTCCAATCCACTTTCTCAGGTCTCAATTTAAGTTTTTTTCTTTCTTTCTTTTCTACTATCCCAGCATCACAACATTATTATTTAAGTAGTTTCCACTAACACTAGCCAAACAAATTTTTCACTTTTTAAATGTCTACTCCGCAGCAACTAGATATATTCACTTTTAAGGTATCTGTCTGGTTAACAGTGAGTTGACCTTTCCAAGTATCCCTATTCTGAAGTAATGTTTTTAGGAAGTATCTTTAGGGATCTATGAAAAATATTACTTTTCACTTTTAAACAGAAAACTGGCCTAACTATGATAATGTATGAAACTCTTTGCAGTATCTGTAGAAATCCTGGAAAAGCCAGAGTACTTAAATATGAAACATTAAAAAATATATGCATGCAGAAGACTCAAAAACACAGATCTCAACAAAAAAGTAAGCTTACCTGTCAATTGAAGATTCTTGAACTATCATGTGGTTACCAATTCTTACTTCATTATCTGTATGTATTAGCACCCTTCTACCACTGAGATCATCATCAGAAATAATTTTCACTGTGCATACTCCTACATCCTGGAAAAGGTAATTCACAAGTTTAAATCCCATCCTCCTTTCCTTTTCTTTTATTTAAAAACCATCTATTTATGAGAGGAAACCAGGGCAACATTCTTGCAGGCATAAATTAAGGCTGGTTTTTAAATTGAGAATGCTTCAAAGACAGAAATAATTTTTCATGTTTTAATACTGTCAGTGTTAAAAAATCATCTCTGAATATTAAAGTATTTATATAACACTGGCAGAATCAAGTTAAATACTACTCTTAGTACTCCTTAAATTTGAAATAAAATTACATTAACCCAAAACAGCCCTAAACAAATTATAGAATATTAAATTGAATCATTTTTGAAAAATCATACAATCCAAATGCCACACTCACCGTCCACTCAGCATCATTGTCTTTGTACCACACCATAGCTGACTCCTCAAAAAGAACTATTTCATCATCGTCGTCATCATCCTCTGTATAATCACAGTCATCATCTTCCTTTTGTTCATCTTTGGGTTGACCCTGAGATGATGACACAGATTCCTCTTCAGCATCCTCCTTATCTAACCAAGAGAACAATTATATCATCACAACTGTTTGTCCGCAGTGAGGTTTTTGCCTTAAAAACAGCAGAGACTTTAAATTTAGCCAGGTTTGAGCTCTCTCTTTGTTATCAGAGTTTTTACTATATTTTATTGGAACACAGCACTTTATTACATTCAAAGTAAATAAGCACTGAAATTGGTAAATCTGTAGCAAGCACAAAAATCACTTAAGACATCTAAAAAACAAAGGTGGTGGCTATGTGGCTATTGTGTGTGTCTTGGAACAAATGCTGTCATTTCCAGTACTGCCAAGTTTCTAACAAACTTGCTGTGCTTTAACGGACACCATGAGTAAAAACCATTTTATTATTGGCATTACAAAAAAACATTTAACTTAAAAAAACTGGTAATTAAGTTTTTCTAACAAGATGCTAGTTTTAAAATTTTAACTAATTTTTTTGTGCATTAATTTGATTATTAAGTAGATTCTTCCAATATATTTCATAGGGCAGTTATCTGTCTATGACTGTCTCTACTATTGCTCCCATCTGGAAATCTGTTGGCTAGTTTTTTTGTTTTTACCTTGGTTTTCTGCCTTTGCATCTGCAATTTTCCGTAATGCTTCCTGACATAATTCAAACTTGGTTTTGAACTCCCTTGCTATTTCAATGTTCTGTTAATAAAAAACAAACAGTTTATTACCACCTGACACATGCCAACTCTTTGATACCTGTTGATTTTAGACCAAACAGAGACAAAGATGCAGGTAGTGACAGATTCATTCACCAGTTAAAATAACCAGCATGTGTAAAAACAGGCTCCATACTTCCACCAGTGCCACTGTCTTGTTTAAAGGTCGGTTGGCTACAAAAATAGCAATTCTTAATGGCCAGAATATATTAAGACAATTAAATATTTACAAAGGGACTAATCTGAGAGGGAAAAGAAAACTGGATGTAAGGTTTTAGCATTAACTCTCACCATCTGTTAATTATGGCTTGGTACTGTATTGTTGTAAGATGCTGAAACTTTTGAGGACTACACCCCCCCCACTACTATCTTATAAATGACTATTTTTACATGTTTTCGATAAAAAAACCATACTCGCAATAACTTTTCAGTTGTGAGAATCTCCAAACTTACCAGAAGTTGACTGGATTCTATTCCTTGCATTTCCATTGTCCAGATAAGAATTGTCTAATTGGGATTTTAAGCCATGTGGAAGAAGTATTAAATGTCTAACTGATTTGCTGTCTGTTTTATTAATTGCTTAATGCTGTCTTAATTTTGTGAGTCCACAATGTGTGTTTCTGCAATGGCATGTCAAAGGACAAGTAATACAAGGTAGTTGTGCATATTTTTATAGATGCACAATTAAAACTTTGAGTTGTGAACCTTTTATAGGAGAAAAAATTGTCAAATACCCTTTCATTATCCTACAAATTAGCATCATTGATGATCAGTGACTTAAAAGCATGGAAAATTGCAATTAAAAAATCAAACATACAACATAAACTGACAGCTATAAAGATAATTAACATGTAAAAGTACTTCAAGAAACTTAAAAAATGGCTAGAATTATCCTACTTTGAGCAAGTCAGAGCTATCCAAAGTTTTTATAAATGGGGAAAATGGCATGCAGGGCCTGACAGAATGCTTGAATTAAACAGTATATTAGGTTACTGTTTATAAATAAAATAAAAATAAATACAAGGAAAAAGCCAACAACTCAGCGACAAATTATCAAAAAGCTGGCCCTTTGGAAGTAAGAAAATGTAATAAATTTAAAATCTCTATTCAGATGGAGGATGAGCTAGTGTTATCAAATTTTAACATCACAGTATATTTTCAAATTAAAATTGATTATTCACAGAATAAAGTGTTCTTGTAATATTCAGGAGGTATGGTACAAAAACAACCTTGTTAATTAAAGTGGGAACATTTCTCATTTATTAGTGGTTTTCCCTTTCTCTTAATACAATTAAATATAAAAACACTTATTCAGTATTATGATGATGATCAGCACAAAATGGATCCAGATAACTACAAGAGTTTTTTGATTTTCAACAATGGCATGTTGTTGTTTTGCACAGCAATAAGACTGACATTTTCTTTCTATTCCTGGTATTCATCATATTTCTCTCTCTCTCATCCCTACTGGATTCATTAGAATAACTTATTTCTGATTCAAATCTCCTCAAAGTTAATCCAAACAAATGAGTAAAGCTTTAGAATCTCATGTTGCAAAGAATGCTTTTTTGTGCCATAGCCATACCTCACTCATGCATGGGTTTTGACTGGGTGGCTTTATTCTTGTTTAATGGAAACTTATTTCTTATGATAACAAACATGACAAGACAACCAAAGCAGTAACAAAGAAAAATTCATCCCAGAACATGCCAACTTGAATTCATCCCCAACCAGCGATGTCACCCACATGCATTAATAACACGATTTTAGCAGAAACTGAATTACAGATGGTAGTAAAACATCTTAAGAATATGAGTAGAGCTCAGAGTTGCTTTAAACATAACAATCATGATTATTCTCCTGGGCACCCCAAATCAACAAGTAAGTTCCCTCAACCTTGCATGTGTAGTCTCAAACTTTTCAGTGGCATTAACTTAACGATCAGCTGCAACAGGTTTCATCACTTACAATATGAATAGCTACAAATAATGAGCCTTTTGCATTCTCAAACAGCCTCCAGGTAAATGACCCTGCAGATCAGAAGATAGACTGCAATATGACAACTTACCTTGAACTTTACAGCAAAATTTTCCATTTTTGGCTCATCAGAGTAATCCATGGATGTCCAGCACCAAGATGTGGATGATGTACTAACAGGCCCCAGATGGAGCTGTGGAGTCAGAAAATGATTGCAGGCCAACTTGAGAACCTGCTCACGGCGATGCAGCAATCTGTACCGACCTAAAACAATGAGAAATCAAGCTAAGCACACCCTGTACTCCATTTCTAACAGTACAGTAATTAGCTTTTAAGATCAAAAAAAGTATCAATCTTCTGCTTAAAATGGTGCTGTTATACCTGTCACCTTGTGCTCCAGAATTTTCATCTGACCTACACCCTTCTCTTTCCATTCGTTGTCATATCTGAAGATTTTCGCCCGCTCACAGAACACCACACTCTCTTCCTCCTCACCTACAATCAATCAACCCACAAATAATTAAATGCTGAGCAAGAAAACTTATAATACCATCAGCTATCTGTTGAATTTTTAAATTTTGTGATTCACACATCTCAAAATTATTTGTACAAAGAACTCATCCAACCTTAATTTTAAAACTCAGTTTCCAAGGCTTTTATAAGGGAAAATATTGATAAAATTAAGATGTTTTGCATACTTTTAGTTAAAATTCAATCTTTATTTGAAAAAATATAGCAAAGAAATCTCCAATATGATCCCCTAAACAAAAGCCCTATTTATTCATAGTAGCATTTCAACTTTAGTGCATTTATAAAGATTATTCTAAAAAAAAAAAAAAATAGTTTAAATCAAAATTAAGTATGCTTGGAATATTTAAATGTGCATTAAAATACTAAAAATTGAATAAAAAGAAGTGCATTATGAAATATCTGGTAATGAACAATTATGCCAAAAGTGAGATCTCATGACTTCTATAAATAATGTTACTTCACTCATTGATCTTTACAAAGATGATTTTACTTGGACGGCAAACTGCATCCAAGTCTAAATATAACCAGTCTTCAGTAATGATACCACTATACTGCCAGTCATAAGAGAGTCAAGAATGATAGAAGACTCTGCAACAGCAAGCTTACATCTCCTACCCATCTTTGAGAATTGAAGGAGATGCAAGGGCACGTTTCTTAAAACACGGAAATTACTTCATGCCAGAGAATTAAACCTACAGCAAACATTACCTGAGAGTTCCATGACAGCACCTGTCAGTTTGTTGTAGTTCAGTGTGAAATTTGTAAGTATTAAAAAAGAAATAGCAAATATGTAAAGCAAAATCAATAGTCAATTATTTGCTATCATATGTCAGTAAAAGACGCTTAAATTTGTTTCTAGCTTTGGTGTCTACTTATCAAACAGGCTTACCAATCAAATACTAAAGCTTAATTTGTAAACTTACTACATTATCAAAGTTCCTGCCAACTTTGAAGATATTTATTCAACTAGCACAAGCAAAATTCCAGATATCTTTATTTGATTAATGTCAACAAATAACATTCTGTACAACATAAATGAAATCTATATTAAATTTTACAAGTCTATGACCCTTACTTACCACCACTGAATAATTCTAGAAAGTTAAACAATGAAAACATGTTTTAAATCTTGCAACAAACAATTTCACGTATGTCATGATGAATCAGGTTTCCTCGATGACTAATCAAATATCTAACCCAATGGTTAAACCATCCACACCCGTCCAATACTTTATAAACTGTTGTTGAATTACCAGGGACAGGCTCAAATGAAAGCCATCCAAAACAGCAGCGCCGTAATGCTATTTGGTCTGGTTTCATTTAAACGCCTGTAGTGAAATTCCAATTTAAAATATTGTTTGCAACATCTACAGAAAAATTCTGCTTAAGTGATTTAGCATGCGGGTAAGTAGTCTGCTTTGAAACCAGGCTCATCCTATTAAATGATACTTGCCACTTTTTCTTTCCACCAATGCTGGAAGCTGAATAGTTGGCTCAAAATGTATATCCTGGTTGGAAACAACTTCTTCATAGTCATCATTGGACTCCTCCTCTCCATTAGCTACTTTTAAGTTCTCAAAAAGCTTACTTCCAGCACCTGACCATATGAACATTTCATGGTTGGGGTCTCTAGAAAGAAAAAGAAAAACAAAACAAAACAAAAGCAGGTTGTCTGCCATTTTCTATATGGATGGTCCAAAATAAATTAGCACCAATACAAGATCCAGCAGAATTTCTGCATATTTTAAGGAATGTTTTCCATTGTGCACACATACAACAGCCAATCTTTCTGCCTTAAGACTCACCTTTCTGGAACTGTGCTTCTGACTTAGTTTGCGCTGCCAAGCTACTAAACAACAAACCGTTGGATTTCCCGCCAAAGATGAACTGTTCCTCAGATGCTGGAAAAATCCAAAAAGTTTTTTTTTTTTTTAAAGGTTAATTTTGCAAGCTTGACCTTTTACACAAGCATAAGAGTTACACATCATCCTGCTCCACGAATGGTTTACTAACCCTGACTTGCTTTAAATCATGCAATACCTGATGAGTATTTAAGTGCTAATTCCTCAAACAAAGCTGGGCCACGAGGGTCTTATTTTGCCATGAGTTTCAACAGTGACCCAAATCCAGTCTTGTTTGTCGCACCAGTTTCTTGTCGTCAACACAAATCAGTTCGTCAGAGATGCTGTGGATGCCAGTCTTGTGTGAACATGCTTTTCTTCCTGACCATTACTCAACCACGATTAGTACACCAGCGTGCAGTAAAAGAATTTGGCCTCACACTGTGAATGGATCCATTCCATTTTACTTGCGTTATTCCTAACCCCTCTATTCTCATGAAATAATTCTACTTGGATCAAATTTTTTTTAAACAAGACTTTAATCCATAACTTTGGATTTCACAGGTTACAGTAACTTTTACTGTGTTATTCTGATTAGGAGTATACAGTTGTCCCTCAGTATTCGTGGGGGTTACGTCCCTTGAGCACCCGCGAAGAGTGAAAAACCGCGAATATTGGGCGTGGTCCATAAAAATGCCTATAAACGTCAAAGTATAATGTAAAATATAAGTAAATATATAATAATAATTTAATAAAAAATACAACACTCAGCGAAACACTCGAGATAGCTACACACGGTAAACTGGGATGATGCGGGGCTGCATCTGCCTGAGACAGCGCCTCGTGGGCAGCAGCCAATCAGCAGCGAGGAGAAATGAATAACGCTCTCGGATTGGCTACTTTCAAACCTCCAGCCAATAGCGTTTAATTAATATTTTGCTGAATTTAAGTTAGTATTTATATTACAAAATTAGTAAATTATATCGTTATTAATAATTTAGTGTTAAAAAGCGTGAAAAAATATATATTGCCAAAAAAAAAAAAAAAAAGCCATAAAAAATCGCGGAAGATATTTACGATTCCACGAATATGCGGGGGTTTCCATGAACAATTATTAGTTAGGTTCTAAGGAAAATTCCGCGAATAACCAGGGCCGGGGTCGACTGTACTCTGGTCTTCGGATATATATTACTCTCCACACCATACTCTGTATATGTAGGGCATAGTTTCTTGAAGTTTGATTATCCTTGATTTTTTTTAAATTCCAAGTCGAGTCATGTTTTCACTGAATCGGTCATAGTTATTGCAGGTCCATAAAAACAATTATAAAATTGCTGCATTTCCATTTTAACTCTGTGCACTACGTTCTCAATGTTCCTGCCAATTTTAAAGACATTCAACTATAAAAAGCAAAATTTGAAATTTCTGGAAACGTAAAGTGAAGTTAAAGACCAGTTCATTTGTTCTAAAGTGTTGAACTTACAACAATCCATTAAGTAGAATTTAAAAAAAAAAGTGATAATATAATATAAAACTCATTAGTTTATGCAGTTCAAAAAATCTTAGAAAAAAATGGAGGAACTAATCAAATACTGTTTTAAGAAAAGTGTCACTTATTTTTAGTACTGATCCAATAAAATCCCAGCAGTAAAGTATGTACTAGGTTGTGCTTCTGTTCCACTTTGTTGACACTCTGGATCTGTAACAGAAGCGCCCAGAGTAATCTTAAGCTGAGATGTCAGCTTCACAATTAAGCCACTCTTTTTAATGCATCCGTATAGAAAAACAATATTCTTCATTACTGCAAAACTCCATTAAAATCCATGCTAGTTTTCTTTTAAAATCCTCACAAAAACACAGAAAACGCTCACCCGACAGACCCACAGCACCTGCTATTTCATTGTCTAAGCCAAGCATCTTACCCAATTTTAAATTGGGTATCTGGTGTCCCAGTTGATTCTGATAATTGCAAACAATCCTCATCCTCTACAATGGATTGCTATGGCAGTTAACTGTCACCATGATGTTTAATGTTTTTTTCTTCTCCTTACTGTTCGTAAGGCCAGTTATTATTTACAGTACAGTTGTAATCATCCTGTTTATAATTCATACATTCAAAGGTCTTAATTCTTAATATAAGGTTAAAAAGTCCACTTATCTACAGGTTTTTTTTGTTTGTTTACTTAAAAAAAACTAGATAAAATTAGTGCAGGTAAATGTTGCTCTAGTGTATTTAAAGATCTACAATCGGTACCTGCCCAACAACAGTCACTCAGCAGATTAGTGCTATGCCCCCAGAAACACTTGTAATTACTTAGCCAGACTAACTGATTCATGCCAGTTTCTAGATGAATACTAAACACTCTGGGGAGGTAAAGATGAAAGCACAATGCTTTCACACTGTGGTGCTTAATAATTCAAAAAGTAATGTTTTACCTACTGTGACACACAGTCTACCCTTCCCTTTAAGTTCTCGAATGAAGTTAATTTTCAGCCAGGATCTGCAGCGCTTCTTCAGTGATATCAGAATTTACTCCAGCAAGGACTATGCTAGGACCGACACAGTAAACACTGCAGCAATGGCTACATTCATACTACAGTATTATCCCCTTTCTTTTTTTACCCTCATTATCAGTTGGTGTGCATTTCTGCATACCTATAGAGCAGTGGTTCTCAACCTTTTTTGGGCCATGCCCCACCTAATCACCTCTAAAATCCTGATGCCCCCATGTGGTGATATATAATTCTTATCATTTAAAAAGTTAACTCAGTTTCAGCTGAAGAAGCTTAAAACGCCAATACCTTGGTCTAAACAGCTTCAACAGAACATGGCATCCATGAAAAATGAAATAAACAAAAGACAGTTAAAGTTTTGAGCAAGAAATTACTGAAAAAATTGTAAGAAAAAATATTAAGTGGTATTAGATTTTAATAATGATACATATGGTAATAAGAGAATTTGCAGGTAATAAAGAGAGAAAATTTCTATATTTATGAAGATATTTGTGGATTGTCTCATACAAAAACAGCAAATAAAAATTCAAAACATGTAATAGAAAACTGAAATGTACTATGACACAAAACTAAATTTGAATGGAAGCTTATTTGATCATTTTAATTACTGTACAATAAAGTATAGGTTCCTATCAAATGCAAAATGCCATTGAGCACACCTCAAGAAAAGGGAATAAAGTTAGTGAGACCCTTATGCTTCATGCCTGCTGCAAAGAGATTTTATATTAGGCACTAATTTAGTCAGCTTTAGTCTCAAATCTCCTCGTTTACTGATATCCAGTGAATTTCTTTTCTTCAGTAGCAAATCATTTACAACGCTAAAGCCACATTCAGCTAAATATGAAGATGGAAACGGTAACAACAGTTTCCTTGCAAAGCTAGTTGAATTTGGGTATTTAGTTTCTGTCTCATCACAAAGCCATGCCATCGCTCCTTTTATGTTGAATAAAGTTTTAAACTGACTCATCATTTTTTATTTCCGAGAGTTCTTCTTGGTACTGCCTCACTCAGACACATAAATCAGATAATCCACAGCACTGGCTGCATCACCCACGATGGAAAATTAATCTGTTTTAAATCAGAAAATCTTTCTTTAAAATCAGAGGCCAATATTTTCAGATGATCCACAATGACAAGCACTGCAGCCTCAGTCGGCTCTCATTTTTTTAGCCAATGAAATTGGTCAAAATTTTTGTCAGAAATATTTTTTTGGCATAACTCGATAAATGAAATAAAGCTAAATCTCTTCGCCTTTGCATCAACAAGCGTTTTATTTGTTCCTTGAAGTTGTTTATTCAACACATTCAGTTTTTCGAAAATATCTGCTAAATAACTCAAAAACGCTTTTCCATCAACGGTTAGCAGGGGCTTCATTTCAGGCTTGTCACTTAGAAAGCCACTAAGTTCATCAAACAGTTCCATGAATCTTTTCAAACAATTCCCTTTCGAAAGCCACCGTACCTCACTGTGAAGTAAAAGTCTCACATAGTCTGAATTGTTATCTTCACAAAATTTCTCGAAAAGACGCTCACATTTGGCATTAGTTTTGATAGCATTGATAGATTTTATAACTGATTTCAGTACCTCGTTAAGTACAGGAGAAATATTTTTCGACACTAAGTTCTCTCTATGAATAACACAGTGCACAAGAAGCATCTCCGGATTCTCATCTTTCATCAATTTTAAGCAGCCATTTTTCTTGCCCATCATAACAGGAGCACCATCAGCTGCACAAGATGTTATGTTTTCCATTGGTATATTATTGATATCTAAATAGTATTTTATATATATATATAATAAACTATATCAGCGGTGGTATCTAGAGATTTGCAGAATAACATTTCTTCAACAAATTCAACTTTATCAATATATCTTACATAAGTTAGCAATAAGGCCTCACTGCCTCTCACAGTTGATTCATCCATTTGTGCTGAGAATTTTCTTGATTTCAGCTTTTCAACAAGTTGTGTTTCAATATCTTCACTCATTTCATCTATTCTTCTCCTAGCAGTGTCGTTACTGAGTGGCATGGCTTTAGCATCTTTGTCATCTTTTTCCAGAACTGTTTTAAGAAATGCAGATATTGATGGTTTAATTAAATCCTCCCCTATAGTATGATTTTTTCCAGATTTAGCAATGAGTAAAGAAATTTCATAACTTGCCTCACGAGTACGACTGAGATAGTAACAGTTTGTGCAGTGAACAGACTTTATTGTTGATCTTTTTTCAAACTTATTCTTTAAAGATTTGAAGTAATTCAAATCTGAATTTACATACGCACTATGTTTCGGCTTCAAATGCGCCTCAAGACGACCTCGTTTCATTGTTTCGTTGTCAAACATTGTTGGCATAAGAGACAGAAAGGTGACCTTTCATCATAAGCAGCGGGTATGAAACCAAATTTCAAAAATTCCTCTGAATACTGACGAACTTTCTTTTTGCTTGCACTACTCATTTTATGCATAGGGGCTGTGACTGAAATAAATGAGTAATCTTAGGAAGTGAAATGCACTTTCAGAATTTAAGACGTTTAAGTTAACACAAAAATGAAGTAAAATAATTACAACGTTCAAGTAAAAACACAAATGAAATGAAGTTAACAATTAATAAAACAATGCCGATTCGTTTTATACAGCATATAAGACAGACAGTGCGGTACACCAGATTTTTACGAATGTGTGAGAAATTTGTATCACACACGAATGTATCGACGATAATCGTCTGACAAAAATATGCACACACACATACACAATGAATTTGGCAAGACTGTTGTATTATATTAGCATTTGGACTATTAAGTTTTCATCTCTGACACTTTGTATCTTCTCGTATCATCATAATACTAAACAATCAAATATATTCACGAGCAACCAAGGAAATATGTATCAATTACCTTGCGTGAAAACACCAAAACAACTTTGTTTACGAGCTCTGAATTTTCAGAAAATGGAAATGCTCTCCTTTGAGAGAAAACGGAGGAAACAGTTATTATAATGGTAACTTAGCAAAAGCCCTTTGAATCGCATTTCTAAATCAAATTCAATAAATAAGGTTCTTCCATGACCCCGTGCACTTTGTGTGACGTGCATGAAGAGCGATGGCACAGTGATTAAAATCCAAAAAATTAAAATCGAAAATTTGGACCCAGACCTCTTCATTCGTACTCAATTGCCCCCCTTGAAAATTGAATTGCCCAACTGTGGGGCGTACGCCCCACGTTGAGAACCACTGCTATAGAGCCTCTAGTAAAACAGATGGAAGTTGTTAACTTTATAGAGTTGCCAATATCCCCTCCTTTTCCCAGTTTTAAAGACTGCAGCAAAACTAATACTTAGAGAATGTTTGGTGAGTAAGGAAACTCAAGTACTTCAGCCAGCATAAGAGATTGTAAAAAATAACCAGCAGTTATCTGCAGCCATCAAGCGAGGTGAGCTGATGATTACCACAGAAATGTGACTTGCACAAACAATGAACAAAACAGTTTTTTTTTCAGTACACCTGGCAGTTTTTTTCTCTAGCAGATCTGATCACATTGCAGCCCCATCTTACCTGTTGATTCTGAAGACAGAAGTCTTTCAAGCTCTGTTTGATGCTGAGTAGAGGTTTCATCTGAAAGTTTAAAAAAAAAAAAAAAAAAGGGGGGAAGAAGCTTACACAGCCAGAATGGCAATAGACCAATCAGTAGAGTACCAAATGAAAAACTGTTGTTCATAGCCAGTCTTTCCTTCAATTTAAAATAGTTAAACATGCATTCACAAATTAAGCAAGTACATAACTCTCACCAGTGACAGAAAATGGTTCCAAGTAGATACCGCAACAGTATTCCAAGAACATTTAGCCAACTATCAGACATGGGAGAAAATGAACAAATTAACCAATATTACTGTTCTCTCCAAAGTGTTTTATAACATAACATTAATTGTACATGTTAACCACAAACTAGATAGGCGGTGAGGCATTAATCTCTTTTCTGTTAACGAAAGAAGTGGCATCTTACCAGTGAATGTAGGATTCTCGCAACCTATGCAGCCTGGGCAAGGTGGCTTCTGCTTGTACAGATAAAAGTTATCCGGCAGCTGGAATTGCCGTGCCATTACAACTTCTTCCGGCGTTGCTTTCGCCTCAAAGATCACTTCTATCTCGCAGCCTTCTAAAAGCAAGAAAGAAAACAACTGAAACACCACCAAGAAAAGTAGATACATGTTCATAAACAAATTGCTCTGAGTAAATCAACAACATGCTGCAGAAGTTTTAGGAAATTCTAAGACACATGTGCTGACATTTAAAAAAAAAAAAAAAAGTGGCAACCTAGCAGGGTCAAAACTATAAAAAAATATTTTGCATCAGATTCTGCTAAATAGCAGACAAAAATCAGGGTGGTCGTACATTTTGTTGCATGAAGTGCAGAACAGATCATTTATGCTCTAAAACAAACAACAGTGACAGGTTCAGTTTAATTTACAACAGTGGCGAAACAGATTTTATATTATATTAGGAAATCTAGATGGAATAATCTATTTTAAAACAATTTGAAAATCAATCTAACATTTAGTCTAGGCCTAGAGCTAATAATAAAGTTAGGCAGGTGCAGATCTGACTGCTTAGATATTAGTTTTTCGGTATTGCTTGGTCATGGGAGCGGCGTCTGTAGATATACGAAAACCAAATGTATCAGACAACTACTGATAGGCGAAGCTGTGCGGTGTGATGCTGTCCTCAGAGAGCTGGCTGCCGTCTTATCCCAAGCCTGGGAGGGTTGCGATCATCAACCCGACAATTCGCCTGGATGATTCCCTTTCTACCTTAAAACAGGTGTACAAGGAAAAGTGCGCGAAATACAAAGTCCTCCACATGACCCTTGAATCACAGTTTCATGGATGTAACATCAAAATCCATGGTTTCCCTCTCAGGTGTCCTGGCAGGTGGCATCCAATCCTGGATACAGTTTTCCAGGATATGGATAGGCATAGTTTCCAGTCCTTATGTTGTAGAGGCTCTACACTCAATATTCTGCATCACCATGGAGGGGACTATCGAACATCAAATGGACCACCATGCTTTTGTCTTCAGGCATGCATGTGAGCCAGGTCAGCTGCCTTGC
The DNA here is from genome assembly GCA_018389105.1 of Nautilus pompilius. Classification (NCBI taxonomy): domain Eukaryota; kingdom Metazoa; phylum Mollusca; class Cephalopoda; order Nautilida; family Nautilidae; genus Nautilus; species Nautilus pompilius. Next base: position 159,782 of record JACATO010000630.1, on the reverse strand, counting down.
TCATGACCCCAGCTGTTAAGCTGTATGATGGTCACTGTACCTATACCAGTAATGGGGAACATGTAGTCCCCGCACATAGAACGGCATTTACCTGGATTTAAGCAAAGTCCTGTTTGATTGCAGAAGTGGACCACCTTCTCGATCATCTGATTCAGATTAGCCAGAGACTAAGCGGAAAGGAATGTCTGCATGCAAGCTCTGCACATCGCCTAACCAGTAGCCTAAACCCATACCTTCCAGCCCCACCAAAAGACTGTTAACCGCCACGTTGAACAGTATTGGAGGGGGGGATCTCCTTGCATAACCCCTCATTTTATGTGATGGGCTCCGACTTTTTTCTTCCGACATTGAAAAGTGCAGGAGTTTTTATATAGGTCTTTGATGATGCTGCTAAAGATCTCCAGTATTGTCAGCTGAGCTAACACTACCTGCTCATGCAACACTGTGTTGAGTGCTTTAGTGAAGTCCAGCATAAAAAATTCCAGACTTTTGCACTTTCTCTTGGCATGGATAAGCAATCCTTCAAGATATGTAGATTGGTACTGCACCCCGCTGAAGCATTGAAGCTTCTCTGCGAAGAATGCAGATCCAACACCGCTCCCAGGTGCTTCGCTAAAATGTGAGCATAGAGGCGATAAATCAAATTACTGATTGTGAAGGGACGCGAATCTGTAATGTTATTGCCAGATGTATTCTGCTTCCATAGGAGCACTAGGCAACATGCCTTCAGAGCGTCAGGTATTGCTTGCACAGCAAAGCTAAAAAGCAGTTGAAAAATTCATCCATGTGGCAGCCTCGACCGATTTCATAACAGAAAGGGTGATGCTGTCTGGTCCTGGTGAGGACTTACTGTTCAGTTTTTGGAGGGTCTGCTGCAACTCCAATGTGATGGGTGATGCCAAAAGTGCCCCATCTGCCACTACTTCCGGCTCACAGTACGGAAGCAATGTAAAGGTACCCTTGGTTCCGAATCTCTTCTGGAATTCAGTCTGAATCTCCTCGAGCGAAAAAGGCAGTGACTCATGGTCGGAGGGATTGTTGCCACTGAAAAGTTTATCCAGCAGCCTGTTTTTTTCCCATTACAGAATAGCTGTTGCTATCACTTGGCTTTTCTCGCAGCTCATTTGCCCCGCTTTACTGTCCTTGAACGTTCTACCCATTTTGTTACAACATCTTTGATTAAGTCTGTTCAACATACCAACTCCTGATTGATACTTTAAAGTTCTTTCATTTTACGCTTTCCCTTAATGGGCTCTACCCTGCAGAGCAATAGAGCCTCATCAAACCGAGTTGTCCAATGGCTGTTACTGGCTATGGCCTGGAACACAGATAATTGCACTTTGCTCATGAGATTTTAGACAAGCGGTATTTCTAATTCCATGGTGGACATGTTGCTCATGCACAGACAGTTCCTATTTGGTGGCAAACTCAGCTTCGCAGTAGGAGCATGGATGAGCTACCACAGCTCCAGTGGTGTATACCAAAAGGAGGCATACTTTTGCACTTACCATGATGTACAAGCTAGCCATGCAAATAGGGAGATTCTTGATAGCATTTCTTACACATGAAACTGGGAAGTTTGTTGTTTGCTAGTAACATGTGTGTGCCAATGCTGAGCATTCAAAAAGGTCACAGAACATAGAAGACAGACGGCTACTTCACCTGCTTCTAATGGCATTGCCAATGATATACGAGGTCTGTCGAAAAAGTATCTGACTATTTTTTCCTGTGGGAAGTAATGACATTAGGGAGGCAAAAGTGTGCATAGTGGAGCCACATGTATTCATGCGCATGCGTGGTTTTTGGCGGGCTTGCTGGATGCGTCAGTCGCTGTCAGGCAGCCAGCGTGTGAGGTGCTGTACTACTTACTCGTCGCATTTTCATTTCACCTGTTTTGACAGAACGTGTGGAGCAAAGATCTTGCAGCAAGTTTTGCCAAAAGCTTGGAGATACCCAAGCGGAAACTTTGCAAAATTCAACAGGCTTTTGGTGACAATGCCATGGGTGTTACAAAAATTAAAGAATGGTACAACAGGTTCAAAGATGGCTGCGCATAGGTCGAGAGTGACCAGCGTTCCGGGAAGCCGTCAACAAGCCACAATGCAATTGTTATCGAGAAAGTGCAGACCTTGATAATGGAGAATCGTCGTTTGACGGTGCGTGAAATTGATGAGGCGGTTGGGATCAGTAAAGATTCTGCACATGCAATTTTAAAGGAGGATTTGGGTTTGCGCAGAGTGGCAGTGAAATTTGTGCCCAAGCTGCTTTCTCAAGAACAACAATTTCGCCTTGAGGTTGTGCAGGACCTGCTGGATACTGCCAACAGGGATCCTAAGTTCCAGATAAGTGGAGATGAGACGTGGGTGTATGGGTACAACCCGGAAACCAAAGCTCAGTCATCACAGTGGAAGCACCCAACGTCGCCAAGGCCCAAAAAAGCACGTCAGGTCTGGAGCAAAATCAAGGTGATGCTGACAGTTTTCTTCCACTACAGAGGCATTGTGCACCACGAATACGCACCAGAAAGACAAACAGTTACAAATGAGTACTATCAGGAAGTCCTCCAACGTCTTCGTGATGCAGTTCAGTGCAAGAAACCAGATCCGTGGGCCTCGCAAAACTGGAAGTTGCATTATGACAACACCCTGGCTCATTCGTTGCAGATGATCCAAGGTTTCTTGGCAAAGGCATTTCGCTCATTCGACAGGCTCCATACTCTCCAGATATGGCTCCTCCTGACTTCTGGTTGTTCCCAAAAATGAAGATGCCACTGCAAGGCTCCCGCTTTGAGAGCCGAGAGGACATCATGCAGAAAGCAAAGGCGGAGAGTATTACAGACGTGCTTCAAACAGTGGAAGGATCGCTGGGCTAAGTGTGTAGAGGCACAAGGGACCTACTTCGAAGGGGATTAGCAAATGAACCCCACCAAGTATGTAATTTTTTTTCCCAGCCAAAGGTCGGATACTTTTTCACCAGACCTCGTATACCCCATGTCGCTGTTTGGGTCGTCGGTTATCACAGTGCCCCAGCTCGTATGATATTTGCTGGCCACAGAATGGCACAGCAACACGACTGCATATTAATGGTCCAAGACCTGGTAGTTCATTTGTACATCATGGACGTGCAGGGGTCATGTGCGTATCATCCTTACCACCTTTACCCTACTTGTATTCTTGTTCCCAGTCGAAACTGTTGCGTCAGTGGACTTACCACTGGAGCAACCTGATGTGTTGCTCGCCGTGGACAGCGGTAGCTTCATTGATGAGGGCCCTGCCACAGGTCTCCTCAAAGGGGACTTTTTTAGTTGCACGTCCTGGCAACATGAAATAGCTATGGATTCACTAATCATTACCAAATACTGGTACAGTTGCCTGGGTTTTGGCCATGATAGAACATCACGTTGCCCTCGAAAGCCATGTGGAGGCCACCCTGGATGGATCCACTCGCAACAAGTCACGATACCCATTCGGATCCTTCTGGTATTCCTAGGGAATGACTGATAGTCAATTAAGAAGGCAAAATCATCATCTCACCACTGGTCCCAAAAGGTAGTTTCCTCCAGGTGACATGGTAATGGGCTGTCTGGGTGGTGAATTTCATTAGCTTATGTTATAAGAGAGTCATAGTTACTCCCGCTTCATCGAATTTCTTCACTATTGATATTTAGAGAGCACAGGGCAGAAATCACACTGCATCTACATGAGTTGCCCACTGTCGCGATGCTGCATTTTAATTAGACAGTCGGATTCCCCATGTCCATACCAGTTTACCAGAAGGGCTTTCCAGGTCTGCACCAGCCATGATTTTCCACTGCTTAAACTTTGTTGAGGAAGTGACCGACTGCCTGAACCTGTGCATCTTCAGCAACTGTGAGATCCCTCAGATGCTGTTATTTAGCCGAGGGTACGCTCTTCATCAAGCGTATCACAGTGTCCATTATATTATAAATGCCAGATGCAACTGGTCATAATTAACATTTCTATTTGCTTGCTTAGTTTGTTTCTGATTAAATGTGACTGTTCAACTGTGGCAGCAATTAAATGATACCGCATGATAAAAGGAATATAATTCTACTCCCAGACAGTTTGCATTAACCAGACAGGTGAAATGTAGTCTAACTCAAACATTTTACACAGATTTGCCTGTATAGGCTGCTCCCATGGATTTTCAGTTGTATTGACTGCAATTTCTCTTTACCCAGCAGTTTGAAAAAATGGCTAAAATGATCTCTAGAAAACACATTCAGCACTAACGATATGTTATACACAGGATAAACACTTTATAAATTAGGATACAAGCAACTTTATAGACTTGAGCCCAAACTAAGCTGCAGATGCAAATTAGGTTGGCCACATGAAGTGACAAGTGATCCATGCAGCACCATGAGAGTTGGATAAGCCCATTTGCAGTCTAAAGATATGGAGAAAGTCAAAGACATTACGGCATTCAAAAAAGGTGTGATAGTAGGTGCCACAGGTAGCCAAGAGTTTTGTTGGTAGACTGTTTCAAGACAGCCTTTAGGTTAAGGAAATGCCTGCTGTTAACGGAATTGTGGCAACAAGAACATAGCGACAAAAACAGAAAAGCAGTTAAACAGGATAAAAGTTCAAGCATCATCAAACAAGAGATCAAAGAGCAGGACCACCCACACTCAACTCCAAATCAGACCTCATGAAGAACACTGCAGTCAGATTACAATGGCAATAGGAGACCAACTGCATAAACTACTGATCAGTTACTAACATGAAAAGATGCTCTGAGGTGCAAGAAATGCAGACATTGGACTACGGAGAAAGACCATATCACTTTTCACTTGGAGTGGTCACACTTCTAGATTGGAGAGGCAAATTTGGAGAAAGTCACACACATAACTCTACCCTCGTGTGAGGCTCCAATCCAGCCCCCTGGTGGTGGTGGACCCATGCTTTGGGTGTTTTGCTGGCATTACCTCCTTGGTTATTTTAGAAGACTGACTGAATACCAATCAAGTGGACCAAGCAATGCTTCATGTATACCCTGAAGATGGCAATGCCATAATCACCAGCCCACATTGTGGATCCATAGTTTGAGGAACATGGGCAGATTTCAGGCATCTCGAATGGCTAGCACAAAACCCCAGATTTTTATCCAACTGAGCATGTAGGATGAACTTGCAAAATGCATTTACCATCAATTCTCTGCCTACCTCTCTCTAGGCATTTAGTACAATATTTATAATTTAATGGGGAAATATCTCTGGATACCTTCTAGCACCTTGTCAATTCTGTGCTCTGTTGACCCAACCCATTATTAGGTATGGGCCCTAAAGTGGCCAGCTGTGCACATCCCACCAAGTAAACCATTATGATTACTAAACTATTAACAACATGCATAACAGTTTCGTAATTTAGCTTTTTTCTTGCAACAGTTAAAAGAAAACCAAAAATTGCATTTGTTAAATTCTGGTGACTAAAAGAACAGCCCAAACAACTTTGATTCATGTCAAATTAAATTATCATTTAAGAAAAAAAGTTATTTGTTCTTACAAACTGAGCTGATAAGCTAAGTCTGGAGTTCAGAAACTTAAAAACATTTTCTAAGCAAGCTGATAAACCACTGCTAGAAATCTGATTTATAAATTACCAATGTTTTTCAAACCATTTTTCACCAATGCTTCAGATAAATCTGTGGCCTACAACACTACTACATACAAAATTTTTCAAAAGAACAGGGATAAGTCTGACTATCCAACCAACCAACCTGCAACTGATGATTCTTTGGAGCTTTGCACTGCCTTTCCTACACTTTTGTCAATGTTAGCAACTGGAGTTCTACAGGATTCAGAACCATCCTCCATTTTATACTTAGCCGCTCGTTCTCTTGCATCATCAAACGCAGTCTTGAAGCATTTTGCAATGTCAGCATTCTTGAACTTCACTGAGAACTGCTCATGGTGCTGCTGAGCTTCAGAGAAATCATCAGCAAACCACATCCATGCATTTCCATTATACCTCATCAAGGGCTTCAGGCTTAAGTCTGGTGTGATGCAGTGGTTGCAGCAGACTTTTAGCACCTGCTCTCGCCTCATCACCAGTCTGAGCTTCTTTAGTGTTCTATTCTCCAGTATCTTGATGTTGCCAATGCCACGCTCTTTCCACTCTTTGTTAAATCGATACAACTTTGCCCGATGCTCAAACAACACGGTTTCCTCCTCTTCACCAGTTTTCACTTGAACCGTCTCTGGCAGCAAAACAACAGGTTCAAAATGGATGTGAGAGTCTTCTCCATCTTTATTGATGTAGTATCCACTTTCATCCACTTCTGGCAAATTTGTTGTGCCTGAGCAGACGGATGGAGAGGTCTGTCTAAAAAAGGGATCAAAAGGCACAGATGTGGCGTCTTCATCGCTTTTCACCGTGAAGTGAAATGAACTAGTGTTAGCACCAAATTTAAATCCACCAGCATCTTTGGCCTCCAAATTTGTTTTTTCTTCCAAGGCACTGTTACGAAGCTTGCACCTTTCACCCTCTGGTGAACCCTGGGACTTCCCAATGTTAAATGGATGACTGTCTGCATTGCCAAAATTAAATCTAACACTTCCACTTGAAATAGAAGTGACCAAATTCTGTTTTTCTAAGGCTGCACCAGCAGCACTTTTCCCCCACTCTTTGCTTTTGTTTTGAGAAGAGACGCTGTTCCCAAATACAAAATTACTGGACGACACATTTGATCCTGTGCTTTTGTTAGTAGCTATACAATTTTCATTGATACCCAGCTTAAACACATAGTTAGGTTTCTGTGTAGCACCCTCTGCAAAATTGAAGTCCTTTATAGGGGGTAGAACAGGTTTGAGAGTATTATAATTCTCTTTTAATTTTATCATTTCAGAAGAAATCTGCTCATCTGCATCAACTTTAGTTTTGGACTCCAAAACATGGGTATCTAAAAATGTAGAGTGGTTTTTCTCTTTTTCTATTTGCTCAGGTTGTGTGCCTGGTTTTTGTGACTGGCAGGCATTGCATGTCAGTCTGTCTACAGCATTTACCAGGAGACAAACATCGCAATCCCAGCTCCCTTCTTTGGGCTTAAATTGTTCAAACAATGAGGTACTTGTGCCTGGCTGTTTACCACCATCACCACCACCACCACCACAAACAAATGATTGTGTATCTTTCTCTCTTGAATCTTGGACTACTCCATTCTGACACTTTTCAAAAGCCTCTTTGAAGTCTGCTGCCAGAGTGGGTGACTTGAACTTCACAGCCAACTTCTCAGATTTCATTTTCTCTTCTGCATAATCCATTGCCAACCAGCACCAGGCTCTGTCAGAATTTTGCATGGGAGCAAGTTTCATGTCTTTAGATATAAAGTGGTTGGCACACAGTTTCAGAACCTGTTCTCTTCTCATCAATACTCTGCTCCGACCAGTCTCTTTGTTCCTCAGTAACTTCAGTTCCCCAATGCCACGTTCCTTCCACTGGTTTGTTTCAACATCATAGCGATAAAGCCTTGCTCGATCTCCAAACAGCTTCTCCTCATTCTCTTCTCCAGTCTTCACATCAACCAACTCTGGTAGTGGAACCAGTGGAGTGAAATCAACATTTGGTTCATACTCTTCCTCATCACACTCTTTCTTGGCTTTTGAAGATTTCTCAGTCTCATTTTGGAATAGTTTCTGTCCAGCATTTTCAAAACTTTCTACCAATCCATTTGTCTTTTTAGATACAGGCCAATGACCAGTTGTTGAAGCCAGGGTTGAAAATGAAGGCACTGTTGCATTGCTACCCATAATGTACATCTCATGCTTTGGTGCCATCCCCAAAGATGCTGGCTGTGATGCCTCAGAAACAGAGGCAGTGCCCCAACAGATGTCCTTAGAATTTTCTTTACCCAATGTATTTGAATGACCATTATCCCCTGCACCAGACATTAAGCTTTGGTCCAGAACTGATGCAGTCACTTGGCCATTGCTCTTCTCTTTCACATTCACTCCACTGTTTGTGCTTGGCATGAGACTGAACCGGAACGAAGCCAGCTCCGACTTATTGGCAGTGGTAGAAGATGCAGCAGATTCCTCTGATGAAGCATTATCTTGTATGTCTTTCTTCTTAGGCTTCTGCACCGTAACAGATGATAGTGATGCAGACTTTGCAGACTGAGACGATGCCTGTGAAACTGGTGCAGAACCAGCCTCTCTTGGAGGTGAAACATGCGGACCGTCCACAGTCAGGTTTCTAATGCTCTTGACAGCCTGGAGAAAGCATTTTGCAACATCTACAGTTTGAAATGTGACATGTCGGTCAATACAACCTTCTTTCCCATAGTTCCATGAAACTGTTTCTGAACCAAAGACGCAAACTCGCATATCAATGTCTGCCAATATGGGCTGGTCCAACAGCAGCACTTTGTTTTCAAGCTGGGTTATCAGGATGCTTCCTTTGTTCTGGTCATCAATCACCACCTTGATGTTTGCCATTTCTCTTTTCTGCCCGTCATGGAACTGGCCATTTGCTGAAAATGAAACATGGCCCTGTGGAATCTCAGAAATTTGTCCATTGGATGAAATTTCTGTGTAAGACAAGTTAAATTCTGGAAAGGATAAGAACTGTTTACCTTGCCATTTAAATTGAGAATGTTCTGTGTTTGATGCTGGACTCAAACTTGTAAATGACTGAGACTTCAAATCTGCATAATTAACTGTTGAAGTATCCGGTGTTGTTTCAAATGCAGACACTGGGGTTGTAGCGACAGCAGTAACCTGTGAAATTGGCATAGTTAGCTGGAAAGGAGTTTGGCCACCTGCTTTTTGGAAAAATCCCTGCATCTCACCAACAGCTTCAAGCTTAAGTGGTTGTCCAGCAATAGTGTTGGGTGGAATAGGCATGGTAGATGCAATGGTGTTATGAGATGAAAATGTTGGAGACTTCCCTGACAAAGCAGCAACCAGAACAGACTGCTGATTTGTAGGCGTGACTGGTACTACATTAACTTTTCCACTGGAGAAATATCCAGGTCCTGGTAAACGAGCAACAGGAGTGGATGCCTGATGTAGCCCATACTGTAGTGATTGTCCACGCACAGCATCAGAAAAATATCCAGGCTGTGGCAATGGTGTACGAGTCTGTGGTGAGTAAGTAACAGTAGATTTTCCAACAAGGCCTGTGCGATGTCCAAATGGCCATTCTTGGACCAGCTGAGAATCAGGAACATGAAAATGGTTTTGAATCTGACCCACGTCTCCTTCATAATACTCTCCATCAACATGATCATCTTGTTGCTCCTCTTCATCCTCAACTACTGGAGCTTTAGCATATGGTTGGTTTGACTGACTTCCACCTTTCACTTTTGGAGAGATTGTATGGTAATTGGATATATTGGCTGGTGAAGGCATCTGGTAATTGTATGTTGGAATCAGTCCTGGCTGGGGAACATAGTGAAAACTGTGCGGTCTGTAGGAAGGATTAATCATGTAAGGAGCTGACTGTGGAGTTTGTTGTTGGCTTGTAGCTGGAAAACTTGATGACATCATTGATGACTGGTAACGATACTGAGAAAGTTCAGCCTACAAAATATTTAATGAAATACCTTTACTTCTGAAATCAGACAGGCTGGGGTTGACAATGGTGAAAATCCTAAATTGCTGAAAATTACTATAAAGAGCATACACAAAATCTTAGTTTAGGATAAACTTAAGTGAAAATATGATAATTCAACACAAATTGACCTAAGCTAGATTTTTCCATGTCAAAACTGCAAACTAATAATCTGAATTTCCACTGCTTGACTATGCAAACTTTGCTCTATATCAGTGTAAGATGATTATGGAGAGAAAAGTTGAAGAATTTTAGATACCATCTTATTTATAATAGCTGCAGGAAATCCATGGCAAGAGACCCGTCAAAGCAACTTAAGGTGTGTATTTCATGCATAAACAACAGTGCAATTCTATAGGAACATAATTCAAATAACTTAAGGTTTACTTTCTTTTAAAGCTTAGTCGCATCAATAAATAACTAAGTTCAATCTAGAATGTGGATAAAGGTGGTGGTATATAAAATCTTAAATATTTGTAAAGTAAGTGCCACCATTTGTGACAGTCTGTTAGTCTTATCCTGAGACCACACCAAATGCTGGTGCATCCCACCTACTCTAAATTACCCAGTTATTTGAAATTTTCTTGCATATTTGGTAAACAAGTTATTTTAACCAGGAGCAATCCTTGCTTTACACCAGAGAGTTCCTGGTGAGAAGAATTAAAATCAGAACATTATTGTCATCACAAACCCAGAGGAACCTGTTCAGCTCCTGGCTCTCTTTCAGCTGTTCCAAGATCTCCATGTGATGCTCACGGCTACCTTTCAGCTCTTGTTGCATCTCACTGTTCAGCTTCAGCAGCTCTTTGTTCTGCTCAAGAATTGGCTTAAGAATTGAACTCTGTGAGTATGCCAGAGCTCTCAGCTGAGCATCCAGTCGCTCTGGGCTTGGACGGAGATGATTTTCCTATTATAAAAATAAAAAAAACCACCAAAACAGATCAGAGAATGCTCCCCAGGAATTGACATTCATAACATTTTTAACTAAACAAAACTAACAAAGCAATTAGGTAGATATCTACTATTCTTCTGACTAAACTTGCCCAAAAAGGTTCATATACACTACCAGATTGGGTAGCGGAAGCAAAGCATTTAGGCAGATATTGCTATTAGCAAAGAAACACCTAATGCACAACTGCAAATGATCACTTAGCATGTGACTTTCCACAATACAGTGAATCGTTGGCATCAAGAAAATAAAGAATTTTAAAAGTTTCAATCATGAAAACAGGCTAAATCACCACCAAGTTTCTTTAAGTCCTTCCTCATACATAAGAGAAATAAGTAACATGTAGACATCTAAAAATTAGCCATCATTTCCACAATGAAAAACTTAAGAAAATTTTCTAATGATTTATAGAGAGGAATATGCATTATTTGACTTTACATCTAAGGTAGCACCAGATGGAATACCGATAAATTTGATTGAATACTTGCTTCATCAAACTGCCTCCCATAAACCTGCAACTCAAATACCTTCAAGCCCCCCACCACCACCCACAATCCTTTCCCAGCTGAAACGAATTGAAATTTGGTCTAACCAAAATGAATATTTTCCAAATTATAGAGATCATTAATAATTAATTAAAATCTTGCACAAGCATAAACCTGTTTTTAAGTATTTTGAAAAGTGCAAATTACCCATTGATTAAGCAATACAAATATAAACTGCTTGTTCCACTGGAAGTATCTAAACTTAGTTAGCAATGTCAAGCTAAGAAATCAAAACATGTACCACTAGAATTACTGACATACTGCTGGCAACTCAGGTCAAAATCCACTGATATGGAGATTTACGAGACAACCCATTCTCAAAGTTTTGAAAATATTGCCTCTTCAACAAGCAAATTTTCCAATTTTTTTTTTTTTTTTTTTTTTTTTTTTTTTACAAGTGCATCAGCAAGCCTTATCTTTGAAGGTCAGCATTTTATGAATGTAATTTTGCGCAGAGATAGCCTACATAGAAGACTCAACAGGGATAACATAAGAAATTACTTCCCTGACCATGCACCAGATTTGTTCTGTAAATGTACCTACCTCACTTGAACTCTGCCGAACCCTTGATGCCATTCTGCTCTGGGGTGGATCAGGAGACATTGCTGACTGCTGCAGTGGTGATGACATTTTCTCTTTTTCATGCTCAATGTAGTCTGGCTGATCGTACATATCCTTGGACCCACCAGAACAAATACTAGCAGCAGAGTTCCCATCTAATGGCACTGAGCAAAAAAAAAAAAAAAAAAAAAAAAAAAATGCAGTAAGTAGCCTTTTGTCAATAAAAATGGTTCTGCATCATATATAGCCAAACCATGTTTAGGATAGCCTAGGATACAACAAGCTAAGGCTAAATTACTCTTTAAAACCCCACCCATTCCACACTGGTGAATCAAAGTATCTTAAAACTTATTTCAAGATTTTTATAATTAAATATAAAACAAAAATAAAATCTCAAACTGAATGTAGAGTTTCTTGTTATCTTGCTGTAGAAATATGCCTATGGAGCAACATTTAGTAAATATATTCTGCATATTCCCCACTTAGCAATCCATATAGTTCCAATTCTTTTGGAGTACAATATAATATTGTCAGACTAGATTATACCAACTGTTTGATCAATTTACAGAACTAAGCCATATTAAAAACCAGAGATTTCTACAAATGTATTTCCCTTTTGTTTTGTGGCCACATTTAAATACTCTCTCTCCAGTTTTAGAAAACACTTAGTTATACTCACAATCATTGGTCTCTGCATGGGTCAGCTGACATTCAATATCATCAATGTCTTGAGAAAGCACCATGTTCAGTTGCTGGAGAAAAAAAAATTTCATCAAACACTATTGTTTACCTAAACAAACCACACTTTTGAGAAATCAAATCAATCCTTTTAAAGTTCTTTTCAATCGCCATCTTTAATTCAGTAGATACTGTCATTTGTGGGAACAGACAGTGGTGTTGGTGTGTTGTCAGGTGCAAGCCAAAGTAATGGTCTTTCTTTCCATCAACCGTCTAGTCCTGTATTATTGTTAACAAGAAAAAATGCTGAGAACACCTATCTAGAGAAAACAGCATTCAGCCAGCTTTTGCAAAGATGCAGAAACAGTTACATACACTAACTGGCCACTTTATTAGGGACTATACATAACAGATTGGGCTGGGCCACCTTTTCCCTCCAACACACTCTAGAAGCATTTCCCCATTCAGTCATAAATTACTAAATGCATGAAGCAAGGTAAGCAAAAGAACTATGATGCCAAATGCCATAATATTTCTGACTTTCCCCATCTGTTAGAATATAAACAGGCTTATCCAACTCAGTGCTGCAGGAATCACTTGATGTGCTCAATCTAATTTGCATCTGCAACTCAGATCAGACCAAAGTCTAAAAGAATACATAATAGAATCAGCAAAACACAAGAGACTTACGTGATTCTTGTCACCCATCAAACGATCCAGTGTCAAGTACAGAGCATCACGAGACTTTGACAGCATGAAGGCATAATTACTTCTGTTTTCTGATGTGATATCTTCCTTGCTTTTCCCCAATATTTCTTCATTGGCCAGTTTCTTATATATCTGGTTAAGTAAAAATAAAAATCTCTTAATTATAATGAATAAAACTGATAATTTGATTATCTTTGCTTCTGAAAAGTGTGCATTATCAACCAAAGTCATTTACTCACAGTATGACAGAACTTCCCACCTAAAGTTGGTATTGAAAACCCGTTATGATTTCTATACAGGAAAAAGCTTTCACAGAAAGTTGCTAATTTTTCTCCATCCTTTAACTATAAAATAGACTAATACTGTGCTGGACCCAATTAAATCCAGTCTTGTCTATTACTCCCCTTTACCACAGCTCAAGGAACTTATGCAATTTTTTTCCATTAAATAATAAAACTAAGGCTCAACTTTCATATTTAACTTGGAATGAGAGTAACTTCAACTATGTTTGTACCATATTACTAGAAAGTAATCATCAATGGCCAGAACAAAGACAATGCGGTAACTACCACCAGCATGCACCACTCCATTTTCCATGTGCTCGCTACTACAGTTAGAACTGCTTTCAGGCCAGACAGAATACAATCCAATCAAAAAGTTGATAACTGAAAGAATGTGGCTGACTACTAAGAAAAAAAAATTGGCTTAAAACATCAGTCATGCTACTTCTTAGCAAACCCTGTCTTGACTTTTAAAGTCTAGGGACATCTTACAGCAGGAAGTTTGAAGGGGAAGGAAGGTGAGAGATCAGCCTTTGCAACCAAGCAAGTTGCTTAGGTATGACAACTGGTGGGGGCTCACTCTTGAGCTGTGGTCAAGGTGCAAGCTTGTCATGAGTTACTAGTGGAATCTCTTTCATATGTACCTGAAAAACCCTATTAGAGCTCTTCGTTTTTAGATGAAGCAGCACCAAGGGGATACAACAAATTGACCCAGACTAGGATTTGAACTCCAGGACCTCAACTATGGCAGTCTTGATAGGGCTGTCAACAGTTTGCCTACTATTTTACTTAGACCTTAATATATATATTTTTTTTCTTCCATTAAATATGATACTACAATCAAAATCTTAACAAGCAACAAAAATAAAATAGTTTAACAAAGCAGAACCAGAGAATAAACAAATTCGCCCCTAACCTAACTAAAAATCACTTTAAGCACCAGCAGCCAAACTCCACAACTTACTGACTAGACAAAGTTGACTTCCTAACTTCTAACATTACATAGAGAGTATAACCTCTCTCCCCCCCAACAAGCAATCAACTCTTATTATTAATATTTGTAAGCGTTTCCTCTGAATGTTCAACTTGCAATTACTACATATTGTTTTTATACAATATGGCTGCAGTTATATACTATTTTAATTATGTAACCATCTCATTTGTATACAGTAAAATTTTGGATACTTTGCAAACTGAGATTTTATGCACACAATTTTGAAACTCTGTACTTACCTGTGCCATGTGGTATGAGGCCCATGGAGTAGATAGCTGCTCAAAACTTTTGATTGCACTCTCGTGGTTACCTCTTTTCATTGCTGCCAAAGCCAGGTAATACTCAGCTTCATTCACCAGTTCCTTGATCTTGTTTGGATCTAGTGTGTTATCACTGTCGTCTGAGAAAAGACGCTCCTTTGGCATCCGCAGGGTCAGATTTCTGCAATAAAAGAACAGAATTTCAGCCAGCTGGTGGCAGCTCATGCACAATTCTGATATCTAAGTAATGTGTAGAACAGTCACAAACCTTTCTCATTGGCAAGACTAATGCTATAGAAATATTAACCACTAGAAATAATTGCTACACTCCAAACCAATGCCAGGAACAGACTAACATCTGATTATTTGTTTTGGATGAAACCAACTATTTTGGCAGACAACTAGTTTACTTTTTTGACCTTTTAAGAAAGGCAACAACATTCAGCAATCAGAAGTAATAATACTTTGTAGCAATGCGGTACATTCTGAACAGTATGTTTAGGTAAATTTGTGGAGGAGGAGACAGCTAACTGTCAGGTATTGAAGTTAATACCTTAAATGTCAACTGTCTGCCAAGATCAGTGCCAACATGCTTAAGGATTTTTATTGTAAATATTTAGAGAAATATGCCACAAATTCTGATGTGCAGCAGATAATTTTTAATAGTAAATGTCTTGACAGTTTTTTCCATTCTAAGTTAAAAAGAAAACATTTGTTATCAAAGCAACACTGAATTACTAAAAGCTTGGTGTGGGTACTACTTCTAATATCCCTCAAATAAGACAGTCAGAGAGCAACAGAGTTATTAGTATTGGAGATGCTATTGACTTACTATCTTTAATTTTATCACTGCAAAAAAAAAAAAAACAAATCCATAGTTTTATTATTGTGCATTAATATTTCCACATAACTGCACATCTATAGTATCTTCAGATCTTAAAAACATTTCTTGGATTTAATAATTATATGCACACAAAAAGAGTTAATTGTGGCTTTGTTCAAAAAGGACAATACAGCAGTCCAGTGATTAGACTGCTAAGATTTGAAAAGCCCATGTTTTATTTCTGCTTGGCCTCCTAGGCAAGGTTTCCTTTTACCCTTTAGCCAGCTGTGCAAGTTTCTTTCAGGTGTCACTATCTTGGAAAGACCAGGCTTCCCACCAGTACTATTATTGGCCAAGAACACAGCAACACAACAATCAGTCTTGTCATTGTCATGGTGGCTCATCTTGACATTTGGTTGTATAAGGCAATTTCATGTTGTCTGATACTCCAGTTTTCCTTATCCTAGTATTATTAAAAAGTAGAACTACCAAACAAACTAGAACATGTGATCTGTCCTATTCTCAAGAATAGTGCATTCTGAACAAAGTAGTATTAGCACAAGCTGCATTTCTTTGCAACCCAATCATTAATGTCCACAGGCTGATTATGTCAAATGCACATTAAAATGTTTGTGGAAGTCTCAACCACTGATAGCATAGCTAAAATCTCACTTCACTAACTATGTAAAGAAAAGGAGTCAATGTTTCCACTACACAAACTTGACTATTATTATTTCCGGGCAATGGCTGGGCCAACCATCAGAAGGAAGGGATCATGCACAAACCTAACCCCTGTCACATTTTGTTTTTTTTTTTGCTGTCATTAAAAAACCCCTCGTGTACACCTGTATTTAATCTACATGCAGAGTGGCTTTGTTTAAAAAATATATATATATTAATCAAATAAACATTAAAAACAAAATTAAATTATTAACACTTTAAAATACACTAAGACAAGCTTTTTAAAAATATTTTGCAAAAGAAAAAGGCTTCTAGTAGTAATTTACTTTTGTAGTCTCTGGAACATAGACAGTGCTGCAGTCCAGTAAAATGTAGCCCGCTCTTCCAAATCTTCAAGTTTCTGCAGAGACCCATGACCATTTTCTACGTCTCGCTTCATAATGGAAGCCTACAAGTTTCAATGAGAGAAATTTTTAAAAAAAAGGACAATTAATGAGGTCACTCTTCCCTCACTTATCCCCTTAAGCCTAAATGAAAAGGCTGCTTTTGGTCAGTTGTGTGCACACGAAACAATAGCAGGTACACATTTGTGCAGCCATGGATGGGCTTATTGAAAAGTTAAAACACACTGTGCCTTCCCAAAACTCAGCAGTGATAAATATATTCAAGTATTAAATCCCTGAACACTTTTAAGAAAATGTGTATTCAAACTACATGGTGACCCCAATGTTCAAAACAAGATGTTTAAGCCATTAACTTTCCCTCATCCTAACTTATTTTAAAGAACTGCCTTCATTGGCTAACCAAAAAAACAAACTACAACATCTGAAGCTCACCCGCGACTGGAAAGTCCGTGCCAAGTGAATCACAGAGCTAGCCGTCATCCCATGGCTCCCCATCAGGCGTACTGTATCAAGACCTCTCATCAGAACCAGCCTCAGTTTCATGAAGTTCTCTCTATGTATATATATATATATATCAAGAAAAAGTTACTTCAAATCAACTACGTTTCACAAACAGTGATATTTTGCCAAAACTAAGTCATTTGTTATCTTTGTTTAGCATTACCAGCCATAAAAAGTGTTAACTATATATTTGGCTGGTGCTTTATAGTCTTCACTATTCCTACAAACTCCACTAAAAAATTCTCCTCAAAAACCCATTTATAACAAATTCTAAAAAAAGAGGCAAATTTTTTTTTTTTTGGTTAATTATTCAAACATTCCATTAGTGGAATTTTCTAAGGCTAGGTTCTAATATTATTCCAGGATAGTTTAACTGTGTTGTATAGTCTTTCTGTTAGGGAAAGGGTACAGAAGGTAAAGAGACAAAGAAAAATGATCAAAAATTTTTTTTGAAAGAATGGAAATACTTTTCTTGAATCTGTGCCTGCTGACTATCAGTACAGAATAGGTCTCTATGTTAGTCGACCGTCAGTTTTCAGCCTCCAAGTAGAAATTTAACAATAAAACCAGTCTACTAAGGAGCATCACTTAACTACCACCCCTCAAAAAACCGAACTGGCTACGTACACCTGGCTTTTAGAATTAAGGCTGCAGGCTGCTGCCCACCACTCTGACTGCTCCTGGGTACAGAACTGACGATAGAGGAACAGTGGGAGAAGGTGTGGCTGATGACTGGAATGCTTCAGGATCTGTTTGCGCTCCTCTAGCTGGATGGCTGCACAGTACACAACTAAACATAGAAAGGCCTGAAAAAATAATAATTTCTAGAATTTAATTGGTAAATCACAACAGCCACAAGTTTTTATAGAAGCCCAAATTTTCCTGACCCACTGTTCTTATAGTGCATTTCACAGTATAAGCCACTTAAAAAGAATTCTCCAAAGGGTCAGAAAAATCAGGAGCCACTGAGATATGAAGCCAACAACTACACGTGATAAGACTTAAAAAAATAAAAATGTTTTTAATACTATTTATTAAAACTGATAAATTTAAAACATTACAAGTTCAAATATAGGAAAATATTGATAGTTGTCCTAAGACCTACCTCTATATCAAGCTGACAGAGCGATTCCACTTCCCTGTTCTCTGGATTTTTTACAGAAAATCTCAATGATTCAAACACACCAAGTTATCTAGAGCAAAGTTAAAAAACAAAACAAAATTATGAACATTTAATTTTATGGAAATTTAACATTTGCTTAATTTGCAGAAAACCAAAAGCCACTTCACACAATGACCTAATGCCTTGTGAAATAGAAACCAGATGTAGAAAGTGGACTGTGAAATTTCTCCAAATTTCAGGAATTAGTTGCTCTAGGGTTAAAAAGCAAAACAATCTGGTTGAATTGCCAAGCCTGACTGAACCTGTTTGCTGGTAGAAAAACACTGAGATCAGACATGTTCAACCACCTGCAAAGTTCTACAACACCACAGACGACTAATTAAAAGATGCGACACAGGAGCATCAGTTTCTCTGCTCCATTTCCGTGATTTATTTACAAAAACTCTTAACGATGATAGTTTCGTTTAGCTGAGGTAAAAATATAAAGGTTCCTAATGGCATTTTCCCTTCACACAATGTTTTTACCACAATTATTGTTATCACTTTCTTTAAAAAGATATAGTCTGGACAGAATATTATCGTAACAAAATTTAAATAATCTTAAGTAGGAAAGCTATTTAACAGTAAAATTTTAAGAAAAAGCTGGTAAGCTTAAGCTGTAAGCATTATCCATATTTTGTCAGTCAGCCAGTGTATGGTTGCCTTTAAAACAAGATTGACAAAATTTTTTTTTTTTTTAATGAAGTAAATTTAACTTAGTCTCCTTTTTCATTTTAGCTGCACGATCAGTTTCTCTTAGAAGGATTGCATCTACCTGCAAAGGAGTTTCTTTAACTATGAGGAGGAAATAAAGAAACTGAAACTCACATGGAGGCTGAGCATGATCCTTGGTGGAGTATCTGTGAAGAGCCAACCAAACGAGCTGGTTCAAGTCACTCTGGCAATACAATTGGGCTACTAAAAAGGAGGGGGAAAAAAAAAAGCGTTAATGGAAATGCCTGCACAAGTTCAGCTTTAAGTATACTTTGTCTAGTTATTAACTAAATTGTTAAATGATTTTATGTGGAATCACTTCTGATCAATTAACCCCTCCCCTCCAAACAGGATTTGGCAGCTAAGATTAAAATCTGTGACTGCGAAATTAGACTCCCAAGAAATGCTGCCTCTTGGGAAATTTCTGAAAGGGGATGATAATTGGTATGAAAGTGAAAACAAGAGCAACAAACTGGTTACTAGAATGACTGTACAGGGTGGGAGCTATATTTTAAAGCATTTTTCAAATATATACATCAGATGATTAACAAAATACAGACACTAAGTCCTGTTCAGAGATTTTAACAAGGGAACCATAAATGTTTATTTGGTAATGACTGGGAAAGGTGAAGCATTCTCCACAATCGTTTCTTCCATACCAGCAGCCAGCATAACTCACCAGAATCATATTCCTTCTGTTCTTGGTTTGCTTGGAATCAGCAGCTCCATGCTGCAGAAGGAGCTGTTTGAGAGGAGGTACGACTTGTCCCGAATGTTGCGCATCTCTCTCAGTGTAAACAGCCAGTCATACAATTTCTCTTTCCCCTGCTGGTTGCAGTAGCGTTGTCTGATGTCTCGTGACCACAGCGCTGAACACTTTTCTGCAGTGTCCAGCAGCAGATGACCTGCGTGTGAAGATTTTTTTATTGGATTTTTTTGTTTCAAATCCCCCCTAAAAAAATAAAAACACCAAACCAAGATTAAACTTCAACCAGAGAAGCATCCATACAGCACCAGCTCTACTTACCCCCCTGAGAGAGTCGGAAGTATCCCATTTTGTTCAAGCGACTGTAGAACTTCCTCTTTTTTGGGTCTGCTTTATGGTGCCAGTCAGACTGCTTGTTCACTGGAGGGAAATTTTCACTAATCAGAAAACAAACCGATGCCAAACCCTCTGCATCCTTCCAGGATAACTGTCCCTGTACAACAAGAACATGGGTCAGGGTATTGAATAACTTCAAAATGCTATGATGGCTAGCATGCATTAGGAATAAGTTTCTTGTTTGTTCATCTATCTAAAATGCAGTTTCCAATCCAATAACTCCAGGGGCGGGGAAGTGGCAATGTTAACAAGTACTGCCACCTGAAATAGGAACTTGATCTGATCTCAAAACTAGCATTTATGACTGGAATTTGTTTTCAACAAATTATTTCTCCATGAGCACCTGGAATTGTCCAACACCACTGTGCTGCAGACTTTGCTGTGCTAACACGTCAAGAAAACCCTGGCTGTTAGTAATTTACTCAACTTCCAATGTTTGCTTGTTGCCATTTTAACAGACCAAAAATAAATCCCACCCCAGCTTACCTTCTGGGCTCGTTTGTACAAGAGAATTGCAGCTAGGAAGAAGAAACAACCCTGCATCTCCACAAGGAAAGCTTTCCATTCTGGTTGAGTGGAATTGGTGGTCAGAGCTTTCCAAAGCATCTGATCAAACCTGAGAAAGGAAATATTGCATACAAGAATCAGTTCACTTCTGCTGCTGGAAGAACAAGTTTAATAGCCTCTCTTTCAGTTGCCTACATACAATCATCTTTTTTTAGCAGCATGCACACAATAAATCATTTAAAATTTAAAGTTGCTGCCTTAATGTCAGTATTTGTTTTGTCAGGAATGGGAACCCATTACCTTTCTCTCCACAACTGAGGCATAAATGATGATGGCCTTGTAACTTACCTGTGTAAGGCTTGGGAACACTCACTGACATCTTTGTGTTGCAGTCGTAGCATGATCAACTTACACTGAGCAAACAGTAAACTGGTGTCAAAGGTAGAGTCTCCTGGCAGTTGGTGGTAGGTCTGGTCAGGGAAAATAAACAAAAAACATCAACTCTTACTGCACCCAACTTCCACTAAATTGTGTTCTTACGCACTTCATCCAACATTACACACTTAAACTTCAAAATCTTTTGAACATTACATTTTGAAACTTAAATCTTTAATAGCATCACTGCATTTGCTATTTGAAATTTGTTTATTCATAAAACATGTGAAAGCTGTACCTATTTACTATCAATGGTTGACAGTTGTATCAGGTTACATAGCAATCATGCATATGCCATTTTAAAAAGAAACAGTCACATCTGGTTAGCCATGCTAATTCTACCTTCAGAAAACTATTTCTGCCTAAAACTATTTCATATATCCTCATTTATTTTAGACCCTGTACAAAAATCTACTAATAATCTTTAGTAATTTGTATAGAATTTTATACATTTTGGTGGGAGAATACATCCTTAAAGTCATTCATTTCCTGCAGCTTACCTGAGATGACTTCTAGCCACAGTAAACCTACCTTATACAAACTGGCAATGTAGTCATACCACTCCAAGTTGAAGTCAAAGAGTCCAGTGTTGTCCAGAGAAATGGCATACTTCACAGCCTCTTCAGAACGGTTATCATTTACATAAAGCCTCATCAGTTTGAGGTGCAATTTCACATCAGTCTGCCTTTTACACTGGAGAAAAGACAGGCAGACAGATTTTCAATAGGAAAATGCATTCAAAATGACAAAACAGCAATTTCAGCTCTTTAAAAAAAAAAAAATCAATGGCAGATTAAGAGAAAAGTGCAAACACTTAGAATTATTTCAGTCTATATGCCAGCAGTCAAAATATCTGAACATTGTGTTTAGAAGTGGAGTATTTTTAATGCACACATCTCATTTTGTGCAACTATGCATTTCTACTGATGGAAAGTCTCCTTGCAAGAATAAACCACATGCACAATACATGAAGTAATCAACAATTTGATAAAGAGCTGTGAACAACAATTATAACAATCATTTGTTTCACAAAAGGGAAAGCAATTTTAAAATAAAACCATATCAAAGCAAACTGATGTTGCATAACCGAGTTCCACCTATCTGATGCACAGGTTAGCAACAGTTTCAGTAGTTAGTTTCTAGACTAGCTCACTTACATTACCAAAATGTTCTTTTTGCCAAAAAAAGTGTTTTAGCCAGTAAAAATAAACTAATCTATCAGTTTGGCTGAAACAATCAAACTTTAAATTTCAATCAATTCCACAGAATCTATATAGATCTCATTTCAACTTGGCAACCTAAATGATTATGGTACAGAAGTTTCTACATATGCTATAATACAAAAGTGACCAAGTGGATACATTTCAAGGAACAAGTATAGAAATTAGCTCATTTCATCTTATTTTCTCTCAAGTTTTGATGACCAGTGACCTAGAATTCTGCCGTATTACGGACTTTCAGGTGCCACACACAAATACTTGTTTACTGTTCCCATTATGGTTAGAATCAAGCAATAAGCATTTACATTTTTAAGGCCAAAGTTATTTAAAAAAAAAAAAAATTTTAGACAAAATCTCCAAATGAAAATATATACCAATTCAGCTTTTAGCAGGTTTTCCAACTGTGTTGCATTTCCTCCATCCTCCATTTCAACAATCTTTTCCTGAATAAATAAATAATTACATATCAAAACAAGTTTTGTTTTTTTAAAAAGACCAAGAATACATTCATTCATAAGCATATACAGTAAACAAGAAATTCTTTATATATTAACACATCAAATTATTATAATACTTAGTCCCATTGCAGCACTCTTATCATTACATGTCCTGGATGGCTCAAGTTGATTCCAGTAACTCTGACTACCAACATGTGGAGCTGGCAAAGAACCTCCAGATTGCTTATGACAGCTCGTATAGAGAATGCTATGAATAGTTGAGCAGACAGACCCCCGCTGAATGTTGGTACTAGTTTTAGGTGGCAATGTATAAACTGTCTCTTCAGCATCTTGCATGCAGGAGCACCAGTAATGCAGGTCAGCTCAGCCAGATAATTGGGTGTTGCTATGGATAAGTGTATGACAATGGCATCACACATTCACCATATCAAGGTGTGAGTATCTCACTACTGATATTTGCAGCAGAACAAAAGATTGACTACACTTGGATCAATTAAAAACAGCCATGGATGCATTAAAGAGTGCAGAGAAAGGCCATATGGGTTGTGACAGGAGAAACTAGATCCACATGATATACTGGATGGGACTCAACAATATCAAAGATGATCTTCTAGTAATACAGGCCTTCCTATAAAAAATAAATCAGCACTGAGTCACACCAACTGTGAGAGCTTATGAGGACAAGAAAATGAAGCAAAAGCCAAAAATACTCAAGTTCTTGGCTATAGGAGCTTGAGAGGGTGTTGAGGGAGTCTGCCAGTGGACATCAGGGAGCCAGGATGGGTAGTGCACAGGAGGTCAAATGTTAGATCAAGGATAACAGAATCTGGAGGAAAAAGAATTATATAAGTATTGCAGAAGTGAGGGAACAAATGGAAGAAACCCATCTGTTCCTATTATAGGAGGATATCAGATTTAGGTAGTCTGGTGAGGTGGCAGAATGTGCTATGAGTGATCAACAGCACAACACAACAGAGCCAATCATGTTCATTCAGAGCTGAAGATGCCTTAGCATGGACAGTCATGGTTGAGGACAAAGTTGATAAATACTCAGCCTGGCTAAGAGAAAAGAAAAGAGGGGTGGATTGTTGCAGCTTTGGAGAAAGTGGAGGTGAGGGAGGGTTGAAGTTGTGTATATCCTACGACACTGGTATATTGCACACAAGATGAAGGACCTGTTTGCTAGAGTGCAGAAAATACTGGAATGGTGCCAGAAGCAAGTTGTTGGGAAGCATTTAGCAGCAGCCAGCTGACTCAAGCATAGCAAGTCAAGTTTTTGATGAAACATGAGACATTTAAACATTATTGTTAAAACCTTTTCTCTAAGCATGCACACAAGAGTCATTCTAAAAGAAATAATGAGGTTTAACTACAGTAAAACCACAATATAGAAAATCTGTGACATTTTTCCCGAAAATTAAAGTGTTATGCTTATCCATTATCTTGTTAGTCCATAGGTAGCATTGCAGTAGCTATTGCACATAGAATCTACAGTGAATGTGTGAGAAACATCTGTGCAGCTATGATAAATTACAAGTCCTAAAACAAATGTTTGGTACAGAATGTGCATGAAGTGTCTTGCGTCAGTTAGAAGTGTGAAAACTCAGGCAAATGAAAGAAGATGCATTGTGCTTCTACACTTCCTTCCCCACTTGACCTTACATCAGATTTTCACTTCAAGGATTACTGATGTTGCAATCCAATCTGCAGAGAGGTTTTGGGTACAAATGTACAATGAATGATCAATTTTTTACTATGGAGCTCGCCAACTGGAAACCTACTAGGAAACACGGGGAATGGTGAGGTTTTATTCTGGTAGTTCCTTAAATAGAGATCATTATTTCCAGTATAACCCTTTCATTTTTAAAATCTTTATTCTCTATTTTTTTTTTTTTTTTTTTTAGAATAAATATTAATTTACAATTTTTCAACAGTAAGTGCCAGGCTTATTTAATATCTAGTTATCTGCTAAAATTACTTTCTTCTGTAACTGCACAGGTTTTCTATTTGATCTCATGAATACAGCACATCACCTTAACAACGATGAAGCATGGACACACAAGGCAGTTGCTAGGAGACTGGAGTCACATTTATGATTTTGAACTCTTACACAGCAAACTGATAATACACTGAAAAACAAGTAGTTAAATGAGTCAAATCAATTGTGCTTTATGGCTCCTCAAGAACTTATGAGAATACTAAGAATGGATTTCATGAAATTCAAAAATCCCGATCACATGACTTTTGTTGCGAAATACTTTTCATTTTCCCATTTAGAAGCCTTTTTTGTTTCCCCATGTGGAACTTGTGACAGGCTAAGAACATTTTCTATTTAAGGATGCTATTCTTTATACTAAATCACATTGTTTACTGTGTTCAAAAGGCCAATCCTCCCAGGCTGTCTACATGGATACGGCAAGGAATTTGGTGCTTCTTAATAACATTGCTTCAAATCTCTAATATTTTGTGTGACATTATCGTACTAGCAGATGCAAACTCCAGACACAGATTTTGGTCAGATTTTAATCTAGTTCTGAATGAACAATAATTCCATTTTGCTTCATCTACATAATATAATCATTTTAATTGTGTGTTCAAATAAACTCTTCCTCACTGAAAGAAAGTTCTGTTAACAAAGAAAAAAAAAAAAATCAATGCATTCTTAAATTATGCATGTAAGGCTAAAAATTAAGGTCTGTAATGAGATAGTAAAACCATGTCCCAAATGAAAGTTTTCAAAATGACAAATTTACTTCCCGTTTCATTTCTTTCCACAATTTAGGGAAGTAATTGATAACTTAGTAATGTATATAGACCATTGTCCTGAAGGTTTATCCAGCTCATTAATCAAACCTGAAACCCAATACCACCACAACGCTATCAGTGCTGTTTCGCCGCAGCAGAGACAAAATTTAAAATCATCATTGTCAAAATCCTGTAACGAGTTTGGTTTTATGAACACCCCCTTCCCTTTCAGCATGACCTGTCCTGGAAATAAACAAGACATTACCTTCAACTTAAAAATGATTTCATTCCCAGGAAACAGGCTGTCTGCTCGTTCCATCCAATACTGAGAAGTAAAAAAAAGAGAGAAGGAGAGCTTTTTATTCTCCTAAGGGCATTGGAGCCAACAAGGCAGTTTACCTGGTGCAGCAGTAATTTCTCCATTATCTTATTATTTCAGATTATATCAAATAAATTTGCTAATTTTTTTTCCTCTTTCCAGTTGATTTATGGCAACTTGAATTTTAAACTAGAATAAAAATAAGCCTAAAAACTCAAAGCTTTAACTAAATTCATACTCAGTTCACTTAAGGCTTAGCCAAAACAATTCATTACCAAACCATCAGTTACAGACAGAAATGGATAGGATACTGATATCATGTGGTGTAATTTTATTGCACAAGCATTCAAAATGTTAAACTTTTGTTAAAACACCATCTCTTTATAACTCTGGAAACATTTAAATTAAGGTGCAAGAATGTAAAATGATCTAGTAAACAAGGCAATATGAGACATTCACTTTTACAGAAGTTAGATTAGTGTTGCATTTTTTTTTTTTTTTTGATTGGCGACACCAACTAAACAAAAATCTTTTCCTGTTGTGATCAGGTTTTAGTCAGAAAGAGAAATGGTTCGGTACAATGTTTATGCTGTCTGCTTCTACTTTTGAGAGTGATCCAGTGGATCACAAATATCATTCCATGTTTTACCTGTTCACCTTTGCTTGCTTTTGCCAAATCAAAATCTCGACAAGCTAGTCAAACTGGTGCTGGAATGTCGTGACTGTCTCCATCTCAGCCATCAGAAGTGGAAAACACGTAATCAGTTTTTTGTGTGCTGATAAACACAGAGTGGAGCATTTCTCCAAACCAAAATGGTGAGTAAGAGGCTAGAAATCTGCAGCTATATGGACAACTCCATTCTACAAGATGGTTTCAGAATATTCTGGACAAATTTTGGGCTAATAGAAGTAACAATCATTTGCCCCTTAAATGCTGTACTAACTACACAATAATAGATTGAACTGTACTCTTTTTTTTCTGTTTTGCTCAATCTGGTCACATGAGTAACGCAGACAGACAATCTTCAGGTAGATAAAAGCAAATTGAACAAATTTATTACCTTCATAGTTCCTGGCTCAGCCTTTATTTGGTATAAAAGTTCGCAGACTGAAATGTAATAATAGTAAACCATCATTCAAAAGATGAACAAAAATCTATAGTGCCCTCAGTGTGATGAATATGAAAACTGACAATATAAGACTAATAAACTTGAAAATTAAATTATATATTAAAAAATAAGTTCTGATATCCAAAAAGTACTTTCACCAGCAGCTGCATCAAGCCATTCTTATGCTGTATGCCAGGCATGTCAAACATGTGGCCCTTTACAAGCTCACCTGTGGCCTGCACAAAGGATACTAATTTGCAACAAAAATATTCTGCAATAAATTTTATTAAATGACTTCAATTAGTTGTAATGTGCGCAATTGGTTGTGTGTGGCCCTCATGACAACACATGTGACCCATGTGGGCCTCGGGGGACCCTCAGTTTGACATGCCTGCTGTATGCTACATGTATAATGTCTGATGGTTTTCAAGCATACCTACATGTTCAGCCACAATTGCAGCAGATTTTATGGAGTTCAGTTTCCATGCTTCTCTGATGGCTTTGGCCATCCAGCATGCACAGTGTTCTTATGGCTTCTTGAACTGGACCATTACTCCATTATCAGTATTCAGTGCCTTGATGAGTTCTAGTAGAGGCAGACTCTCCCCTTGTGGTCTCCCATGCTAAGTTGTCATGCAACCCCCTGGGATCATGTGCTTACATACCTGTTCTCCCAGCAAGGATACAGATCTGGAACCTCTGGAACTGAGGAAGCATACAACAACAACAACAACCCAGGTCAAAATTATCCCCCCCCCTTCCAGTAAAATTTGAACTCCAAGACTATGCATGTTTCAATTTTTTTTAACAACTTTGTTGTTGTTAGATGTCTTAGATAGGGATGTTAGCTGCAAAGTAATAATCAATTTAAGATGTTACATCAAGACAGCTGAATGATATTTTAGAGCCTTCACTTTATTTTACACTATTCTTAACAGATGTTTTACTCTACAAACTTGTTGTGCTCCTTGTAATGTTTGGTGAGAGGAAAGGTAGCAAAGAAACTAAACTTACTTTTTAAAACTATATCCTTCTGATTTTCATCCATTTGCAAGCTCCTATAAAATGACAAAAATGTATCTCATTAAGTAGTTCAAAAAAATGAAGCGTATAAAGTTGGACAGGATGTTCATGCCACCCCAACCATTAATGTTTAGACTGCTGACAATCTCATCAAGAAGTATTTCCTGCAAATCAATCAGGTTAATCAAGAATCTTTACTGCATAAGTCTCATTATTGATGGCAATGAGGAAACTTCTCAGTGTCCAATGTAATCTAAAATGTGATAAACAGCAAGTGTAGTTTGAGCAGCAGGTAAGACAAATAAAAACAGAGGTCAATCAAATAGAACAACTAAAACACTGATTTAAAATGTGCAGTACAGACTAGGTGTCCTTGTTAGACTTGCTGACAGTTTGCAAGGGTTGAAAGTGTTTTCCCCAGAAAGTATACATTTGATTTTGGAAATGAAGGATCTGAGTGATTAGCAAAAATTAAAATCCCTAGTATTCTGTACCAAAGATTATGCTGAAATCTAGTCAAGACATTTAAATTTAAATGTGAGAAATGCAGATTTTAAAGAACACATTGCTTGTAAATACCTCTTGTAACTTGTGAGCCTGAAGTATTAAAGCGAACATCTGCTCACCACCTCAAGAGTGCACAGGTAATCTAATCATTGAGTACATTAAATTTCCAGACTAAAACATTTATGTCCTAAACTGAGACACGACATAATTACGTGTCATCACAAACATCTTTGGCAAAGAAAGAAGGGTCTTTGTAAGATAGAAACAAAGTTTCAAGTTACCTCTAGTACAGAAATCAAGAAATTTAAAAACTGGTTTCATTCAATTTCAAAGCCATGATAAGAATCACAAATTTGCATTCACTAATCATTTTTCTAGTCCTATTAAGCAAAATGGATTCAAAACTTAAACAGCTTCACAATGGGAGAATAATAATAATTAAAAATAAGTCACTTGCTGCACACACCAAGATTAACTTACCTTTCATAAGAAGCAAGTGCTTTTTTGTAATCCTTCAATGCTTCACATATGTGTCCCATCAGCTTGTGGGCTTGAGCAACCGACTCACGGACACTAATGAAGGCTGTCAGATATCTACAAAAAAGGGAGTGTATTTGGTTAGTTATTAACTCTGAACAAATTAAAAAGTACATCTATGGAGCTCTTGCCCAAAAAAAAAAAGAATTTGTAAGATAAAGATCCAGAAAAACTAAGGATAAAATATCTTGCTAAATGCATCTATAAATTAGAGTTCAAACATAGGCATGTGCAAAAGCATTCACTGTTGTGCAGCACTAACAGGTAGACCTTCATTCCTTAAGTTAAATTACCAATCTTTCTAGTTCACTGGACCATCAATATTATTTTTCAAAAACTAAGTTAATTAAAACATTGATTTCTATAAATCTAAAGTGCTAGTAAAATGAAGTGGTGATTCATGTTTACAAGTTTTTCAATAACTAAAAACATCTTCATGGCCAGTTGTCAAAGTCTATTTTGAAATAAAAACAAGAAATTTCGGTAATAATATTCCTTAAAAACAATAGTTTCAAGGAAATTAATGAGTTCAAACTTCCTGCTTTGCAGAAAAGCACCACCATGGGTCTGCTGTCAAGAGACCACAGATGTTAGGGGGAAAACTGCAATCAATACTTTTTCTACAATAGCCAATAAAAGTTTCCATTCACTGAATGATATAAATATTTAATTGGTCATTTTTCATATGCATTGGATAAGATAGCAACTATGACATTGAAAACAGATGTTTTAATCTTACTTCGGGTCTTTGATAAAGCTAGGAAATAAAGTAGTGCCTAGCTAAAGTGTAAGACTAATAGAACAAATAGGAGAAACATCTGCTGTTTTACTACTGTGTACACAAATTTGAATCTTGTAAACAGTTTTGTTTTCAAATTAAAAGGCAGAATGATGTCCAAGACTTCCTTTTCAAAGATTCCTCAAAAAAAAATAAAATTTAAAAAAGAAAAAATTTGTTAATTAAGTGTCAGTATCTAAAACATTCAGATTTATAAAATGTTAGCAAGCAAAATTTTAGGGAAAAACTGCTTATTCCTGATATAGCATACCTACCCTTGCTTGATACAAGTACACACTAAATAAATTCTTTAGAAATATTCTTCTTTCTGCAACTTCCAACAAACAAATGTTGTAGTTAACAGCCATTTTTCAATTTTATTTAAATAACTATGCGAAGGAATGACCAAGTGTATAACAAAGTGAAATTTCAAAACTAGTATTTCATGTTGGCATGCATGTCTCTTTAGGCTCTTTTTTTTTTTTTTTTTAATTTGCCTAATATTCATGCAGTTGAACAGTTTTCTCTAACCAAACCAACCTCCAAGAGATTTTCACCGACAAATTTTTATCTACAAAGCAAACTTCATATCGTTAATGGCATAATTTTCCAGAATCTTTCCTGCGTAGAAAGAATCTATAGATATTGTCAATTTAAGACAAAGCATTTCAAGTGGTTCACCAAAATTTTAATCAATGCTGCACTCTGCTTAAGTAGAGAAGCGATGATCTCTCAAAAAAAGAAAACTAGCATTTAAGTGTAAAAAATGGCAGCACCAATATTACAAGCCTCAACAACTCACCAAACCTCAGTTTGCCCAGGTTGCAGCATACAGCTGTTGGAATCTCCTTTATCTCCCCTCCCCAACGTATTAATATCAATCATGGGTTCCAGTAGTTTTAAGATGGGAACATGCAGTTCAGACTTGGCAGTCTCAAGCTGATAAATGGCATGTCACAATATGTATTGTGGGTGCATTCAAATTATTACCCTTTTCTTGGCATGTACAATTAATGACTTGGTAATGCAGCCAGTGAAGAATGTGTTTTCGTAGTCATTAATTTGAAAATGTTGGATGGAGCCAGGTGTGGATTAAAGGAAGTGATACTTCCTGGCCCAACTGACAGTTGTGTCCTGTAACAAGATGAACTCTTGGTCAAATCAAACCTGGCCTCTTCTTACAAATTGCATCTTTTGCAAAATGATATGGAAGTACACTGTTCATTATCCTACTTTTTACCCAAAAACTCAAAATGAAAGGTGTGCCTTTTCATCCAAAAATGTTGCAGCAATAATTTTCTAAGCAGATGGTGCTTCCTCAAACTACTTAATATGTATTGGTGGACCAAAATCTCACCGTGTGATCTCGCTCATTTTTTACAACACTCAGCTCAGCGGAAACATTTAAATGTCTGGGCTCTTAAAACTTTTCAGTTCTTTTAGAACCCACTGTGCAGACATGGAGATCCAGATGGATTATTTCAGCGCTACCAAAATTCAACATAAACCACAACATTTGCTGTCATTTTTCATGCACCCAAGATGTTCAATATTGTCAGTGTTTACAACGGGCATAATTTTCTATGCGAGGGCATGATGGATTTCAGAAGAATTTCTCTCCTTAGTCAAAAATTGCAATTATCACTTCTTACTAATATTTACATTCTAGTATACATTGCTGCCACTAGAGGCATTACTATACAGAAACCAGCAGAGAAGTAGGTACCATATCTGTGCCTAGTGTTAGAAAATATATGTTGCATACACCCACTGCTATTTAACAAAAATTATAACTTTCCTTTTATCTACCCTTATGTGGAATTACTATAAACTAACTTCCAATTATTAGAATTTCCTTTTCAGTTTCATAAAAACTTCCAAGATGACAGATGTAGTTATTTAATAAGGAAAACAGACAAGTCAAATATTTCCATTGTGAAGTGTAGGTAATGAAAAGGAAAATGTATGTTTATTAAGATGCATCTTATGGTTTATAACAAGATTTGAATATTTCTATAATTTGATATTTCTATAACAACTCTAAAAAAGTATAACTTTTACGCAAAACATTGAGACAGAATCTTAAATTGAAAGAAAAAAATATATGCGCAAACTGTTTTTTCAAGCAGATTGCAAAAATAACTAAGAAGGTACAAAGCACCTAGCTTCAACAATATTACAGATAGTCTTACCTCTGAGCAATCTCATGCTCTCCTACACTGTGATACAGTCTGGCTATTTGGTAACCTCTGCCATTACGCTGAAGAGAGAAAGGACTCCATTAGGCAAATAAATAATGTTGTACACATGAACTTTAACTGTTTTGCTGCTAAGTTTTCTCAATGTATAGCATATAAAAGTAGTTTTCTACATAACATTACACTGTAAAATGACCATTTAACAAAACAAAGTGGCTGCTTTACAATAAGTTCGGCAGGCCACAGAGTGCTGGACCTGAGGCAGCAAAACAGTTAAAATAAACTTGCTAACTCCTTCCATCAATTTAGATGATAGAATGTCAGCAGCATTTTCAGCCAAGGTTCCTGTGCAGTTTGGAAAACTTTTTTTAAACCAATATAGTATTGTTAAAAAATTCTTTATAGCTAAGATGGGATGCTAGTTTTGATTTCTAATTTTGCCCTTTAACTCAGAATTAGACTAAAAGCTATCGATGTATCAGTTTTCTTTTTCATTAAATGACAGTTTTTCTAACAGTGAAAAAGGCAGATCTGAAATAAGCGAAATTTCTATCCAAACACCAATTAAGTAAATTTGGGACAAAATTTGTTAAATTTCGAGATCAATATATTGTCTGATCTTATTTTCCCTGGAATTTTGCCATTTTTGTGGGTACCTAGAATCATTTAAGTAGTTTCCTTCCTACAAATGCTTAGGATAAGCATCAAGTCTTTTTGTGTCAGTAAAACAAACATACACCAAGGTTCCAAGTTGTGCATATGGAATAACTACTTTTTAATGCATAAAAAGTTTTTAAAACCTTTTCTTTTATACACCAGATAAGGACAGTACGATGTTACCTAGAGTACAAACTAGCTTCATAACATAAGAGATTGCAAATAAATTTGTTATTCTAATAAACTATATGCAAACGAAATGACATTAACAATAAATCAAAGTCCAAAAATCTGATTATTTTAAATATCATTAAGACTTTCAAAATATGAGTTTGCCAAGGTCAAAACCCCAATGAAGTTTCCTCACCATTATCTCGTTTAGGTATCAAACTCAATGGCATGAAAAACCCTTTTCATTTCTTTCCATTAAAGATCTAAATGAAGTCAGTCAACCAAGTCATCACCACCCTGCTCTAATCCAACTCACTGAAAGGAACTTATTTTCTTCTTCTTCTTATAAAGGAATGATGCATGCTATGTACTGCAATTTTAACACTTCTGTGAAACGGGTGGGAGTTCGTTGGGGGTCTCCGGGTTTTTATGGAATGGAAATAAAGGCAATCTAACACACACATTCCTAAATGAAGAAATGCCTCCCTTTCCGACACCAGGGCCCCCACAAAGTCATAGTCAAAAACATAGTCGCTAAGTTAGACAGGTGTGAGAGATTCTCACAGGAATGGCAACCTTTCCATCGGCACTTTTACCTACGAGTAACTCCCCTCCCCCCCCCACACACAGTACTCACAGCCAGTCCACCGTGCCTAAGATATCCAAATGTACCTGTACGTTCTACAAGGTAACTTATTAATACGAGAGTAAAACAGGTAGAATCTGTCCCTTCGACTGTTTGTTTGTACGATATCGAAACACGGTATTGAAGCCTTTTACTGGAGACTGAGCGACACCCGGGTTCGGATATCGAGATCAGCTCCAGAGCAGAGCAGGGTAATGGTGTAATAACGACAAGCCAACCTGTTCCCGTAACTTACCTGTTTATTGTTATTTCTTTTTTAATTCGAGAAGTTATTTGAATATTTTTGGGGGGGGAGGTCAGGTAGTAAAACAGGAAAAAAATGAATAGGGAGGGGGGAGATGGAAGTAATTAAGCCAAATATGCGTCAGTCAATTCAATTGCGCACAGATTTATTGTTAGGTGACAGACAGACAGACAGACAGGTGTAATACAGTTTGGTGAGGGTCGGGGTTAGCCATTCGCGACATCGCTGGAGGTGAATTAAACAAAGGTATATTAAAGAATAAGAGAAGAGAAGGGGAGGGGAGGGCGGCCCAGGACGAGAACCGGCTGGGGGCGGACATACCTGGTGGAACAACAAAGGGAGGAGGGCGACGGACCGTGACGGGGAGGGATGGAGGGGGACCTCCTCTCTCTCCTCACCCGGACTCACCTCCTTTTCGTCCTTTATTCTCCTCAGAACGTCCGCGGCGTGACGATCCACCTCCTGCTTGTTCCTGAACATCTCGGGGGGGCGGGTATCGCCTGGAATACTCGAACGTGCGAAGGATCTTCAGTCAGGACTCACCTCAAGTACCATTCCCCGTTCGCTCGCCGACGGGAAGTGACGTCGTAACTGGAGCCGTGCGGCTCTCACGACATCGATCCAACCCCCCCCCTACCACCCTCTTTTTTAAATTTTTTTATAAAAACCGTTCAATCACTGATCGAACTTTGATTTGTTTGTTTGTTTTTTTTTTAAAATATAATTTTTCTGTTTTTTTTTTTTTTTTTAAAAATTAATATATTATAATATTTTAACAAAGTTGTATAATGTCGCTTAATGAACACATTTGTAACGCGCCATCCGATTGGTCCTTATTATGTTTGTCTTGAATTGAAGTTAAGCCAAAATATGGAATCGCACGGAGGAGGGGGGGGTTATTTTTTTTATTTTATTATTATTATTTTTTTTTTCTTTATAATCGGTGGGACAGTTGAGGCGATTCCCGATTATTATTTATTTTATTTTTTTTTTTTAATAACGTAAACGTTCTGCTACCCAGACGGGTGTGTGTTGTTGTTTTTTGTTGTTTGCATCCGTGTTTATCGGATTTCCTTTGACCAATCGCGAGAGGGTTCTCATCGGCTGTTAGGCGGCTCGTACGTCGGGCTAAAAAAAAAAAAAAAAAACAAAAACAAAAAAAAAAAAAGTGAAGAAGAAGAAGAGGGAGGAGGAGGAGGAGGAAGAAAAGAAAAGAAGGAAAAGTCCCATGGGAATCGGGGGGATGGAGGAGGAAAGGCTCTGCTGCGGAGACGGCTGCTTCGTCGTAAACGTGCGGAATGGTTCGGACTAGGCGGCACCACGTTCCGTTTTTGTTGCCACCGCTAAGAATTCTCTCGGAGGAGGAGGAGGAGGAGGAGGCTGTGATTTGATTCATTCTCAGCAGCAGCAGCAGCAGCAGCCAGGGAGGAGGAGGAGGAGGAGTAGAAAGAAGGTCGGTGCAGACCTGCACACACACAGAGGGGGAGAGGAGGAAGCGACCAACACGAGAGGCGGAGCGGAGCGGACCGACCGATGCCGGAGCGGACAAGGCGAGGAGGAATCGCTTAGAAGCCGAGGAGGAGGAGGAGGAGGAGGATGGAAGTGGATCCACCGCCGCCAGCTTCCACGGCGGCGACGACCTCTTTGAAGCGGTCCAACAGTGCACCCATGATTAATGTGCTCGCCACCTCGACGGTGGAGACCAGGTGAGGGACGACGCGCTCTCTTATCGCTAGACAGAGAGAGAGAGAGAGGAGTAAAATGGAGAATGGCAGACCATGTCTAGGTGTGCTGCCCCCCCCTCTCTCCTCTCTCTCTCTCTCTCGTCGGATGTAGTGTTTAACGCGGTGATGTGGTGGTGCGACTAAGAGTACAAATTGCCGCGACTGGTCTCCTTGCATTTTTGTTCCCATCCCCCCGAGACGCTGGAGAAAACAGTAAAGGGCTCGAGAGAGAACTACGATAACTGTAGTTATCAGTAGTACCCAGGTGTCCGAGAGAGAGAGAGAGAGAGAGAGACCTAAACTTGTACGTGCGCATCTTCCGAGCACGAGTTGTTTTTTTGTTTAATTGAGAGATTCGAACCCCTTAAATTGTTTCCTAGTTTTATGGCAGTATGGTGCCCTTTATAAATATTAACCCTTTGTTTGCTACTATGAATGGCAAACACACAAATCAACCTCCCCTCTCTCTCTCTCTCTCTGGATGCTTCTTGGCAGTTAAATGGTGTTGCATCACAGGTTTCTAGGTGAGAAAACTTGTTTTGCAGAGGTTCTTAGACTTGAAGCGAAACGGTTAACTGGTGTGGATGATTCCACTTGGTGTGAGATACAGGTGACTACAAAATCACTGTGGAGTATATTTTAAAATTATGAGCTTGTTTTCCATTTGAACAGTCTTAAGCTTTCTATAAATTTAAGTCCTTCCTAGTGAACTTTCAAATTACATATTAAGCTACTTTTCATTCAATTAAAAAAAAAAAATAGTTTGCTGATAATTTAGAAGTGTTTCCACACAATGAAGTCTTGGATTTTTTCCCTCTGGTTTTAAATTGAACCACTGTTTTAGGATCAGTATCATAAACTTTCATGCTATATTGGCACTTGACTTTTTTGCCAAGATCTGGTATTGTTGAGCATTTGGATTGTATATCATTCCGTTGTCAGTGAATGGAAACTTGGTTCAAATTCCAAGTGCTCCTGGTTTAATATCCAAATGTCGTAAAAACTTTTTTTGTAATTGCAGTTTCTAAATGAGTTGGATCTCTTAATATTCATTGTTAAATTCAAATTAACTTTTAGAGACTTTTCTGCACGCAAACATGATGGGGGTTTTCTTTTTTTCTCTCTCTCTCTCTCCTCTGGACTAGAGCTGGATGTACATAAACTGATTACACATTTTTGATACTGCAGCTGGATACAAGTTTCTCAAGGTTGAAAGTATTGGGAATCTCCAGAAAACAGTGGAAGTAAATAATAAATATGATTTCTAAGACAAAAGAATACATTTTGATATTTTAATAAGGAATTAAGGCATCCAAGGGTTAAAAAAAATTATTGCAAACTAAAAGTGTTTTGATTTGGGAAGTGGGCTGCTTCAAGGGATTATGAGCATAATCTGTATAATTTTAATAATGTATGAATTGCATCTACATTGTTCAGAATTTGCACCAATCCTCCTATGACATTTAAAATCTTAAAAAAAAAATAAAAAAAATTGCCATGGGGGTTATAATTGGCATTTGACTTGGTTGGTCAGACTATTACTAGCAGGGAGTGAGAAAACAATGAAATAGGATGCTTGCTCCTACCCTTTAAGATTATATCACCATCTTTTAGGAAGACCATAAAAATAATATTCTGAAAAATTGAGGACCATTGAGCAAACAAGTAGCCCAACAAATCATTGCTATTACTTATAGAAAACTATGTCAGAAGACTGTTTTTATTTCTGTCTGTAATCATTTTGATTTGTATGGATTTCCAAGGTGGGTGAGAAATCTGATTTAAATGGTAGCATAATGGCTTGCTATGTAAAAGTATTAGTATATCAACAACAGGCCAAAATTATGTGAACCACATTCTGCAGTTTCTGTCATAAACAAATATCTCTCTACATCTGCACAAGTGGCTTTAAACTAAGTCTGGAATCTAGGCAGTGGTCAAAAGCTGCACATACTTTGACCAGATTACATGAGAACTTGATGTGCTCCTACCATAAATGCTTTCTTGCTGAATGGACCAGCATCTAGTACCATGGTCATTCACCTGATTGCTCAGGGTAAAAGGTGCCATGCATTTATTAAAGCACAAAAATGGATGTATCTCTAATAATGAAAATAAGTTTTTTTTATAAGAATATTCTAACAGCATATATGAAAAATTGCATTCTTTGGATACCTTTTATTTGTTAGTACACATTGCATATGAAAGTCTGTGGGTATGTGTGTGAGAGAGAGAGAGAGAGAACAGCTTAAAAACTGTTTTCATCCTATTTTTGTTCTAGCCCCATGCTCTTCAAACAGACAGAGTTGATGAGGACCAGACGATTCAGCTCCAGCAACATGTCTCTCTACTCTTCCCCCGTTAATGTAAGTATGCTATTGATGCTGCAACCTGTGTTGTAAAGGCTCCTTCCCATAATGACTGATTTCTAGGCCAATCAAGTCACTTGTCTGAAAAATTCAAAACTTGTACATCAAATTGCTTGGGAATTGATGCATTTTTGAAACTGAAACCTGGGATGTTGGCTGGGTGGAGGAAGGGATGATTTTGTATTTAATGTTTGCCTTCTGGAGGAACTCAAATTTTATCCAAAGGAAATGAGAGGAATTTTTTTTATTGAAATCAGCTGGAGTTTTTTTTTTGTGTTGGCTCTTCATGCACACACACACACTGCACACAATTTGAAGTTACATTCCATCTTGGTGATGGAGTGGGTGTTAGAAGTATTAAGATGTATGGTGTGTCTGTGTTTTAGTCTCATTGCCAATCTCTCTAATCTGGCCGCAGGTGTTTTGGTTGGGGTATAGAAGCATGTAACACAAAAGTAAGTTTTTTTTTATTATTATTAAATAATTTATTGGCTAAAAATAAAGAATCTCTTGACTTTTAGTTTATAGTAAATGTTTTGTGGCTTTATATAACTATGCACTGTGTAGAATTTGTTATGTTTATGAATTATGTAATGTTAAAACTAATTACTGCTTAACTCTTTCCATTTTTTCTTATTTATCTTTTAACATGTAACACATTTTCTTCATTGGCACCAGATTTGATTATATTTTGTTATTGCTCTAGCCTGACTAATTCTAAAGAAAGTATTATGGGGCTGAGTCTAGGGATTTTCTTTTGTTCTGCATCATTTCCTACATATGTTTTCTGTCTGGGCATCTGTTTTTTCTCATTACCTTTAGCATTGGGATAAGTGAGGTGTGGGAATGTGTATCACAGAACACCTTTGTGGAATAAAAAAAAATAGTTGTAACTGATAAAATTCTCCCTCAAAGGTTTTAACAGACAGATTTATATTAAGGGATAGTGCACAGATCAGTAACTCGATGAATGTACAGCTGTGGGAGCTGCTGTGTAATTGGTCATCAAACTGTTTAGGTATGCAGCTCTCACTGATTGATCTGTAGGTTTATTTGGTATGCATTGTTGGTCATGGTGGCAGCCAAACATGGTTTCTCCCCATCTCTGAAAGAGTTATAGCAGGATCTTTCGATAAGGTAGTTAAATTTGGTGAGTAATTTTCTCCTGGCCATGCCTTTTGATGTCTCAACTTTTTCCACCTGGACCCAAGTCCTAGCTTAAGGTTATCAGGTACACAGTGGCCATGATATAAACAGTTCAAAACAGTTACATTTCAGCTTTGCTAAAGTAAAATAGCAGTAGAGTGATGCAAACAATGCACTTAATTCTTTAAAATACTATATTTGTGGGAGAAAAAAAGATCTTTGCTTTGCAGTCAGTTTTTGTTTTCTTTTCCTAATCAGTTGCTCAAAAGCATTTCTGATCAAATGATTCTCATTCCCAGTTGTCTGGTAGTTCAGTAAGGTAAGTTAACTTTGTCTCAAAACTTGTAAATGGTGCTGCAGACAGAGACCATGGATTGAAAAAAAAAAAAGAAAAAAGATTTAGGGTCCTCAGGAAGAGGGATTATGTACTGTGATTAGCTGATCTTTACCTCACTTCAGGGGTTATTCAGAGCAAGGGTGTAAATTAGCTGTGAACCAGATAAAGAAAGTGCACATGGCCTCAATTTGAAGTAACCATATATTCGACCTCATTGACAAGAGGCCCGTTTATAGCTGACTATAATGGTGGCTTATCTATATTTTAAAAAAAAATATTTTATTATTTTGAGAGATGGGAACTTTTAAAAGATCCTGCTGCTTTAAAAGTCTGTAGTTTTGTTTTATTTAAATTTGGAAACTACCTATTCACCACCAGGTTGATTTGCTTTCTTACCTGAAATATTTAAGGGGGAGTAACCTGTAATTCCAGATAGCTGTAGCTATTTGTGAAAACCAGGACAAGAGTCAAACTAACTGATGGTCATACATCAGTTGCTTAATGTTTACAGGATACTATTACTTTATATTGCTAGGGCAAAGATTTCAGGAGGTTGGTCCAGCTGCTTCCTGATGGAGTACATGGGATGGTGGGAGGAGGGTTGGTTGCTATTTCCCAGTTCAAACAGGAACTTGAGAATAGCAGATAAACCTGCGTACACTGTCTTCACATTAAATTGAGGGTCAGGAAGAAGTTTTTCCTATGCTGTTTCTATCCTGGATCCCCACTTTAAATCAAAATTCAAGCCTTTGAAGCATTAAATGTTTTTATAAATATAGTGCTGCTGTATCAAAAATGATTTTTCCTGGATAATATCAATATTTAAAGGGTTAAAATCTTTTTGTGTGTGTGGGGCTCAGTACCTGTCGTGATCCGACTCAGTTTGTCCATGTTGGCTTCATCCTACAGTCAAATGGGGTTTCTAGCAAAGGCTTTTTGTGTGCTTGTGGATGCCCAACTCCTAGCTCATTGCTGTCAGGTGACCTCAAGACCTTCAGGTAGAAAGAAAGTATTAGACACAAGATTTTAGTTGGTCAGGCTTGTTTCCAAGCTGATATATAATATTAACTTCTCACTCATTTCTTAGTGTATCTTCACTACCTGGGAATTCTTTACATATTCTGGCAGTGATTAAAGTTAATAATGGATACTATAGGTAGTTTGTTAGAGGGCAGGGCATTTCTTCCTTTTTGTTTTCAAGTTTAAAATGTGAAAAAAATTATTGTGATAAGAATAGTTGCTGGTGTATTTTCTGGATAAATTGAATACCACATTGGTGGGGAAAATGTACATTATTTTAAATTTGAAATAACCTATTAAATGAATACACGTGGATATTAAAATATTTTGCACTGGTTCGGTCTTTTAGAGGATAACACATCCAACGAGTTCTCTCTCATTTTTTTTTAAATCTCAGACTCCCATCAAGCCATCGGATAGAATTAACCAGATCAAAAGGGAGGAGAGTCATATAGCTAATAGAGAAACAGAACATGAACGGTAAGAACTTTCCATTCACTTGTTGCACAGATTTTATGTTTCCAAAAGTGTTTACCAGCTTTCGAGCTGAGATAATCAGTAGTAGGCAAAAAAAAAAGCTTATTTAAAAAAGACGACAAAAAAAATTGTATTGAAGTTTCTATGGTATTCTGCCCGGCAGCAGCAGCAGATCAGACAAAAAGATGCAGAGAAGGAGAATTTGTTCAAATTGATTGGTGTCAAAGTATTACAGACTGAAACACTGCTACCTGTGTTGGCACATTTTTTAAATTATTCTCTGCATTTTCATTATGATTAATTAGCTTAATCTATTGTTGAAAACAGTTATGAAAAATGATACATAGCAATTTTTTCAAATACTTTTGAATATTTTAAACTAATTTTTTTTTTTAATCTTTATTTTCTTATAGCTGAAAATGTGAAAGTATTGGACTTGAGCAAACAAGGTTAAATTATGTAGGAAATGTACTTGTCTCCTACTAGTCTTTCAGCTTGATTTTGCATTTTTTCACAGTATCAGATAGCGCAGTAATGAAACATGGATGTTGTCTGCTTGTGTTTTTGATTATTTCTACTCATTAATGTTTTTTTCTTTATCAGGGAAGTGAGAAATGCTATTAACATGTCAAGTTCTTTGGAAGAATTTTCTTTGGTAAGATCTCTCATTTTTTTAAAAAATCTTCATCAAAATTATCTGTATGGACTTGCTTGATGTTTGTCTATCTTGATCTGATATAGTGCTGCTGGTAGACATACTACAGCCTGGTATGTCTGCATGAGCACATGTACGTGTCATTTTCTCTCTCAACTGCGGGGGAGGGTTAACATTACTACAATAATTGGGTGGCAGGGTGGCTGAGTGGTTGGTTTACTGGACTTACGGCTAAGGCCTGAATTCAGTTCTTAGCCTGCTTAGATTTTTGTATCTCTGGTATGGTTCTTCTGGGTGCTCAGGTTTCCTCATACCATCTAAATATGATGAGTTCTGCAGATAACCTAATGAACAGCCTTTCCAGAACTCCTGTGCTAGTCATATTATATAGATTTTTACTCACTGATCTTCCATGTTATCGTCAGTAGAAGTTTACTATAGCATGTAGCTTTTGTGAACAAGAAAAATTCAATAATAGATTCAATATTTTTTTTATTTTTAAGTCAATAAGTTTTCCACCTCACTTCCTCACCTTTGGTTGGTCTTCATTTTGTTTTTCTAATGGAGGAAACCCACATAGGACAGGTTGGTAGGGAATGGGCACAACTACGCTATTCAAGGAGAACTAAATCTGTCATCATGACCACTGATCATGCTACACAACCTGCCCCCTCCCAACTAACCTGTGCTGTGAACTATTCCTAATCTACATTATACACTGCTTTTCATGCTGATTGTAGAGAAGCTCGTTCCATTATTACTAAAGTATGTTTTGTTTTTTTTTATGTACAAATGTTTTATCTGTATAATGATTTTAAAAAATTTTTTTCCCCCTAGAACGCAGAATAGAAAAATATTTTACATTTCTGCTATTTTGGTAAAGTATGATATATAGATACTGTGCAGATAACAATCTGATAATGTATTTAGATCAGAGTGAGAGGACCTGGGTTCATTTCACAGGTGGATTGGGCAAAACCTTAGAAAAGTTTCCTTACTCCAATTTGCTGCTGTTTACCTAGCAGTGAGTAGGTACCCAGTTGTTTGCCAATTGGCAGATTATGTTCTTCTGTTGTGCATGGTAGATTGTCTGCTCCTTTAGGATCTTTCTTGACACCAGGTTACACTCTGTACAACCATGGGTGTTGTGTAGCCAGCAGCTCCTACCTACAATATAAACAAACTCATGCACACAGGTGTGTGTGTGTGTGTGTGTAACAAGGAGTCATAATTTTTTGTCATTCTTCTGAAACAAGTGGAGAAGGGTTGTGAGTATACATGAAATCTGAAACAAACTTCTATCTGTAGGTTGTTAAAAGAATGCTCCCACAATGCAATGCAAGGAAAGCTGTTAAATTACTCAGTGCTGAGGCTCAGAAAGATGTCTACAAAAGAAAAACAAACACTACTGAAACAGTGGTAAAACTAGTAAATAAGCACATTATTTTGAATTATAACTGTTTTCAATTGAATAAAACCACACTTAGGCAAAAAATTACAAAACAAAAGAATACCACAGAGTATAAAAATGCAGATTTAACTCCTGTATACAATCTAGTTGCATTTGCATTCAACTGCCCTTCAGATCTGTATTACTGAACACTGGTTGAGCAGTTGGGAGCTGTGACATAGGACCTCCCTTATTAACATAGCCCTTTGTATTGACAAATATATTTATCACTCCAATGTTTTGTGTTATGAGTAGGTGGACTAAATATACAGCTATTTCAAAACAAATATTAGTGCTTCTAGGCTGAGGTGCATGCAGGGTGGTATAAGAAAGGTAAAAACGACATGGTGTATGGAGTTAAGAAAAAAAAGATCAAAGGTACAGAAATTTTATTTTCATTCAAAACTGAATTCAGTGTCTTGTCAGTATAGATTCTCAGATTAGCAAAATGAAATCTGAACAAGAAATGATCAGTATCTGGACTTGGTTCAAACCAAGTTTGTGATTTAATTTAAGAAAAATGTAATTTAACAGAGCTGAGTTTGCTTTGCCAGATACATGAACATGCATGTACCTCTCTTTGTTACACTTGGTGCTCCCTAGGTAGGTGGCCTGACAGCCAAAACCGAACTACACAGCATGTGCTCTGTCCTGGAAAGGAACTGGAAGTGTGCCAGTGTTGATAATGAAAATTTAAATTTTATAAAGAAAGTAAAGCGCAGGCCTTAATTAAAGACCCCTTTAAATGAAGTGAATGGAAACCCCAGTAAGTAACTGGCAAGTGAATAATCTGTTTTTGCAACACCATGTTAGGTATTTGAGGTAGATATAAAGTACCTGCAAGACTAAGAATCTTTGTATGCAGCCTCACTTTAATAAAAAGAATTTTTTTGTTTTAGTTTTTTTTAAGATCATCTTACACACAATATTTACTTTTGTTGTTTTATTATCTGAACATCTTTTAGTGCATCTCTCATGGTAGAAAAGGGAGTGGAATTTTCTTTTCTTTTAACAAAAATGGGAAGTAATTTGTCTAGACGTGATGCTGGTGTACTAATGTTAGACTTTTATTTTCTTTTCTGAAACAGGATGAGCCGATGGTTCCCGAACGTCGTCAGCGATCACACAGTGAGTCATTGTATATTGTGACGCCACCTAGTGTTGTGTGTGGCTCTCCATCACCAACTAGGCCAGGGAAGGTAAGTAAAGACTGTACCATACTGACTGATCACAGGATACTTCGAGGTCCTCCTAGAATATCCCCTTTCCTTTGTCGTTAGTTTACTTTCTGATAGAAATGACTGTTAATTCTGGGTTTCTCAAGTGAATGTCTAATGCAGAAACCAGCAAACAATAGCTTTTATAATCTTACAAAATAGGAATATATTTCAAATGCACGTTTTAGAGAAACATTTTTAATTTAAATTTTAAAAGAAAATAATAAATTAGAAATTTTCTGTTTGTTTTTGTGGTTGCCTGAATGAGTTTTTCTATTTTTTTTTTTTTAAAAAAGAAAGAACATTGAGGTAAAGCAGCAAGGAAAATCTTGGCTAGTTAATAGTTAAACTGATAAAATGTGCAAGTGGAAATCAAAATTCTTCCCCATTTTTAGAGTTAATGTACCTTGTATACATCATCCCTTCATTATATAGAGGATATTCATTTTTTGTTAAGCTTATGATTTTTAGTCTCATTTTCAAAGTCATTTATTTCCTGGTGAACGGGGAAAGAAATTAGCCTTAAATATTTCATGAGCTGGGATTCTTTGTCAGAAATAAATGCAAGCAAAAATTTGCACTTCAAATGCTGTTAGGCCCGCCACAAAGGCTTTACATCACTTATAATTGTTTATAGGAACATTGAAGTTTATGCAAATCTGACACGTCACCACTATTTATGATTTGGTTTCGGTGCTAAAATGACTAATCACTTAATAGTTGAACATTCTCAAATTGATACTTCAGACCTCTATCTTGTGCTTTAAGCTCTTCGGAAGTGAGACTAGAAAAACCAGTAACATGAGACCCCTATACAGTGCAGTATTCTGCACAACCTTGACGTACAACAGAACACTATTCAGCATGATGACACAC
This sequence comes from Nautilus pompilius, assembly GCA_018389105.1. Lineage (NCBI taxonomy): Eukaryota > Metazoa > Mollusca > Cephalopoda > Nautilida > Nautilidae > Nautilus > Nautilus pompilius. The sequence continues at coordinate 115,022 of JACATO010000630.1, read as the reverse complement.
GTGAAGTTTGTGGTCTTCTTCACAGGAGAGCACGGTATGTCCCACATGTTTAAGAAGTTTTGTTTGAATTTACCAGAGTTTCCTTGAAATAATTGATATAGGTAAGTTGTTACAAGTCTGGTTGAACAATTGTCTAGGGTTTCTCTCCCTTTTTTTAAAATTTGTGGTCCACGAGGTAGTTGCTTATGGTCAATTAATGCGATTTTTTTTTTTTTCCAATGCAAACAAAAAACACAATTTAAAGCTTTAATTAGTGATTTAAAAAAAAAATTCTGTTTATAGATATTGTATTTGTTTATTGTTTGAAGTTTTATGGCAGTACTATTTGATTCTTGGTCTAGTGTTCTGTCCACATGCCTTGTCTTTAAAGTCCAAGCAACGAGATGTAGCACAAATATAAAGTTCAATGCCATTTACATGTGTTACTGAAGTTGTTCCCCTTTAGTGCTCAGAAAATTCAGCATCTCACTTAGTCACCAAACAGTCCTGCTTGCTCAAAGCATCAAATGAAAAAATTAGAGATAGTAAAATTGCACCACTGAATAAACCAACTTAGCTACTATGGTACTCTCTTCAAGCAGCCATAAAATCAATTTTGAAAATAAGTTGATGGAAATGGTGATTTAGACCTTCATTTAATTTGCAGTTCAATGACAGGGTAACAAACATCAAGGATAGATTTGTAGTGGCGCCATCTAGCTTCCTGGATTGCATGCGGCTACTTTAGTCACTGAATTAGGTTGACTTGATTGGCCGGGCCAGTAAATCATTGTATATGATGCATCTTCTGCTGATATGATGTAATTTATTAAAATCCGTTTGTATGGAAAGTCATCCTTTTATAGCTATATCTGTTGAGGATGCCTGTGTTAATTGTTTGTTTTGTGTTGCCTTTCAGCAATGCTTCTCACCATCAATGCAGATACCTATCAAAACCAACTCTTTTACTCCAAGCCCCAGTGTGAGCCCTACCACAAAAACATTTTTAAGGTTAGTATGCATTTTTCTTTGTTTTTTCTTTTGTTAGTATTAGTTCTGCTTGTCCCAAAAAAAAAAAAAAAAATCCAAAATAGCCATGCTCAAGACCTTTGTTGTCAGTCAGGTCAATTTTGGGATGCGCAAGTTGGGTCTTTTGGTTGCATCTTTATTCTGTGTAAAACAGGTGGCTTGTCAAAGAGAAAGTTCAAACAGGGGGCTTGTGTGTATTTGAGTGTTTAGCAGTAAGGCCTAAATCATTTCAGGTTCAGTAAGAAGACTCGTACTGATTAAGGCTTTCAGTGTTTTGATAACCTTGCAAAATGTGGCTCAACTGTTGAGAGGTATGATGTAGAATTACACAGTGGATCACCATCAGACCTGTCTGTTTGCAAGTTTTACTCAGTCAAATATTTACCTTCAACATTGTTTTTTTTTTTATCACAGATTTTGTTTTGTAATTTCAGAAGCATGAGCCCCATTGCCATGAGACACAGTCCTATTGGAAAACGGAAGTGTAAGTGTCTTCTAGCTTGCGAGGACAACATTCCTACGTCTACAACAAACATAAACATACTAGTCAGCAACATGCAGGATTTCCCACCACACGCGTTTGGTTAGCTCTTAAGGTCAGTTAACCATCTTTATATACCAGTGTTGGGCAGTCTTAATAAACCCAAGCTTATAGTGACTGAATTAAAGTGAAAGAATATTAATATTCCAGATATTTTCAGTTAGAATGTTTTTTTGTTTTCAACCATTAAAGAGTGCAGAAAAATTTTTTGTTAAATGACCTATTTTCTATTTCATACGTTTAAGGGATAGGGAGCATGATTAGTAGCCAGTTTGTATTCATCCATCTTTCTTCTCTCTCTCTCTCTCTCTCAATAGTGGATGAAGGACCTGACAAATTTGAGGGCTACCTAAGTCCACCAAAGCGACTCAATGCAGGATCCTCACCTCCAATTAGAATCCTCACTCACCACCATCCCAACAGATAGTAAGTATTATTAATCTGCTCACTTTTCAGTGTCCCATCATCTGGAGGTACTTCTATAGAATACACCCAAACCACAGCCTAGGATCATTTTTCTCTAAAGACCGGTGTACAGTTTGTTACAAATGCACTTTTGACATCTTTTATTTCAAATTCTAAAAAAACAAAGTAAAATTAGTTTGTAGGAATCAGATAAAAAGCATTTACTTGAATCATCTTTCACTGGCAAAAAAAAGTGTACTACTGATTTTTGCTGTTGAGCTGATTTAATTTAATTTGTAACTATAAAAGTTTGTTTTTTTTTTTAAAAATAATTTATCTATATCAATAATTTTAAGAGAATTTCATTTCTACAATTTTATTTAAACTCTGAATACTTCTTAAACGTGTGTCAAGAAAGCACAAGCAGCAATGGATTCTCTTTCCACTCTCACTTCAAAAGAGTTATGAACAAGATGGTTCTTTGTAAAGCACTGATGTGAGAGTAGTTTTATCATTAGGGAAACTAAAGTTAAAACTGTGATGGGAAGAAGATTTAGCAAATTCCCTTGGCAAAATTTCATTTATAGTTTCAGGAATGATTGGGTTTCCCGTTTAGTTTTAAAAATTGGTTTAGTGACAGACTGGATGTTGTTGTTGTTTGTTGATATCATCTCCAACTTTGGTTTCTTGTCCACAGCAATGTGCTCCTAAGTGGCATGGAAGGAGGCAGTCCTGACCAGACTCTGCTTCATGGCTCAGGAGGTGTATCAGATGCTCTCCACCAGAAACAGCCAGCATTCAGCTTCATTCCGGTCAGGGATTCCAGGGAAATGCAGGCTACTGACTCAGAAACATTGGACATGACTGAATCAACAGACATGTCAGAGAATACAGAACACATTTTCCATGCAATGGAAACGCCGGGTTTTACTCCAGTCAAGCAAGCACCTGTGTGACAGGGAAGACTCAGAATTTATTTATTTATTTATTTTTTATTACTATTATCTTCTTTTTTCCTTAAGCTTAGCCAGAGATGGTATTGTTGATTGATTGCATTCAGTTATCTAGCTCTTCTACAACCAAGAGGAGACAAATTGTTATGTTTGTTGTTAAAGTAGCTGTAAAATTGCTACCCAGAGATATTTTTTAGAACATTGTACCTTTTGACAAGGTAATAGTTTTTAGTTTGTTTTGTCTTCACCCATAGAAGTCATTAATGTCATACATCTGATACCTCCCTGGTTGTATTTATCCACAAGAAAACCTTCAGATACTTCATTTATTTGCATTTTTCTAAAGAGAAGAAATTGTAACCAATTTAATTTTTAACTTATATCTGGAATGCAGTTAAGAAGTTTTGGTTTTCTTAGAATGTGGTGGACAGGGATTGCCTTTCAGTCTTGGAATATGTCAGTATGTTTAGTTCAGCAAAAAGGTATGGTTTTGTTTTATTGTTTACCAATGGCTCATGCAAAGCAGATTATAAACAGGTAGATTTATTGTCTAGTAGCTCATGCTGGTGACTTAGTGTCTTCTCCCACGCTGCTGTAATCTTTGGAAGTGGCTGAGCTATCTACAGAGTGATTTAAATTTCCACTTAAAAAATTTATATATATATATATATATATATATATAACAGTTCAATCTATTTGCAGCTTTGGACTTTGAATTGTAAACTAGAGATTTTATTGGAATGTGGGTAACTTCTAAATAGAAATTACAGTTTCAAATTAATCCGTAAAGCAAGATTTTCAAATATATTAGCACCAAAATTTTTAACCCTCTGTATACCACCTGGGGTGCAAATGTACCTCAACATCCTTCAAGAGTGTATTACTAAGCACCAGCTGGGCCATAGGGCTGTGACATTCAGTAAGTTCCTGCCTTAGCATAACCCTGTGTAATGGCTAATTTTTAGCTTTGCTCTGACTCCATGTGTTTTGCATTACAAATGCATAGACTACGTATACAGCCAGTTCAGTACAAATATTACCTGGTGTTTCTAAGCTGATTAGATGGCCTAAGTTTTAAAAACCGATGTGGTATATGGAGGGTCACTGATTAAAAAGAGACTAAAAGCTGTTGTTTTAAAGTAGAAAATGTTGATCTCGGGCTATGATGAAGCGAATCTCTACACTGAAATGGTGTACCCAACTAACTGTAATTTCCATCATTCATATAATTTAAAATATAAAAGAAAGAATTGGGGGGCGTTTTGAAAATTCTTCTATTGGTCTAACAAAGCAAATGCTGTATACAAATTCTTATTTTTTCAGAAGTATTAATTCTCAAATCTTTTGGAAACTTTTTGAAGTCACTTTATAACAGCAATAATTTTTAAAAAAAGGCTAAATCAGCCTAGAATGCAATGCAAATAAGCTGGTTTCTTTACAGATTGTCAAAAGAGGCACTGGATTTCAGTTTATTTACAATATAATCCTGCAGTTGTGCACCTATGACTTGCCCATGCAGGCAGTTATGCAGGAGGATGACAATCACCCAGATGAACCTCAGAGACTTTCCGGTGAAGGGGCTGTTCCTTTGAGTGACTATTTTCTCAGGTGGAGATTTGGCCACTTCATAGCAGAATTCCGCTTTTTTTAATTATTTTTTTAAGACAACCTTCCCACCTAATACTGACCCACAGAAAAGAAATTCCTAAAGTCTTGGTTTTTTTTTTTTGAGACGCGCAATTTTGTCAACTGTTTTAATTTTCTTATTTCTCAAAGGGGGCAAAAAAAAGAGCCGACAATACACATTACCACACAGAAATTCAAGGGGAGACCACTTTTTCAAGCTCCAAAACAATAGTGCAAATGGCTTGTTGAAGTGGAAGAGTATCAAAAAGCTTGCTTTTATTATTTTATACATAAATGTAAATAAATATTTAGAGTACTGTTCCATAGAAATGCCCACATTTCTGGATGGCAAGAAGATTTACGGCTGCTGTGAGAGTCACCTCGGTTTCTTCCTTAGACCACTGGTCAGTATTTGTCAAACCGGCTGTATGTTCAGTCATTGCATTTAACGAGGAAGTTACTGTGTGCTGAGTGAGACAGATTTGAAGGGTAGTGTAATCTTCTTCTTATCCCAAATGAATGCATGTGCATGTAACAACAAACTCTGGTGGTTTGAAACCAGATATTTATAGCTAATCAATCACTTGGGAATTTACATTTATGTGAATTGAGAAGAGGACTTAAAGGTTTTTAAAGAATGTATTGCATTTATTATTACACCTTAACTTTTTTCTTTTTTTTTTTTAAATAGATGTTAATGGTATTTTAAGTTTAACATCCTACTTTCCAGGCTTGATGTATAGATGACTAATTCTCCACTAGGTATTATATAGTTTTTAATAGTACAAGGCTTTACCAAGCTGATTCTTTCTTTTCTTTTTGTTTTGGTAAGCTGATTAGGACTGCACTCCTCCAGAAAAAAAGGAAAAAATATATATATTCTGGGCATGGTTTCTAAAGTTTACCATATAGGAATCTCTAGAAATCCTTTATTGTTGGGGATGGTGGTAATAAGTTTCTATGATGGAAGCATTACCTGAACTGTGCTGTTTAATGGCCCCCCCCCCTTTTTTCATTATCTAGTGAAATCCTAAAATAAATTTAAACTGTAATATGATGCTCAAAAAAAAAAAAAAGAAAAACAAATGTAAAGAAAGGGCCTTGCACACCAGAGATCCCCATAACTGCTATTATGCCTTGCCCAGAAGGTTTATACTATGGAACAAACTCTCTGCTTTGTACCTGCCATGATTTTATCCACTTCCTTGTATTAACTCCAGATTCGTGGAGGTATCACCTGTGTGCGCACCATTTTGTCATTAGCATGGTTTAGGGACTTAGAAGCCCTTTCACTGTATGCGTGGCTTTAAAAAATTTCTTTTTTCAAATGCATGCAGCGAACAGACACCACGTTAATCCAGCCTTTTTATATTGCAGGTAACCAATCAGTGTTTATTACTTTTTAAAACTGTTAAAAAAAAAAAAGCCACACACCTTTTTCAACATTGGTCTGCCTTCAGATATTCTCTGCACCCCATATTTCTGATTAATTAGATGCAGAATTTAAAAAAAAAAAAAAAAAGCTTTGTTTCATAGACAGTGCGGTTATTTCCTTGTGCCTTTATCCCGTGTGGATGTAGCGATTGATACCAAACAGTTTTCATGCAGCCCACAAGATGGTGACTGCTAAATTAAAAACTTCAGGATTTTCTTTGTGGCTAATTAATGTGCATTACGACGGACACGTGTTAAACGCTTATTTGTCTTATTCAGAACTCCTGAGGGGGAACGAAAAATGTTCGTGTTACTGTTAGAATTAACTTTATGCTGCCCTTAAAATCAATTCCTTACTAGGAAATTTAGATGCTTGGTCTTCTAGTTCAAGTGATACTGAAAAAAATCTTCATGAATGAGATAAGAGTAATACGATGAATTCAGCTTTGTGTATATTTCATGAACTGGATGTTAGCAAATAAAATGCAATGCGTAGTTTTGCTGAGCAAATATAAGATAATTCCTTACGAATTTTTTTTAAAGAAGGTGGGTATAAATTTACCTTTCACTTGTTTGCTTTAACTTTGGTATCATTTTGTAGTTTCTTGGTGCTCCAGTGTATTGCTATTTTTTTTGCAATAATTCCACGAATGGATTGTTTTGATATGCCAACCTGTCTAGTGCTTTTTGTATAATTGCTTGAGAGCCATTCTAACTTTTGAAAAACTGCAGTGTTACTTGCTGGAAGTCCTAGCAAACGTAGGGTGATAAGGTTGTTTCTCCACCAGCTTGCAAAGCTGTGCAACTAGTCAGAAGCTAGTTACACAGAAGAATGACAGAAAATTCAGGAATATTTGATATGGAAAAATAATTGCATGTTCGGCTTTGCTGCAAATTGTGGTAGCTTAATTTATTTGTATCCGAGACTCAGCCGTTTTAAGATAGAAGCTGTTATCCCATTTTAAAAATTGGTACACTTAATCTCGAAAGTCTGTGCTTAAGTGGGTATGTTGTAAATTAAAGTTTTTTTAAAACACCATTCCATAGCATCTTTCTGGGGATGTATAAATTTTTTGTATTTTGCTCAAATGCACCCTTGAAATTTTGTTTTTCTGAATGTGCCTCTTTCACAGGTGAGGGGTTCTTGTACTATGAAGGCAAGGGAAGCTCCCTCAACACACTTCAAGTTGTATGTACCCTTACAGTAAAAACCCTACAGCCAACTTTGGGGATAACATCAAAGTTCATTGGTGAATACTGATTGGTTAAACTTTCATGAACTGCAAGTAGCTGTGAAAACTCATGTATGCATTGTCCTGCACCCAATTCCTGCTGACTAATGGAGAAAAGTCCTAAGTCATTTGTTTAAATTTATTTAGAGTGGCTTTTTGTTACCCAAATTATCTTCTTTTTAAAGTGGCTTAATATTACGCCCATTTGATAAATGCCTCTTTCAGCAACATCATGTACAGTCAAAGCTGGTTTTTAAATATATATATATATACAAAAACAATGCTGAACATAAATCAAGATTGGCTTGTTGTGTGACTTATGCTTTCATTTGTTAAAATATTTGTACTGACTTCTGAATGAAGCCAATAGTGACAGTACGGGTGGAAAGTCTTGGGAGTTAGAAACAACTGGATCTCAGTATCCTATTTTACCTCTTTTGCAGGAGCCTTGTTGTCTTGGTACAAGTGGATATGAGTTATAGTGATTGCAGACTGCAAGGCTCTCAATCGAGACTGGTTGTTTTACTCAGAATTGAATTTTTTATAAACTCTCTTGGTAGGGGTTGGTAACCAGGAGCAGTGGCTGGATAAAATTAATGCTATGAAAAAACCTGACAGTGCTTTGTTTTGTTTAACTTAAAAATTTAACTCTCATTTCTTTGTCATCATAACCTTTACATTAGTGAAATTTTGTGTGCACTCTGAGGTAAAACTTCAGGTTCAGTGGAAAATAAACCTTGAACTACAAGTAAACTGTTAAAAGAATGCACAGATATAAAAAGATGCATGCATCATGATTGTCCTTGGTGTACGTTTTGTTAAATAACACAGATACAAAATTTCAAAAGTAAAATCAACAAGTGATGAGCAGTGGGTGCCATTATACATTAAATGAACCATCTACAAAACCTAATATTGGAAAATGTTTTAAATGAATTTTGGGTTGGTGTAAGAAGTTTTCAATACATTGGAGGATTTTCTAAATTATTTTTTCAGTAAGCCATAATTGCTTCCATTGTGTATATTAAGTGGTAATGAATATAAGTCATTGATGTATAATTGTATTGAGTTTTCATCTGAAGATTAAACTATATCTGGCCAGAATTTTGTATCATCTATAAGAAACATACAACCAGCAGAGAGAGAGTTCTTATTTCACGAGAACAACACTTATAAATGTTTTCAGTGCTTTCTTCTTGTTGTTTTGCCCAAATCTTAGGCCTTAGAGGGCTGATGTTTGTACTGAATGAGCAATTTGGTTTATTGCTTGGTTGTGGAGAGATTTCTTTAAATATATTCCTAGAAAAGCAAAGGCTGGAAGTTGTTACCACCTCTTGCATCAGAGAAGAAAGATTATCTAGGCATAGAAAATTCAGACAGTTCAGCTTTGTGTAATTGGTCTAATGTAAGCAGTAACTAGGATGAAACTCATTAGATTCCAATGAAATGTTATGGCTTATACCTATTCATTACAGTCAAAACTGCATAGCAACTAGCTTTGGATATGTATGTACAAGTTTGTTTTTTTTTTAATATTACATTAGCAGTTACATTTGGGGTGCCCTCAGTCAGCTGGTCCCTTAAAGCACTATTTGCTACTTAGCTTTCTTTCTCTCTGAACCCTTTTTTGTGGTCCATTCTAAGTTTTCTGTATAGTCTGTAAATATTTTTATATACATATTAAAAAAAGTATTGAATGCTTTCAGAACTTTAACCCTTGACCTTTCCAATGTCCAGTAATACATTTCCTTGCCTTAACTATTAACTCGTGCATTTTGTTATCATTGTAATGTTTCTTTTGTTGGGAAGACTTGTATTATAGTGTATGATAATGAACTGACTTGTATGTTCGTAACACCTAAATAAATATATATTTATCTATAATAATATTAATGTTATTGTCTCTTTTTGAGCCTACATTTGATGATATGCAGCTACAAACACAATATTCATTTCTGTATAATAAGTAACACCATCCCTTTTGGCTTTGACAACCACCGCAAAACTATTGCAGTAAGCAAAACCTATTTATTTTTCATGCTATGTCTGTAAATATTTGTACAGTGTTAAAAAAAAAATGTATATACTAATCCATTATCAGAATGGCTGGAGCAGAAACTTGTATCATTGGTAGCAGCAAATTTGCCTGCAATCCAGACTTGTATACATAGGCAACTGTGACATTAGAATATAAAATTAATTGTTTCACAATTGAACTTTGTTTTGTTATTTTTTATAATAATATAAATCTATATATTTGTAAAACGTTAGCTATTTTGAGAAAGAAATATTACGTGTGTCTGAGTATGTACATTGTTTTAAAAACTGCACCTATACTGGTGACGGCTGAGATGAGTCGCAGTTTTGAGACAGGTTGGATCTGGATTTCTGACTTACTATTTTGGGGGAGGAAAAAAAATAGTATTTCACTTATTTTAGTGAGTGGGAAACATTTCTGATGACAGCTTTTCAACTCTAAACCTGTAATTTAATTTTTTTTTTTTTCCTTTTCATGCCACCACTAGTTAAGGTTGTCTCCCTTCCATGTTTCTGTATACAAAACTGAATAACAAGATTTTGAGACCTGCCCTTTTGTTTAATGTGTCATTTGAAACTAGGGCTTTTATAATTAAACAATTCCTTTATTTCAAACACTAGTAATAAGGGTAAATATTTTTTGTAAGAGATCACTTTAGCCATAACCTTTCAAGTATTTTACTATTACATCAAATTAGAAACTAAATTCAAAAATTTTCCGTCAAGGGAGATAACCCTAACATTTAAAAAATGATTTGCTATATCTATATGCGCTTCTAGAAAAAATCGTCCTTTCTGATTTTTTTTAGAATTCATACCGTCTCATTTCACTTAATGATTTGCAAACAGTCGGTTTTAAAAGTTGTGCTAATTTAATGTAGTTGATACGGGATATTTCTACTTTATCCAATATTTTGCATAAATTCTTTTCAAGGGCGATAACCACAAACACAACACCAACTTATCTTCACTATCCGAACTATAGTTGCGTTTTGAGTGAGTTTCATTTATAAAATAATCCATATAAACACAAATACTTCACGGTTGCTGATATCCTAAGGGAAAAAATGGATGCTGGAAGCATTTTTTCAATGTGTTTCATTAAGTTTTCCTTTTAAATATAAACCATTTAACAAATTTTCATGGATAAAGCAATTGAAAGATTTTTCAACCAAACAAGCTAAGCTACATAGCTGGTTTCTCTCACGTTTATATTCTAGATGGATTTACTACCAATGATTACATAGAAGACATCTAGTCAGACATTTGCTGTTCCCATGGGCTACTGTATCTGATCTGCAAGAGTTAGTTTCTTCTACTCGCCAGAAAACTTGATGATGAAACAATGCTAACATAATTACAATTTTGATGGGTTACTTACTGATCTATGCACCAAGGTATTCCAAAAACCATGTGCTAATGGATCTGGAATTCACCATCATCAAAAAATTGTCACTTCAATATTAATTGACTAAGTTTATTTCATTTTCAGTAATTATGACTAAATCAGGGATTTGGGCCATTGTTTTTCTTTGGATTACTCTGTTTTATATAGAGTTAAAATAAAACAAAATACAATTCTATGTAGTTTATTATTCAATCCAATAAAACTATTTTTAAAATAGTTTAAATGTAGAAGCTCAGCACAGCTACTTCATGAACACCATGACAAATAATATAGTAGAAAGTAAATCCAAAGCTAATGGATTTTCTTTCCTGAAATCCTACTTATATAATTGTTATTTTTAAACAACATGTATAAAATATTTCATTTTTTAAAAATTTGTCTAATTATGAAAATCCAATGATTGCATATTAAATCTTGGCAAAATACCATTTAGCCTTCAGGTTTGAATAAATTCTTTAACAAATATGCATGAGAGTTAGCAAAAGAAACAGGAATAATAATAATAATAATAATAATAAAATAATAATAATATATAATAAAGTAAACAACCAAATTTACCTTATGGAATTTTAACCTTTTGTTTTATAGATAAAATAAATATAATAGTTTTAAAGTGAGAGGAGGTAGGTTTAACGTATGAATACCCCTATCACCAAAGTGTATGTTTATGGTCTATTTTCAAAAAAAAAATTGGGGGGGGGGGTTGGTTTGCCAAAGCATGTTGGAACTAGATCTTTGTGCAACCAAGGAAGTTTGTCAGTGGATTAATATCAAATACTAGGGATGTTCAAACAACAAACCTAACTGAAACAGCATCACCTGAATGGTATCCAGCCAAGGTTTCATTCACATGTTCCTAGTGTTTTATTTTCTGAACAATTTTAATGATATCAGTTTAAAGAAAAAACAAACTAAATTCTCTTTAAATCTGGGGAAATAATTAATTTGGCATTCAGTTATATACTTTTGTGGGGAAGGGACATTTCCAATCTAAACAGTATTCTCATCAACAGGATTAAAATTCCATCAGATATTTCAACATACCCTCTGGGACAAAAAGGTTTTAATTTTTTCCAAGAAACTCTCAATACTCTTCTGAGCTTAGTTTTGGGAAGCTAAAGATAAATATTCATATCTTACCACACACTAGTTTTATCAAGTTTTGAAATAGAAAGAAAGAAATCAAAATTAAGAAAACAATACAATACAAATGCTACTATAAGAGTAGAAAACAGAATGTGAGCAGGGATTATTAAACAAAAATGAAAAATAAAATCATACAAGAATCGTTAAGAGAAGGGTAGGGTCTCCCAACAACTGAAAAAGTTTTTTTTTTTAAATTTAAAGCATCTTTTCTTCTGAATTTACAGCAACACAAAAAAAAACAACAACAAAGCACCATAAATGTGAGAGACAAACAAAAAGAGAGCAAACATTAACTATGGAAGGAAAAATGCCAAACAGATGTATCTGTATCCAGCCATAACCATCACCAAAAATTTTGGTTTAATAATGTGACGCCATATTTGAGTTCGCATCAATGTCCAAGGATTGCCTTAGATCAGGAGAATTCTCTTCTTGCAGACTTCCCAAAGCCACCATCTAAGTAAAACAAACAAACTAAACAATGCCATCATGTGTGCAGACTTTGAGTCAAAGTCGAAAAACACACAAGAGAATTTACTTATATAAAGGGAGTGAACTGTGTTGGTTTTTACTGAGAAAACCATTAAATGCAAGAAATTATTTTTACACGAAAAATTATGAAATATGTAGAAATACCTGAAAAAAAAAGTTAAAAAAAATCTAAAAGAAATCAAACTAAAAGGTATTTAATAAAGATTTTTTTTCCCTTTCTTGAGAAAAAAAAATACAACAATAGTGAATTCACAGGATATGTCATTCAGTTTAAAAAGAAAGCACAACGGAACCAGAATTTATAAGACTGGCAATGTGAAATTAAAGAGCATTGATGTGATTTCATAGCCTAGTGGTTGTATTTTTTTCTATATATTAAATACAAAGAAGTCCAAGGCTGCAGCACTGAGCATCAATGATTCTATCCAAGAATTTGTTGTTCATCTCCAGCAGAGAACCAGTTGGAACCGGATCAGTCGTTCCTGTCTGCCAAAGTCAGTGGACAATGGAGGCTTCTGAAAAATCGAAGACAGCTTCTCTGCAGCAAATCAGAAATGCAGACAGACAGACAGACAGACAGAGACAGACAGACAGACAGACACTGCATCTTGTGGGTATTTTTTTTTGTCATGAGAAACAAAGAGATATGGAAGGGGTTGGGGTGGGGGGGGAGTGTGCGCGTCGTCGTCATGTCCCTCCTAAAGAAGCCTGATAAAGGAAACTCTCCGCTGGTGGGCAACTGGTCTGGGGTTGGAGGTATGGACAGCGGCAACTGTACTACTCACACGGTTGTACTTCGTCCACCCTGAACTAAAGGTCTTGCATATTCCACAAAGTCATCTATAAGTACTGGCCATGCCCCTAAAAAAAAGGAAAAAGTCAGCAGCTAGATTTTAAAAATTGTAAGTTTGTTTATAGAAATCAGTTTTCTTTTATTCACTTTATGAATTTTTTGTTGTTGTTGTTGTTGCTGCTGAACTAAAGGGTGTCAGCTCATGCAAAACGTTAAGTCTTCCATTTTGAATTTTTTATATGCTTCTCATTAATTCAAGACATTTTTTTTTTTTTTTTTTACTTAAAGGTTTGTATACTATATCCTTGAAAGTATAAGTCCATACTTGATCATAAACCCACCTCTCTCTCTCTCCTCCATGCCTAGGTGTAATTTTTAAAATATACAACAGTTCATTAGAAATGGAAAGATGCTTATTCAGTTACAAGAGCACATTTTATATCAGTTTAGGCTGAAACAATTACACATGATTAAAATCTTTCAGAGAAAAAAATTACTTAATATCCACTGGACAGTATTCAAACTGCAACAAACCACCACCAAGTTCTCAGAAAAGTATTTATTTACGTTAGACATTCATCTGTACCAGGATTTTACACTGATGAGTCTATTTGTCCATCTGGTCAGATAAAATTTAGATTTGGTCAAACTATAAACAAAAAAAAAAAAAAAAGCTAAGTGTTATGGCAACAAGCTTTCTACTTTCCCTTCAAAGCTAAACGTGTTGTGTACAAATTTTCACAAGATATTCTTCAATCTGCTATTTTGATGGAAAGTTGAATGGACATTCCGCACAAGATAGTCTTCAATTGCTTTTTGTGGAAGTGTGTTTGGATGGCAATTCCAAGAATAAGTTGATGTGTGCTTTGGTGGCGAAAATATATTCCAATATTACTATGTATATACAGAATAAAAGTGGAGCTAGCCAGACCTTACACTTTGCTTAAAGATTATTTTAAATACTCTGTTTACTGATGATGTAAACAGCTTACAACAATTTTCTGTTGGGGAAGGGATAGAAACTTTCAGATTATAAGCCTACTTCACATTTTCATTCCCCTCCACCAGAACTCTCAAAGATTAAAAAATATAGAAAGGAACAAAACAAGATTCCCAATGATAGGATGTTTCTGTTTACTAGACCAGAAAGTGGTATTTATATTACAATATGAAAGTAGTGAAAAGAGAGATGAGCTACTATGAGTAGTAATGTTCTTAGGGGAACACATAACAAATAGCCAATTCTGATATAGATATCGATATACACATCAATAAGTAGCAGACTGGCAGGTTACTAACCAATCCTCCTGCTATTCTTTTCTGGTCAACGAACAAATCGTTTTAGTTGACAGAGCAAACTGGTTATTTGCTGACAAATTACATGCTTTTAATTTTACTTGTACAATGTTACAAGATCTCTCACATTCACTCAAGTAAAAATTTCAAAAAATAAAAACTACTTTGCATCTAAATATCACACCTGTAGTTGTAAGGCTTTAAGGAGATCTTTAGAAGAACCAAGTTGTTACTCAAATGACTGCTAGGTGGCGGCAAATATTTTTGTTGCTGAGAGATTCCCATCATGGCAATAGAAAACTAGTGAAATGAGTGTGTGTACTACGTCACAATGTCTACTGTCATGAAGATCTACAGAGAGAGAATATTTTCAGTGTTATTGAGTTCTGATGTCACTGATAGGGCTGCTAATTGGTTACATTACTGGACCAAGTTCAATTCACAGTCAGAGCTGGCTCAGTTTGGTGTACCTATCTCGTATGCTTTGTTCTTGCACTTCTTCACCAGCAAGCCTTGTGGGTTTTCTCTTGCATCTGAAAATGAAGAGTTCCAGCAGGGTTTTCTAGGTACATGCACTGGACATTCTGTGATTCTGACTTTAACCAGGTAACTTGCTTCATCACCAAGGCTAATATCCCACACCTCCCAATTCTAACCAACAGCTGTGAGATGTCTTAAGACTTTGAATGTCAGAACAGGGTTTGCCAAGATGATGATGATGATGATGATGATGCCACTGATAACAGAGTTAAGAGAATGAAAATAAAATAAATAAAACTGGAACAGAAAATCTCAATACTGGTTGACACTTTATAATATAGGAGCTTTAATGCTAAGCATCCAATAAATATTGAATGTTTCTGTTATATTCCTCCTGTTTTTTTTGTTTTAAAATATTTGTTTCAAATCTTTTTTTAAAAATTACCTAAACAAGAAAAAAAAAAAAGAGAGGGAGGGAATTACCTGGTAATTAAAAGATTAAAAAAAACAAAAATAAATACTAATATGGTAAAGGATTAACAAACAATAAATATATTGTTAATAACCAGAAGCAACATTAGAAATATTCAATTTACATAGTTACCTCCCTTTGTGTTTTGCCTCCACCTTTTTTTGGCCACTATTTTTCTCAATTCTTTTGATACAAATTAAATTAATATTCTGGAAAGGATTTAACAGGAAGCCACTGCACTGCTTGTACGTATGATGATGTGTATAATATATCTTTGCCCCTGATATTAACGATAGAAATAATTTGTCATATATAATTATTCGTTTAAACTAGAAACTTAGAAAAAAATTTACCTGAAACAAAAGGATGAGAAGCTGCCAATGCAACCAAGTCAGGAGAGACATTAATAACTGAAAACATGACAGCTGGGAAATTTCATTTAGTTTACAAAAATATGCTGCTTTTTACATTTAATAAAAAAGTAAAAGCTGTCTAGGAAAAAAGAAGCTTGATGTTTTCACACAATGTTTGCCTCTGCCATGTGAATATGTCTAACCACATCTATAAAGTAGGTAAAATGTAAGTGTGGATGAAATCTTGTTGGTAACTACATAGCAGCATGGTGACTTCATGTTTCCACAACTCCCAGGACAATTCACTGAAAGTTTGCTGTGTGGTTCCTTAACAAGAGGCAACGCGGTGACTGATTACTGTAGTTGATTTGACGATCTAAAGCATCACTAAAACAAGAGGTCAAGTAGTTGAGTGAACAAAACTTGGTTCACATAAGACCTGCTACAATTACTACTAACATCATTTTAACCCCCTATATATCATGTAGGTTTTTAAAGTTACTGTGCTAACTTGCACTAATGCAGCAGGCACCAAATAAGTGAAACTTTTATTAATCGTGAAATTCCAAAGTCAAAGAGCATTTAAAAGTGTAAAACATTTGCCAGTTGAGTACATAGCTAAAGCAAATCCATGGAATGGACAAGGAAATATTTATGTATTGGTTCCATTATATGTTTGTCTGCTTTCTACAAAATAGGAAAACCAGAAGATATCAAAGCTCTCCTTTTACTTGATAACTGTTGTGCCCACCCTAAGGAAAGAGATTTAATATCCTGTAACTTATTCTCTATATTTTTGCCTGCTAATGTAACATCTTTAACCCACCCCATGGATCAGGGTGACATTCGAAATTGATAAATCAATTCAAGATTTCCAGTACAGTACAACATTAAAGATACCAATATCCCCCCTCAACAAACCAAATGTAACACCTGAGTGAAAATAGCATTGAATGAGTTTAAGCAAAGAAATTGAAGTGAAATGTGTTATAAGTGATTACAAAATACTAACTGATAGTGTAGTGAATCTAGAGAAGCCAAAGGAAAGTGACAGACTCAGAGAGACTTTAAAGAGGCTAAGATAATGTGGATGCTTTTGCATTTTATACTCTCATCAAATTTGCTGAAAGACATAATTTTTACTCAGCACTAGTAATACAACTATACATTTTACATTCCTTTTTGAAAAAAGGGCAAGCATAAGCTGACATCAAACATTTGCTCAGAATAGCATTTCAGGCTTGCACTAAGGTTCAAGATGACACCAAGTAGAAAATGAGCAGTAAAAACTGCCAGAATCTAACAATCCATCTTCAGAAATAATTAAAGTATTAAATTTAGTGTTAAGTGTAGTTTTAAGTACAGTAAAGTTTAAGTGTATTTAGGCTGAATGTCATGCACTGCCTATTGTTTATTGTACATAGTGACATCTATTTAATATTGTGAATGTAACTGTGTTTTGTACAGCAAATGTTCTTTACTTTATATGGTACTGTATTATTCAAGCCCGTTTTACAACTTCTATGAATTCATCAGGACACCCAGTTGTTGGGCACCAATATATTATACTGTTCTTAATATATGATGATTTCTTTTCATAATGTACTTAAATACTGTATAGGTTATTGTCTGGGTAAGTATTGCTCTTGATTAACCAACATTCAATTAACCAGTACCTCTCAGATCTTATGGATGGCAAATAACAAAGCTTCTGCTATATTTAAAGCAAATAAATTTATAGATTTCAAGTATAAGAGCTCACAGGCAATTGTTGCAGTCTAAAGTTTCATCAACTGTCAGCCAGTATGTATGCACAGGTGATTTTTCTCGAGAACTTAAACAAGCAGGAGTTACCAAACTTAGATTTTAATGCAGTTTTAGAAGACTTACCTTCTTCATCATAGTTACTCATATCATCATTTATCATATTACAGAAGTCTAGTAGGAGATTCCATGTGTCTTTAGGAATAGACCGTTTGTGATGCTCCTGAAAAAGATGAATGGGGAAAATTAGCCAGTACTAATTATGTTGTTTCCACTATAAAGTATATCAGAAAGCTTTCTTTTAGTGAAATACCAAACTAATTCTACAGTGGGATTTCTTAATTATTAACTAAAAAAATAATTTTCTGTATAGTAATTTATCTTACATAATTGCTACTTTTAAGAATTAAGGTTTATTAATAAATAAACTTGACAGTTTTAACATATATTACCAGCAAACTTTAATGCTAACATTACTAAATTGGAGTAGAAAAAATGTCAGAAAGCACAACCAATAACACTGGTCAACAAGTATTTTTCATCAAGCATATGTCAAGGTGTACTTAGTGTAGTTTTTAATGCTGATTTCAAATATACAATTAGTTTTTTGACATCACGTACAGTTTTCAAGATGAGAAAGTTTTTTGGTTTTAGCTCATGCATTATATAGAAATTCCAATTAATAACGTGTATGCATGTATTTCATTTACATCATGGAAACATACCTTTAAAATAAACTACATTATTCATTGCTGCATAGTTCAGATGCAATATTTCATCATCTTAAATTAACCAATCAAGTTTTGTCTGATGAAATAGGTATTTCAACATCTCAAATTGTCCAGTCATAATTGGTCTGATGAAATATTTCATCATCTCAAATTCAATACAAGTATAACCGTTTGTATCTATTTCCTTACTTGTTTTACAGTGTTAACAATGTCAAGACAGTGTAGAAATCCTCCTGATGTGTTTTGTTATGTCTGTGGACAATTTATTGTGAAAGCTCAAAAACGTACAATAACACCAGAGATCAAGAAGATTTATAAGCTATACTTTGACTGTCCTCTTGGAGATCAGGACAAGTTATGGGCACCACATTTTATCTGCTCAGCTTGCTCAAATGGCTTACGTGACTGGTTCAATAAGAGGAAGAAGTCCATGCCTTTTGCCATTCCAATGATATGGAGGGAGCCGAAAGACCATGAGAATATGGAACTTTTACTTCATGCCATTGCCTATGAAAGATACTCATGGAAAATATGTGGAGATTTAAAAGTCATTGGAATGTTAATGGGAATGCGGTCAGGTTTCACAAAATACTGTTGTTTCTTGTGTCTATGGGATAGTTGGGCAACTGACAGACATTATTCGGAATCAAACTGGCAGACAAGAACATCATACCAGCCAGGACTGTCTAGCGTCAAAAATACACCTTGTAGATCCATGTAATGTCCTATTGCCTCCTTTGCACATAAAGCTTGGACTGATGAAACAGTTTGTAAAGACTCTAGGAAAGAGAAATGCCAGAGGGTTTGAGTATATTGTAGAAAAGTTTCCCAAAATCACACAGGCGAAGTTGAAAGAGGGTAACTTTGTCGGACCCCAAATTAGAGAAGTACTCAAGGATGTCAACTTCAAGACAACACTGGATGAACTGGAACTACCTGCCTGGAATGCTTTCAATTGGATCTGTGAGAATTTCTTGGGCAACAAGGCGGCAATGGACTACAATGATGGCATCAAGAATCTTCTGAAATGTTACTCAGCAATGGGTTGTCGCATGTCACTGAAAGTTCACTTCTTGGACTCCCATCTGGATTTCTTCGCAGATAACCTTGGAGCAGTGTCTGATGAACATGGTGAAAGATTTCACCAGGACATTAGTGCTATGGAGAAACGGTACAAAGGCTTCTGGAATGACAGTATGCTGGCTGACTACTGCTGGACACTTTACCGTGATCAACCAGATCAGGAACACTGCAGGAAATCCAAATCACAATGTTTCTAACTCTGTTGTTCTAACTTTGTCTGTTTTATCTGACCCATTTTCTGTGTATTCACTCTTTGTAGAATGATAATGATGATTTTTATCTTAATAAACTCATTTACTTTCTAAAAATAATATGTCCTTATTTATTACGTTAATGATTTCATATATACAAATATGTAAATATTAGCATGTATCTACTGAAAAACTGATACGTGCTGCATACAAATGGAGTGAAATTTTGAAATCAGCATGAAAGATTAGTCTAAAAAAGTTGGTTTGCATTCATAATGAGTATAATACATTCAATTTTGTTGACCAGTGTAATAGAATCTCACAAAGCACTGCACATATCTATGAGACAGGAAGTTGATTACAGACTTCTTGACAAGAGAGTTCCACTGCCATTCAACCATACCTTTGAAAAGTATCAAAACTTTATATTTGGTGAAATTCCTTTGAAATGGTAGAGGGTTTTAAGAAAAAATTGCTTAACATTTTATATAGGTTACTTTTATGTTTAAAGTCATCAGTAAAGCCATTATTTTATTAATTTCTTTAAACTTTGAATGTTAGCCTATCTTTTCCTTTAGAATGTATTAAATATGAAACATAATACATTATAATTTTTTATTAAGATGGATAGGTACTGATTTCTGTAGACACGTAGCCAAATAAAACCAAAGAAAATTCTACAATGTCACAACACCACCAACAAAGATATGGATTAGCAGGCAAAAATACTGATAGATGTTAGTCTTCTGAACCATAATAATGCAGTTACAACTCCAAACTAAACAACTCAATGTTGTTTTTGTTTAAAAATACACAAGTTTTTGTTGAAAATATAGAGATAAATAAAGTAGTAATAGCAAAGAAAAAGCCTAGTGACTGACCAACTTTACTTGCTTCCATTTTTGTTGCCCCTTTATCATCATATGTACTTTCAGGTTTTCTTATCCAAAGTTTTAATATTTCTTACTTCCAGCCTGAAGCTCCTACAGAATATTATAATAATAAATCAAACAGAAGAAATGTATACCTACTTGTAAAAATTTGCACCACAGATCCAAAAACTTGAACCTATCTGCTAACACAATGTTCCAGTATGCCAGCGCCATATCTAAGTCTGCAATACACAAGTTGTAAAGTGTTATGTTCAAGATTAGGATGGGCTGGAGAGGGATAAGACTAACTTCAACTATTTCATTCACCCATGCCCCTCCTCAGTGATCCATACTTATGTCATCTATCCAATCCTGTCATTCAGCTAAATACTGGCCATATTTACCAACTTCCTATGATATGAAAACTTTGCATTTTGCTTTATATTCATCAAATTACATTGATCATATGGATGTCAAGGACATACATATAGATATAGAAAGTTCAAGGGGAATAAGGTTTGTAAACTCATAAAAAAGCTTTTTTTTGTCAGAAAATGCACATTTAGTTTTTTTTTTAATATTCACACTGTATGCTTAATGTTTATGTACCTTATACTTATGACCCCTAAAGTAATATGATATGCCAATGGTATCCAAAAAAAGAGCAAGAAACCCCAAACATGTCCCCATGGAAAAGTCTCAAGGACTAACTAGCCAACTAAAGTAGACTTCCTTTATAACAGATTATGCATATTACTCATCATCCGAGTAAATCTTTGAACCATTTAGGCTTCACATCTTAACTGCATACTCTAAAAGGGATTAATTAATGATTTATACATAGAAATCAGAACTGATGAAGTTTTAATATATAGGATTCACCAGTCAAAAAATAAGGTAGGCCACAAAGTTAATGAGAAATTCCAATTATGTGGGTTATTTAAATCTTTTAAAATGCATGAGGTAATACCTCTAATGAAACTAAACCTACATATGCAAGATGTGCACCTGTATGAAGAACATGCTTAGCAAATTCATGATCATAGCATGGAGTGTCCATATTGCACTGCATTATTAGAATATTCCATTGCAGTATGTGAAATTATATACATGCATTTATTTTTTACAAAAAAATATTATGGAATAGGCATATATTTTGCAAATCCCAATGTAAGCAACCAGTATTACATTAAAATCTTATTTCCATGATATAGAAAGCTTTTGCATAGTTTTTAAAACTAATTATTCATTCTTAGTAATTTTGTGTGTGTTGACTGATAAGAAATTGCTAATTCAAGTAATAGTCATTTAAAATATTAATAATCTAAGTGATCAGGCTACCAATGTATTCCTGTTTCTCTTATGGATGATAGCTAACCCAGGTACTATATGAAGTATAAGGGATAATGCCTGGAGAACCTATTGCAGTTGATCATTATTTGAATATTGGGGCCAGTCAGTTTTTTCAGATGATGTTCGGCTAAAGAATTAGGACTTTAAACTGTAGCAGGCTGACCACTGACACGCTATACATTTTCAGGTAAATACATACCTAAGCAAAGATATTTTAAAAGCAGAGATGTCTTCAAAATGTTTTGTATGGAGTTATATGTTATATTGTGATTCAGAAAGATTCCATCAAAGCTAATTGCAAGCTGTGCAGTCAAGAAATTTCCAGATGGAAAAACATTTACGACTACAACACGATAAACCATTTAAGGTGAAGCGTGCTGGCAGAAAGAGAACACCTGATGCTGCACAAAAGGAAGCTCAAAGAACTCAGGCCTGGTTGCAGTAAACAAACGACTACAGAGGAATCCCTTGACAAGGAAAAGTTGCAGAACATTGGAGATCTTTGAACCACAGCCATACACCAAAGAATAGGAAATTATTGCTGTGACTTACAACCTCACTCGGTTGTAGCAGACATTGGATTTAGAAAACTATTCAATCACTTATCTCCTAACTATAATACACTGCATAACCTTTTAGGCAAACAGTGATACCAGTCATGTATTGTGATGTTTCCCAAAAACTCCAAAAGATACTACATGAAGAAATGGCAAGTACAGTATTGATGACAGACCTTTGGACAGCTAGTACTGTTAGAACGCCATTTCTTGGTATGACCAGTCATCGGCCAACAACAGATTTTGGAAGAGAACCTAAATATGGCTCCATTTCCAGAAGCACATACAGCCAGCCACCACATAAGTGAGAACATTTTAGCTGGTTTAAAAAAGCTTGAAATACCACTGGATAAAGTATATTTTCTCCTTAGCAACAATACTGTCAACATGGCTGCTGGACTTCTCAAAACCAGATCATCATTATCACTATGTTGTTTTATCCATACTCTACAACTAAGCATTATGGATGCCACATTTAGCCAGTAAGCAGCAAAGAATAACTTTCATATTAATTGAGAGATAGGTGACCAGTTCCATCATTCTCCTGCAGCCTCACAAAAGCTAAGTGATTTTAAGAAACCAAAGATCCTCAAAAAAAAGGTTTCTAAAAGACACATCCACCTATAACAAAGATATACAAACGTAGTAAATGCAGTAAACCATAATATTTGAAATCTAACTCCCTATTCATGGAGCCTAGCTGAAGAACTTATTATCCTTTTAAAGCCCTTTGAAGAGATCACAAAAGTTGTTTGTCAGAAGAAGGTAAGAACTTCCATCATAATTCTGTCAATTCCAACTATGGAACTTTTCCTGGACAAAGCTACCACTTATAATACTTTAGAAAAGGAAAAACAGGCTGCTGTTATAGAGGAAGAGATCAAGGAATATCTTAACTTGCCTCTACTACCCAGGCATCAAGGTCCTTTGTCATGGTGGAAAGGAAATAATCTCCACTTCAAAAGACTGAAAAAGCTAGCACAAAGTGCACCTTTATCTCTCATAGACAGTCAACAGCTTTTTTTAGCACCGGCAAACATGTATAAAGCCTTCTCAATCCAGAAAATAGAGAAAGGCTGGTTTCTGCATTATAATTTTGACTTTGACCATTTTCAATTTTGATTCTGTTTGTTAGCCAGTATTACTTTCAGATAGCCATTTCCAGATTAATCGGTAACTATCTTGATTAGTTTAACATAAATAAAGCTTTTGATTTAAAGTAGAAAATTTTCATTATATTTTTGACAGCTTTTAGAAATCAAATGCTTAATTTTGAATCTGCTTGTAGAACACTACTGATTTTAATATTTTTGCTTTTAAATTCACCTAGTCAATTTTCACTTATGCTTTTAGACCAGTATTTTGTGTGTTTTGTTTGGCCTTTACCTAATTAAGTGCAAGAGTGTCAATCCTGGGCTGGGGGTACAGAGGATCTGAAAGATCATGTGCACTAAAATATATATGTATACAAACTAATGTATGCACATGCAAGTGAGAGAGTGTCAGGTGGTAATTGAATGAATGTCTATGGGATTTACCATCTTCACCTCCCTCCAACTCCAAGCCAGATCAATGCTTTTAATTGTGTTAATCTGGATAGACCGAATTTGTTGATAAAACTTGGGGTAGTATGTAAAACAGAGAGCAGCAGTATTCCAATTACCTCCCGACTTAAAAAAGAAATTCCATTCACTGTTATGAAGCTAATAATCAGCTGATTAGGCAGATAACCCTTTAAGTCAAAGCTTTAACATTTTTCTGCCAAATGTTTACACAGAGGAAAAGCCTATTTATACAGGCCCTTAAATACTGAACCATACTCACCCAAGCCCTTTTGACCAGGATTTTTGGCATAATTGAAAGTAAATTGGTAGAATTCTTTAAATTTGGTGGTATCCTTGATCTCGTGTTCTAGCATTGTACATTTAGCTCTCAGCTTCTCCACTGAGTCACATCTATAAAAAGTAAAACAACAAAAATTACAAGGGAGAAAAAAAAAGGATACAATACAACTTACATACCTACAAACTTCTTTTTTTATTGGGGGGATACAAGGAATGTTGGCATTACTGCAAAACTGACAGACAAGCTGTTAAAGAAATAAGTACTTCTTTTTTTGGCTGTTACAGTGAAAGTAAATTTCATAAGCCTGAGTATGACGATAAATTAATCATCTGTCAGCCAGATTCACCTGCTACTTTAGTGTAAATTTACACACCACAATCCAGCATCATCATGTGACAAACCTCAAGTGGTAAACTGTACCTCTGACATTCAGGACATCCAACTATCTTGGTGTCCATCTGTAACTTTGTACTTATACTGTTTTTAAGCACAATTTCATTTTCATTACATTCAGACACTAATAACCCTTGATATAAAAGCAACAGAATTTGTCTACTTACTACAGCACCTGTAGTTAAATTATACCTACATATTTCTATTATAGATGATCGTATGCATTTAAATCGGCATTCTTCATTAGGAGTATGGGAGAAAGAGGAGAGGGAGGGAAGCTGGAGTGGCCAAAGACCTACATAAAACAAGCTGTGCAGAAGAGTAAAAGAAACTCCACCATACTAAACATGGCTCAGACCCAAATGCACCTGCCAACATGAAGAAAGAGCATGCCAAACTGACACTATTTAACAACTTGTCCTGAACATGTGACATTGCATAAAGATACCTAGTGCACCAACAGCCAGGTTCTTTTAAACAAGCATGGAAATGCAGGCTAAAGTAATGCAAACAAATTACCCATTATCTAATGATTTCATGCTCAATAGTTTCTAAATCTTCATTACTTCATGTCAAAATATAATGGTTATATTCTGAGGAAAATCTTTTAGTGGGTATGCTAATCATCTTTGTCACACACCTTCCCAGTTACAAGGGTATGGGGTTGCAGATCTCTGTCTTGGTTACGAGATGGGGAATTGTGTGCTGAAGCAGTGAGTGGGCTGCATGGTTATGGGTCAGCATGAAATGCCACAAGCAAGAGTCACTACCAGAAACTTTCAATTTCAGATGTGGAAAAAAACCAGCATATGCTTGGAGGAATTCCACATGAGTATAGTCTGCCAGTAGCACATACACCATCACTGATCCTGAATTTCCACACAGCAGTAGAGCACATACACCATCACTGATCCTGAATTTCCACACAGCAGTAGAGCACATACACCATCACTGATCCTGAATTTCCACACAGCAGTAGAGCACATACACCATCACTGATCCAGAATTTCCACACAGCAGTAGAGCACATACACCATCACTGATCCAGAATTTCCACACAGCAGTAGAGCACATACACCATCACTGATCCAGAATTTCCACACAGCAGTAGAGCACATACACCATCACTGATCCTGAATTTCCACACAGCAGTAGAGAATGATAAAATGACTAACAGTGCAATCCATAACAACTGATTAAATGGAAAAATTAGGAAAAACAAAATACATCTAATTTTAACCATTTTTTTTCAAGCTGCTGCACGAAAATTGATATTCCTCAAATAACAACCATAAAGGTCCATAAAGTTGTGTGCCACACAAATTCAGTCATTGCAAAATATAGAAATTATCTTGAATTATTAACGGAGAATTTATAACCAATTTCTCACACAGTTGATTAAAAATGTTAAAAGTTTAATCCTATAACATTCAAAAACCCATTTAAATTTAAAAGAAACTGTTAAAAGATTTTGTTGTCATTATTATTAGTATCATGTGTTTTGTTTTGTCATTTTCTACAAATAAAGGTCCTAAAGTTTGAATGTAGGTGAAAAATCTAATATATATTTTCAAATGTTTGTGTATTTGTTTGTTACTCTTTCACACACAAGCCATAGCATCTGGAGGCCACAAGTTGTGTGTGTAGGTATTTCAGAATCTGGGCGAGGTTTTAAGCTGCCACACATTGGCCTAAAGCCATTTTCCCCCATACAACACTGGGTACCCCAGCTAGTATGCAATAAATAAATGTGCAGTTGTAAACTTTATAACTTAACTTTTACAATCCCAATATCAACTTTCAACAGATTTTAAGGATAAAGAATTGAAACCATAAATATATCTTTTTGTCATTTTCTTTAAAAATCAAAAATGAAAGTCTGAACCAAGTATGACATCTATATTCTATAGTAAGACGTGTTTTTAGAAGAAGAACTATCAGAATCAGTTCATAAAAGAATAAGTCTTCAAGGAATGATTATCAGTGTTACAGAAAAAACAAAAAGCATCGATTTGTGGTGAAATGAGAGAGGAAAGCAAGCAACAAACGAAACATCAGGATGGCATTTAATTGCTGAAATACGATATAAATGGGTCAAGTTTTTAAAACTGACATTTACGAACACAATTCCAATAACTTACACCACACAGACCGCTTTTATTGCAAGTATTTGTTGAGATTCAGACAGTGCCAACAAGAGTCGTCAACAAGATTGATACTTATAGTTGTTCTGAACATGAACAAACTCATGCATTTGGTGCATACATCTTTTTTATAAAGCTGACCATATACGCTCAATCATCAGAAGTTGCCATAAATTTTTTCCGATCTCCTCGCTATTTCTCGATTAAACACCACTGAACACCTGACTGATCTTGAAGATTAACAAGGTTTACTCTATAACTTCAGAGAATTTCTATTTTTTCATGTACATTTGGAAGACAATGTAAATGTTTGAGTAAATTTTCAGGTAAATTATTCTTAGGAAATGCTATTTACAAAATAAAATAGTGAATTATCTGACTAATCTACTTATTTCATAAATTAATCATCATCTTTCAATCGTAATACTGTCTGTTTTCTGTACATCTGATTTACTGTAATGTTACCAGATCTTCTTCAGTGACTTGTATCTACAGTTTAAAAGAAAAACCCTGACAATTATTGAATATTTTGCAAATTTTTTTTCCATAAATGCACTTGTTTGCTATTTACTTTTCTTATATGTGTTAGTCTTCAGATAAATCAAGTTACTTTTATTAGTACGCTCCAGTGTTTCCTCAAAGACAACTTCAAAACTCCCTCACACCTGAACGAGGTCATTCAGTGAATAAGAAGCTAACTGAAAATTATAACTTGACGATATTAAAATGGATGTCGTGAAAAACAGTGCAATTCCTAAACTCTTACCCTAGATCAGTCATTCCATGGAAGTATTCATCTCTCGTAAATTCACATTGTGTAGCTGCTTTAAATTTCCATGCTAATATCAAAACTATTCGAGATTCTGGGTTCAAGCCAAGATCTTCCAAAAATTTACACACACCATCTGCAGTCATTTTGTCATTTTCATGTGGATCTGAAATTACAAAAAAAAAAAAAAAAGTTCCCATGAAGTTTTAAGCTCCATCTACATGTATACTACAGGATATACACCTTTGTTGGGGGGTGGGGCAAGAATCCAACTCAGTCTCTGGCTTTAGACTTCACCAGCACAGTGTGGGGACAAATGTGTTGTGATGATCTTCTAGCATTACATAGTTAACTAAAAGAAATATCCATGTTAAATCATACAGTCTGGGTTTCAATCTAGGAAGAGGAGAGGGTGGTGGGAGTTGTGGAACTGAATAAACTCTTGAAGACTGAAAACGTTTAATATCTAATGCTAACTTTCCATAACTGGATTCAGATGAGTTGTACTAAACTCCTTAAGAGCGATGGGATGGGGGTGGAATTGGTGAAGACTCAAGAGAATGTCCAAGAAATACACACACACACACACACCCAGATCTGCTGGGGTGTTTCTTTTTCGCAAACATTAACCCAACAACAACAACAGTAGTTTCTGAAGTCCAGTAAGCATCTCTGGGCAGCAGGAACACCCAGGGTAACAACACACCCCCCCCAACCATTCCTGAAGGGGTCAGGGGACCACCGCTTGGCAAGCATCCTCAGGATAAACTCTTATTAGAGTTCTGGCACCGAAGCCCATGAGTGATCGGACTGTGCTAACCTGGCAGGCAGGTATCGTCCTGCTGCCCTCTTAAGTTACTTTCCGTAAAGCTAAACGAGAGATGGGGACCGAGCCTGGGCGCAGCCCCAGATGAGTGGGATGAAGGGACGTGGGGGGGGGAGGGGGAGGACTCGACCTGCCGTGGAAAGTGAAGATGTGGCCTTTAATGAGGACTACAGGTACTCGCTGTCGTCGGGCGTGACCCCCCCCACAATCCCCAAATAGGGAACCGCCCCCGGAGTTTACCTTTATATCGCATCCACAGCGAGTCGAGCTTCTTTCGATCCGGCGCCTGGGACCGGCCGTGGTCCGTGTTGTAGGTCGGGTTGTACCTCTCGGGGTCGTGGAAGTAGTTGTCGACCGACACATCCAGCTTCCAGTCGTGGACGCTGAGGCACTGGATGGCGATCTTCTCGCCCGTCTTCGTGCAGGCGATGAACTGCTGAACCTTGTCCTTCTGAGAGGTCTTCAGCTTGTGCTGCGGGAGGAGAGGAGAGGACCAACTGCCAATTAACAACAAACGCCGGCCCCCCCCCCCCCGGAAACCTCCTCCCCCCCCAACCCAACCCCCCCCCCGGGCGCCGCCGCCGCCGCCTCCTCCCCCCACCCCGTACATCTCCCATCCCCCCTCCCCTTCCTCCTCCTCCCCCCGACGGCGGGCGAACCACGTTCGCATCCCCCTCGCAGCAGAGCTACTCACCATATTCCCGCAGCTTCCTTCATAGTAAGGTCACCTACCCGACCGACCCGCGCATGCGCCGTGACCTCCGTCGGCGGCTGCCAGGAGTTTTCAAAACGAGACGAGGAGGAAAAAAAACAAAAAAAAAAACGAAAAGGAAGGGAGACAACAACAACAACAACAAAAAAAAAAAAAAAAAAAAAAACGAAAAGGAAGGAGACAAACAACAACAACAACAAAAAGGAAAAAAACGATAAGGAAGGGAGACAACAACAACAAAAAAAACAAAAAGGAAAAAAAAACGAAAGGAAGGGAGACAACAACAACAACAACAAAAAAAAAAAACGAAAAGGAAGGGAGACAACAACAACAACAACAACAACAACAACAAAAAGGAAAAAAAACGAAAAGGAAAGGAGACAACAACAACAACAACAAAAAAAACAAAAAGGAAAAAAAAAGCGGCCGTTTTGTTGTTGTTGTTGTTGTTGTCTCCCCCCATCCGGTAGAGGGGGGGGGGAGTCGTCAGCGCGCTGCATCGTGACGGCCGTGGCCAACCAAGCACGGAATCAGTAACAACAATGTGATAACAACGATAATAACGATAACAATGATAATAACGATAATAATTTAGAAAAAAAAAACAACAAAAAAAACGGTTTCTGGCGATTTCGATCTCGGGTTTCTTCTCGCGGGAGTCACCGCCGTCACGTGACCGAACTTTTCCCGCCCGATTTTGCAAGGGTTGCCGGGCTCTCTCGCTCAGGTGAAGCTCAGGTGGTGCGGGATGCCTCCGACGGACTACGTGCAGGAGAAAGGTACGTGGGTGGATGTCTCGTCTGTCCTTCTCCCTTCGAATTGTCCTGCGCTGCGGTTCCGTCAGTCAGGGTCCATGGCGAGGAAGGATGGGGGGACGAGGGGGGGACAGGGATCAGAACGACCGGCAGTCAGGCGGTGAGAGAGAGAGAGAGACGTGGTGCCCCCGGGGGGTGGGGGTCCAGCTCCCACAGGGGATGGAGATTCGATGGGCCAGATGGATCGACACCTTCCGGGTCACGCAGGCTTCCACTTCAGCCGTTGATCCTAGTAATCTTCCCCAAATCCGACACACACAACCAGTCCTCACCCCCATCCCGAGTTGAACAGGTGCGATGTACTAACTGACACAGATCGGCACAAATATATAACGGTTTGGTTAATTAAAACTTGATTTGGGTCCGGCTTCATTACTTCATGATGGCAGTTGGGAACTGACACTGCCATTCACTTTAACCCCTCCCCCCCCCACCTGTCCCAACCCTGGTAGTCGAACTGTACCTTAAAATCGCACATGTCTCTACCACACAGCTTTCATTGGTGCTGTTAACATTAGACAATCAAGATCCTTTTTTAATTTAACCATCAAAATTCCGGTTTTAGTTCACCAGCCAAGTGAGGATGAGAACTAACCCTTTTTTGTTGTTGTTTTTTTCAGAAAAAATAAAATCTTTCTTGAAGGAATTTTGCTTTGAAAATAATGATGGAGAAAAGGATTTTATCTACGCACAACAACTGGTGAGTATTGTTACAAATACTGGTGAGTATTGTTGTAAATACTGGTGAGTATTGTTGTAAATACTGGTGAGTATTGTTTTAAATACTGGTGAGTATTGTTGTAAACACTGGTGAGTATTGTTGTAAACACTGGTGAGTATTGTTGTAAATAATGGTCAGTATTGTTACAAATACTGGTGAGTATTGTTATAAATAATGCAACCCTGAAGTCCACCTTGCCGTAACACATTACTACCATGCATGTTGTTAAATGCGTATAAGGTAAATGCCGTGCCACCACCACTGCGGAGACTCGCATTTTCTGTAGTTTAACTCTTCGTGTGAGATGCTTGCATTGTCTGCAAACTCTCTTGTCCTCACTTTGATTTCTAGGGACCTCTCACCTCATTGAACTAGAAGGGAGAAAAGCGCCGTGCGGGGTGTCTGCCTTGGTAACCAAGCAGGTTACCTTTTGGGGGGGGGCTTCTCTTGAGTGGTGGCTGAGTTGTGAGTCGTTCAAGAGTTACGAGGTAAAGAAAGCAAGAAGAAACTGCTAGGGAGGTATGCCAAACCAAGCTCAGGCTCTTGATCTAAGCAGTCCAAGAGTTTACCACTGGACTACGACACTGCTTGTTAACCTGAAATTAGAAGAGGTAATGAATGATGTTAGAACCAACACAAAAGCTATGTTGCACATTGTTTCCTGCATATGAATGCTGTGCACTGTGCTGTGTATTTGCAATTATGATGCAGTTTTGTGGTTTCATGACAAGGGAGACATAAGTATTGAATGTTTAAATGCCCTATAATTTCCTTGAAATTAACGATAAAGGTTAGTTAATACAAAAAGAATGTTCTCAATTGTGGAGTAAATTGTCTGTTTTTTTAAATGTTTTTTTTTCTTTTCTTTAATTAGGAAATTCAAAGATGCAGAAACATTTTAAAACTTATTTAAAGCCCTTTAGTGACTTACACCTAACTATAACCCTTTCATGCCCATTCCCAGTGAGTTGTACACCTAACTCTTCTAGTTCTTCTTACTGAGCTATGTATTAAACCCTTTCTTTGCCAGATTTCAGTTGACTTTCCAACTGGATTATGCTTCTTTGCATGGAAATTTTTTTAGTGTTTTTGGCAGGTATCTGTAACAAGAATGAAGGAAACTATTTATGTTGTCTGTAGGTGATCAGAAATTCTTTTTTGGTTTTGCAGGTGAAACTGGCACATCGAGAGCAGATTGCCTTGACAATTGAGGTGGAAGATGTGCACAACCATGACCCTGATCTTGGTGATGCCATAGTGGACAACACACGCAGATACCTGTCGCTGTTTTCTGATGCTGTCCATGAACTTCTCCCAGAGTACAAGCAAAGGGAGGTAATAACTGATATCACATTATTAGTTTTCCAGCCATACGTGTTAAAATAAAAAAACAAACTGTCAACCAACACTTTTATCATATTGCATCTAACTGCTATCTATGCTTCACTATCTCCCACTAAGTCCCCCCTCCCCAAGAAAAGACCAGTTTGTCTGCACTCATAAATATTCCCAGTACATCCCCACATTCTATTTAGGAGAATTTACTTTATAGCTGTGGTTCCTCTTGATCATTGCATTTACATATACTATATGAAAACCATCTTTCTCAGTTCAAATCATTTGTAGTCTACTTCAAAGTTCTTTTCACCACTTGAGTTTCTGCACCAGCTATAAATGTAGATTGTTTATTGATGATTCTTGCTTATTGTTTGTTGACACACTTGTTTTTGTGGTGGTCATGGAATAACACCTTGTTTGGTAATACTTTGGAAACACTTCCTTTTGGGGGGGCATATGATTGTTGTATTGTTGATGATTGTGATTGTTGACTACGTATGACGGGGGGTATCTATCAGGGTATTGCTTGTTGTGCTTTTAACATAGTAAGTTTTGTTTGGACAACAACAATTTCCTATTCGTTCACTTATTTGGAATTCTTGTGGCAAGATTCATGCATCATGTCTTTGGGGAATTAGAATCATGATTTTTCTAAGATGGCAAGAGTGGTGAGGAAATCTGGTGTGGACAGAAAAATAATGCAAGAATGGATAGAGTGAGCTGATTAGGGAAAACTGGTTGTGGATCTGCTTAAGACAAGAGAGCGGATATCTGGGAGGAGTTAAAAACTGAGATGTTGAAACAGATCAACAAATTTTTGACTGGTTTTTTGAGTGCTGTGATCATGGCGTATGAATCACAGGAAAATAGATAAAGCTTAAGCTGTGGCAAATTTCTATTTCAACTGGCCACAGATTTTCATGCAAGTCCAACGCTATCCAGTATTTGTATATGTCAACTTGGTAGCTCAGAAACTGCAATGAGGTCTTTTAGATGAAGCTAAAACAAAGGTGGAGAGGACTAGGAAGAAAACTTTTATCATGGACTTACCTTCTTCTTTACTGTTAAGACAGTTGAGTACTTGCTGCAGGAATTGCTAGTTTGTTCCACATCTAAAACATTTCTTTTCTCTTAATGGTTCAATCATGCTCATAAATTCTAAGGAAATTTAATCTTCAGTGCTTCTCAAACAGCTGTGTCCTGCTGCTGTGCAGTGAAGATTGTTTTCAAGGCTTCTGGTATCCATGAACTTTCAATTCAGAAGTTTTCTAAGCCATGAGAAAGTGGTCAACAGTTTTGTTTGACACTGAGGAACAAAATGATGTCATTCTTAAGTAAGAAAAAAAACTTTTCACAACTCTAATACGTGCATTTAGAAATATTCTTCTCTGTAAAATGGAAAAATAAGATGAAAACCAATTATACAAAAACATGCCATTTTGATATGAAATCCATAGCATTTCCTCAACACAAGCAATGACCTTTTCACCTACAGCTCGTTTAGAAGTCATCAGATGACCAGTTGACTTGAAATCACAATGTTACTTTGCTTTACTTGAATAACCACCTAAATTCAGCAACTACAGGTTATGCAGTTTTTGATTTGACAAGAGCATGCAACAACAAAGTAATCAAGAATAACAAAGTACAATAAATTTTTTAAAAATACTACCACACGACCCCGTCCCTCAGGAAAGTTTTATCCAAGTTCACAGAGTATTTCCAACAAAATGTTAAAATTAATGCAATGCTGAACACTTTGTAAGATCTCTCTCTCTCTCTCTCGTGGTGTTTCTTTGAACCAAAGAGCTGGTCATTTATGGTTACTCATAATGTTATGAGTCTTTTCAAGTCCAATTTGGAGAATTCTCTTGATCACACATGAATCTTTCCACAGTTAAGTTCAGCCCTGCACTGGATTCTTTTCCAATTAGAGAATATACTTCCAGGCTTTTCCCTAGTTATCAAGGTTATTTGTTCACAGCTATGCAAAAATAGTTTAGTAGCTTTGCCTTTGAGGCATTGGAAGTTGTGTATTGTGAAAGATTACAGTAAAAAAAAAAAAGAAATAGTACAAGCTACATGCCTCACAACTTCAGGTGAAATATTTTACAGTAGCAATATGGAGGCTCAAAGGAAAGTGTGGAGAAAAAGAAAATGGAAAATAAAGTGGTTAAATTAAAAGAAATTGGGCGGGTCACCAACTACAGAAGCACTATACTGATGCAATGTGAAAGCCAGAAAGGGGGGGGTGGGGGTAATCGAGCATGATGAAGGCTGAAACAATTTTCTTTTCTGAAATTAATACAACTAAAAATGGTGCGTGGAAATGTCAATAATCATTGAACATATTGGTTCCTTTGGGCTCTTGGATTGTGCTATTGATCGTGATTATTTTCTCTATTCATTTGAATGATTAATTATTTTTAGCATTGGATATAAAATCATGGATTCAATGTCTCTTTAACCCTTTGTTAAAGGTCAGAGTTATGTAAATTTAATTCATTCTTTGACATTGGTCTTTGGAAGTACAGATTACTGTGTAGACAACTTTCATTTAGATAAAACATCTATGTACATTTATAACTGCTTTTACTTGCCATCATGACAATTTTTCCACTGTCTTCTATTTTTTGTGTACAGTTTTCGTTTCTTCTGCCTAGGTTGTAAACACAGATGCTCTGGATATTTATATTGAACATCGTCTGCTGATGGAGCAGAGGAACCATCCAGAGAGACAGGAAGTGACTCGCGATCCAAGGAATAAGTATCCACCTGAACTGATGAGACGATTGTAAGTTCCACGTGTAGTATTTCTCTAATTGAAACTGGTACACTGAATATATCATGTGTTTTTATGTTCTCTAAATTTCAGGCAGCATCATGTTTTCTCTTTCTACTTGCAGTGAAGTTTATTTTCGGGCTCATGGTCATCAAAAGATGGTTGCGGTACGTGAAATCATGGCAAGCAGTATTGGCAAGCTGGTTTGTGTCAAGGGCATTGTTACCAGGGCAACAGAAGTTAAACCCATGATGGTTATTGCAACGTATACCTGTGACACTTGTGGCAATGAGACCTACCAACCTGTGAGTGGGGTTTCTTATATCCTATTGTTTTTATTCATATAAATATGACTCTGGATGTTTTATTGTTCAGGTGTGTTTTATTGCTTTATTTGTCTTTTTTTCAAGGTCTGTGGGAGTAGACTGTTCAACTGTTGGCTTTACATTTTTGTCAAGTTCAGCAATCAGATAATTTCTGGGAATTAATTTGTTCTCACATGGACCTTGCACAACCGCATACATCCTTTGTAATTTGATCTCATAACTTAAAGCATCTGCCACCTAGCTGCTGATGGAGCAGAGATCGTAACCTTGGACCATCCTCCCAAAATTACACATCAGAGTTTCACTAGATCTGCAAAATGAAGATATCAAATCTTGTCAGTTTACTTATGAAAATGAAGTAACTTTTGACAGTTTATTACACTGAAAAGATTGATATTTACACACAATACATATAAATAAATACTGATAGCATATTTTTTTTTTTTATGTTGAATATTTTGTTAGAACCAATTATCATCAAAAAAAATTGCTTTGTAGCCTTTCTTAACTGCGCTCTGTTTAATGTCTTTCAAATGTTTTTTTTATGATATACTAGTGACCAATTTGTTTGTTTGTTTGTTTTACTTCCAAATATTAAATTAACACTATCATTCTTGGTTAGTTTGGTAGAGCCTTTGTACTTTTACAATGCCCTGTTGAAATTCTACAATAAATGAATTATACTTGCGATAGAATGTTAATCAGATCTATCATGATACTTTCCAAAACATTATTAAAAAACTTAAGGTTGCGCATTAGCTCCCCTCCCACATATGACTTCCCAGTTCATTATATCTGATTTAGATCATTTTTGGCACAAAGTTACATCAGAGAAAGTTGAGAAATTGGTAGAAATGTTTTATCACAAATCCCATCCCATTTCAAAAACATTTAGCTGAGACACTTGTATAAGCTGACTTCAGTTCTACGTTCATCATTGTTTTTCATAGCATCATTCAACCTGGTGAAATAGA
Source organism: Nautilus pompilius (assembly GCA_018389105.1). NCBI lineage: Eukaryota > Metazoa > Mollusca > Cephalopoda > Nautilida > Nautilidae > Nautilus > Nautilus pompilius. The sequence continues at coordinate 79,150 of JACATO010000630.1, read as the reverse complement.
GCAGAACTGCATTAAGAAAACTCTGTGACCAGAATATTTTTGATTGCCTACTAATTTTGTTGTTGTTGTTGTTGTGTTGCATGTGGTTAGATTTCATTATCATATGTTTTTTTTTGGGCTGCATGCAAATGAAGAATTAAGCAATTTGCTGGACTGAGTGCCGGAAGTTCTGATCATGGTAACCATCACTGATTTTCATAACGTCCACTTTTTCCACTGGTTCATAGTTCTCTGTTCAGTCATAGCCATTTGGATTTCTATACAGCCTTGATCATTAAACAGAAGTATCAGATAGTGAGATTTTTGTGCAGGGTGTGCTTTAATAATTAATTAAACAAGCTACTTCTGTTATGATGGGCCAAGTTATGCATTCCCCCCCCCCACCACTTAATTTAACATTAACAAAGAAATTTGTTTGTTTTATTCCCTCTTCCCTCAGATATCTTCACCAACGTTCATGCCCCTTATGATGTGCCCCAGTCAGGAGTGTACAACCAACCGATCAGGCGGACGGCTTTATCTACAAAGTCGAGGCTCAAATTTGTTCAAATTTCAGGAGCTTAGAATCCAGGAACATGTAAGAGTTTCATTTTCTCAATGTTAGAACATTGTTTTCCTAAATCTTGAATTGTGTGTCACTGGAGATGAGAAATGCTTTGCCCAGTGAACTTGATGAATCTGAATCTCTAATGGCTTTTAAAAATATATATATATATAAAAGCTGCTTCAACTTACAAGTGGTGCATAGAGATTATACTTTTTTTTTAAAATGTAATTTATATTCCAGATTCATCCAGAAAAAAATAAACCATATTTGAAAGGAGTGTTTGAAATTTATGCTTTTTTTTTTTTTTTCCAAGAGTGATCAAGTTCCAGTTGGCAACATCCCGAGAAGTATGACAGTGTTTTGTAAAGGGGAGACAACTCGGCAAGCTCAACCTGGTGATCACGTCAGTGTTACTGGTGTATCCTTGTAATCAACACTGCCTTTTAAGTATTACAGGTTATAGGTGGTAAAAAAAAAAAAAATTCAATATGTTTGCTATTAAACTAATAATGATAGTAATTTGAGAACTATTGGTGGACATTTCTTGCCCCGTTGTGTATAAGCCAAGATGGTCATTTTCCTTGTAACAGCCACCCCCTCATTCTTCTTTCTTTTCTTTTCTGGGTGCCCAGTACAAAGCTCCAGAGTTTAAAATAACGTTAAGCTGAGAACGCCGCTTTAGGAAAATAGCTTGTCACTTGGATTAGAGCAATGACCAAAATTGAAGGGCAGTAACCAGGTGGAGCCATGTGGCGGACTGAAGCCCAAAGACAGGTTGTGTGTCTTTCTTTTTTTTTTTTATAGTTCTACAACTGGGGTTGTGAAACATAAAGCTAATGACATTGCACACTTGATGTGGTTGCAAATTGCTTGCGTATGCTAGGAAACTATTCCACACTTTATTTGGTTGCTTTAGTAGACTGTTGAAAAGATGTCCAGGTAATTGTTTTCCTTATTGGAGGTAGGTGTTTCTGCCTTTGATGAGGACTGGGTTCAGACAGATGACCCAGGGACTCCTCTCAGAGACTTTTCTTGAGGCTAACGTAAGTTCACTTCTAAATATTTAGCATTCAAAATTTCTTTTTTACTACTATCACCTTGAAATTTTAGTTTAGTAAAATTTCTCTTCCTTCTACAACTACAATTAGACAACTACTACTACTACTGTGAACCTGCGTGACATTGTCAGGACATAAGGTGTTTGCAGGAAAATACCTAGGTGTCAGTATCTTAAACCAAGTGGAGGTTAGCCGCTTGCCTACTGCAGAAAGGCCCTACTAGAAATAGTGCCATACACAGCTTAGTTAACTCTATACCTGATATATTTACTTTCATGGCTTTCAGATGCCTGTATACATTACTTTTGACAAGTTTGCTACCATTCTTATAACACAAATGTCTGTCTTGTTGAGGTCCTGCTTCCATCAGATTTGTTGAGTTGATGCAAGTATTTTTCCTATTAATAAACTGTATTTGGTATGGTTCAATTTTACCTGAATGGCAGTATGGAAAACTGTTTTGCAAAGTCTCACTCTCATGAGTCCAGTGGCATGATGTAATACAGGAGCATTTTGGTAAGAAACATGGCTGCCATCAATGTAATCTTTTTATACATTCACCTATTTACAGCGAGTGGTGAAAATGAACAAGACTGAGGATGACGAATTAGATGCTCAAGAGCTAACGGAGAATGAACTAAAACAAGTTGCTGGTGAGATTTGTGGCTTTTTTTTTTCCCTAAAATTAAGTAAATGGAAATTTTGATTACTTCCAAAATATTGCTAAACATCTTGTATCTACATAAAATATTAATAAAAATCTGAAAAAAATAATGTCTGGTTATATTACATTACTTTGGTTTCCATTTTAGACAGCACTCTTAAAATGTATAATTAGTGTATGATGTGTCTCAGTGTACTCTTGTAGTGGGTTGAAGAAAAGCAGCATCGTCCAGGTGACAGTTCACACCACTTATACATTTTATTATCTCTGTTTGCAAAGTAACGTTCAACTCACTAAAAGTAGCGGAGCATTGAGTAGAAACAACCTGGCTTGGTTGGTTAGTCACTCCAGTTTATAGCTGTTTTAATTTTGGCCGAGTTAATAACATAGCATCAAGTGGTACATCTTTCGGCTGCAGTCAGTCAGCTCCATAACTTAGTTTCCAGCAGCATGTTGTTCACCAATGATTCCCAGAGCATCTCTTACCTACTACAATTCCACTAAATTCGTTTTTACCTGGTTGGTTTTCAAGCAGAAGCATATATTGCATCTGGTGGCTAATGAGTGGTAGAGTCTTCTAATGACATAATGAAGATTGTTTTCAGTTGTTTCCATGCTAAAATAAATTCACTTCCACCTAGCGTTTGTTGTTGTTTGTTTTAGAGGATGACTTTTATGATAAGCTGGCCAGCAGCATTGCTCCAGAAATTTATGGTCATGAGGATGTGAAAAAAGCCTTGCTGCTGCTACTGGTTGGTGGAGTGGACAAATCTCCCAAAGGAATGAAAATTAGAGGTGAGTGAGTGAATAAGTAGACAGATCCATTGATCAGGAATCAACCTTTGTTTTTAAGGACTGTGTTATTTTACTGAGAAGCTGGTGATTTTTTTTTAACTGACAAAACAGTCTTAAATATAATTTAAAATGCCAATATTTTATGCATTGCAATTTAAAGGGAAGTTATTATCTCCCCTGCTTTACCAAACTTATTTTCAGTTAACAAATAAGTTTCACTTGAATTTTTGGGAATTCTTGTCATTTAAGTTTGATTTTTAATAATTAAGAGATTTCAGTTGTTGGTAAATTTTTATTTTATTTTATTTACTAAACTTTTTGACGTTTATTAGCTCTTAAATGTATACTTTAAAATAATGCAGTACATGATTAAGACGTTCATGGTCAGAAACTGCTAAATTATACAATAGTTTCAGACAGTATTTATTTACATTTGAAATACAGGGTGTCCGTAAAGTTACTATACAGTCTTACAAGTTACTGGTCGTTGTTTCAATGCCGGTACGATGACATTTCTCAGTTTGTCCAGGTACCTTTCTCCTGTAACAGTTCCGTCGAAGAACTGTGGACCCACAATTCCATCAGACGATATTCCTGCCCAGACAGTTATTCCAGGCTGGTTCAATTGGGACGTGATCGTAAACTGGTAAGACTGTATAGTAACTTTACGGACACCCTGTATACTGAATAATGATAACAATAATAATAATTTCTAAAGACCATAATTGTAAGTCTCTCTGACTTAAAAAGGAAAATGCTAATTACTGATTTTCCACAGCTATAAGTAAAGAGTTGTTGTTGTAGGGATTTCTCCATTGAGATGGATATCTCTTCCAATTTGGATTAGGCTTCCTTCAAAGAGAACTTCACCTGTACCCCTTTCTAACTTCTCCCAAAAAAAAAAAAAGGCATACCTCCAGAAGAGTAATGCTCTTCCAAGGGAGAAATACTGATCAGAGTTCACTTTCTAGTTAAGTCAGGGGTGGGGTATTTATAGCTTACGGTAAATGTATGTGATACAAATGCGTGTAAAGTGGGAATAGGTAGGGTAGCTGAGGCTACACATAACACGTGACTGAAGCCATGTTCATCTTCAGCAAGCTGGCTGGGGTCTTCCTGGCTCTTAGTTCAATCGGTAGGTCAGACAGAAATGGTAAGCCATACCATGCTTCCCTGCTGTTTTACCCAAGCAGCCTTCTTGAAAGTTGGCATCTCCTGCCAAATGGCACTCAACTGGTTTAGTCCTAACAGAAGGGTAGGGCCAATTAACCATTTTGACCTCAGTGCCACCACTGATTTTGAAGTCAGGAATTGGCTGCGTTGAAACCTGTGCATAGGAGACATGTTAACTGAAGTTAAGTTAGCAGTGGAAGAACTTGGCCTAAAATTTGATAAATTGATTGCTGCCACTACTAAGTTGTCTCATCTTTGACTGGATCACAAAAAGGGGTCTGGTAGCACTCTTCAAGAAAAATGAGGAAGCTAAATCTGGACATTTCTAACCTGTATCGCTGCAAGATTCAAGAGAACCTCTGCACACAATCTGTCCAACTGAAGAGACTGGATGAATTGTCAGCTGTGCTTAAGCGGTCTAGTGGGCTCTTCCAAGATTTCCCTTTGACATGGACATTACCAGTTTTCTTGAACAGCTGGAACTGCAAGCCAAAAGTAAGCTAGAAACAACATACAACAGCCTACCACAGATGGACTTTTAAAAACTATGAAAATTGCTCTACTCTTTGATAGCACTTACTACTCGTGTGAACAATTCCTTCATGAAATGAGAAGTCAGAATGCTACAAGAGAACTGGGTTAGCACACACATGAATCTGAAAAACTAGTTCTCTCCACTTCATACCTGTGGCCCATTGTTGTTGCATTAATGCAGTAAAGGTGGGGCCCAATAAATTTTTACGTTATTATTGGGCAAAGCTAAAGTATGCGGTAATATGAGGCCTACCTATAGAAAAGGTTTTCCATCCCTGAGCTGAGTAAACATTTATTTTCTCCTAAATGTTTGGCCATTAAGTTATGTCCTACTTCCAGGTTTGAATATATTGAGTAATGACAGGGGGGGGGGGACTTTCCCCAGTTTGGTTTTGCCTTTAAATTTACTTCAGAGTTGTTTATCTGGTTCACTGACTGATATCGCCAGGCATGGTGGGTGGTCTGGGGCATAGAGAGAGAACTGAGTAAATAGCCTCCCAAGTCTGTAAGCTGCTGCATTATCATTTCAGGTTTTAAAAGACAAACAGGACAGGGTTTTTCATCATCGTTTTTTAAAGGAGAATTCAGTCTCCTCCATTTAATGCAAAAAAAAACCTTGGCTGTTCAGTAAATAAAAAGTGTGTGACGATGAGCCAAAGGATTTATTTTGCCACCTCACCGGCCCATTGGGTGCAACGTGCTCGTGCCAGCTGAGCAATTAGATCAAAACAAGTTTCCATGGGTTAGAATAGGATAAACCATTTTAGTTCCAACTTTTTAATGGCTACTGCTAAACAACACAAAAGAAAGCATATTGGGATGTCAATGTTTATTAAAACAAGAAAAAGACTACTATGACATGACTTGTTATTTCAAAAATACCTGAGTAGAGACTTGAAAATTTTATAGGGAGATGGTTGTATGGCGGGCAGTGTCCCTCTCCTGGTGTTTATCAGGCGTTATCTTAGTAAGTACCCCCCTAGTAAAGTTTCTCTTATTGAATGCTTTATACACCCTGGATGATGTTAATGTGTTTTGTTTTTATTTTACATTTAAGGAATATAAACATCTGTCTGATGGGGGATCCTGGTGTAGCCAAGAGCCAGCTGTTGTCTTACATAGACAGGCTGGCTCATCGAAGTAAGGAATTTTTTGTTGTCTTGGTTAATTTTGTTGAAATTTCACCATTTTAGTATCGCTGCACCGAGGAAGACATTTGCCTAGATGAATCTCACCAGCAGCAGTAATAGGGGATTTGCAAACAAAAATCTGCATTAAGAGAGAGATGCATTAGAGCAGTGTTAGAAGCAGGGGGCTGTCACACACGTGTTCAACAAAAACCCTGACACAGCCCTCTGTCCACAGACAGCAATGAGTGCTGGTGGTGTGTGAAGAGTCAGACCTCTTATAATCTCTTTGAGGAGGTGTTTTCTCTTTGCTGACCACTGGATAAGTTTCCATCCATTGAGTGAAGAAATGTTCCCTCCTTGCAGTTCTAGTTGGAATTAAACGGAATGTTGTTGGCCTGTGAAACCCCCATTAGAGTCAATGACACAGGTTGGACTATAGCAGCATTGTAGAGAGAGGGGGGGTGATTAACTATGCCAATATTTAGTGTTACCTTACACTGAATTGTTTGAAAATTTCTTTGTTATCAGTGATAGAACTTTGCAAATTTCTTAAGCTACCTTTGCTTAAAAGCTGATTCTACTGCTGCATCTTAGCCAATACTTTAGTTATGTTTCACACACACACACACATTTATTATGTACTCTATTTTCAGTAGCTGTTTCCTTTCAGTATTTGGCATGACCACCTTTTGTACCAGCCATGGCAGACATCTATGAGAATATCACTGACTTTGTCCTGGTTTCTCTCAGTTTGTAAATATCTTTTCCTTTGCTGCTGTGAGGTTGGTAGACTCTCAAAGTGCTTAATGGGGTTTATATCTGAGTTTTGTGTGATTCAGGAAGCTGTGCCAGTCTTCCAAGCTTTTGTGGTTCTGGTTGTATGTAATGTTGTTCAATTTGGTGATTACTTCAAGAATTCCTTTATCAAATACAGCCAGAAGGGTATTCTGGAAATGCAACTGGCAGTATTTAAACATCTATCAGTGAAACAGGATCTGTTTTACGCTTTAGACAGTTGATTTAAATGCTTTAGGTCAGAAGCTTCACTAAACTTTTCCCATCCTCGTGAGAGTGTCCATAGGAGGTGAAATGTTGATTGTCTTCACAGACAAGTCAAGTTATGCACTACTGATATAAATGTTGCTCCAGAAAGGGAAAACAACCTTTATTCATATCTGTTACCAATGACTTCCAATCAGAAACTATTGAGAGTAATGCCCAAATGTATGCTGGAGCTGTTGCACAGCTCTTTGACTTGGCGGTGCAACACTGAAAAGAACTGTTGTTTGAATGCAGTAATAGTAGCAGGACAATCAGTACATTGCTGTGCCATATTATGACTTCCTAAACAGATTAATTATCTGATGCGCATCACCTACACACACTTTGGCATGCTCAAGTTATTTTAGCAAGGATGGTTTATAGAAAATAAAGCATCATTTCTTAGTTGTGCTGCAAATTGGATCAGGGATTCGGCATTTAAGAAATAAGATAGTTAACTTTTATTTCAGTGGTTACTGGCACAGTAACATCTTTGTTAGATGCCTTCCTTATAAATACACACACTCGTGGCAGGTCAGTACACAACTGGAAGGGGATCATCTGGGGTTGGTCTCACAGCTGCTGTAATGAAGGACAACATGACAGGGGAGATGACTCTGGAAGGCGGGGCCCTGGTACTCGCTGACCAAGGTGTGTGCTGCATAGATGAGTTTGACAAAATGATGGACTCTGATAGGACAGCAATTCATGAAGTGATGGAACAGCAAACAATTTCCATAGCCAAGGTATGTCTACCAGAGTTTCATGTTTCTTGCCAGACTTTGTACATGTGATTGGGTTTTGTTACCTGGATCCTGTGAGTGGAAAAGATATAAACTGCCAGCTTATTTTAATTTAAATTTTACTGGTTTTATCCTATTTTTTTTTTTTTTAAAATAAACAGATTTAAATGAAGTGATGATAAAGTTGCGAGCACCTGTGCTTGGTGTGTTTTTTTGTTTTGTTTTTTTTTTCCTATTTCAGGCTGGGATAATGACGAGTCTCAATGCAAGGGTGTCTATTCTTTCAGCAGCTAATCCAGCATATGGACGATACAATCCGAAAAAATCCATTGAACAGAATATCCAGCTACCAGCTGCCCTTTTGTCTCGGTTTGACATTTTGTGGTTGATTCAGGACAAAGCAGACAGAGAGAATGATTTAAGGTGACAACTGATTGTGTGTGTGTGTGTGATGATAAACGTTTATTAAAATCGTTTTTAGTGGAAATCAGGCATCAATGGTGAACAGTGTCCATGATAAAGCTGGCTGAGAGCCCAGTGTACTAGATGGTCCCATACATCTCTCTACCATTTCTTCTTTCAATGTTACATTTCTCTCTCTTTATTACTGAAACTAACTACTGCATTACAGACTGCACATTTTAAAGGGGTTAGTTGCTACAGCACAGCCACTTTGTGTCATGGGGATAAGCTGCTGCTGTGAAGCAAACAAAAGAAAAATCTTCCATTTTGCCCAGAGAATGAACTAATGATAGAAATAGTAAGAGAGCTATTTTCATTAAATGCATGCATGCCTCCTTAGTGGTCTGTCAGTGTTCTGAGTATTACCTTGTGGTCCTCCCAAGAGGGGATGGTCTAACCTTGTTGTTTTCTTTTTAAAGTTCATGTTGCTAAGAGGGAGGTATTCAGCACAGTCAGTCAGATCAGGGTGAAGATGGTGCCTCATTCCTGGAGATTACATGCTATTCCAGGAGAGGGGATGTTTAGACCTACCCTTATCACACCCCAATGTATGCATAAAGTTACCAAACACATTTCTTAAAAAGGGGAACTGGTGTTCACACACAATCTGTAATGTTTTGATAACAGCTGGTAAAAACAGATTGCTAAACATTCGTGTTGCATTCTCGGTTATCTGCCGATGTATAGAGTAGAAGCAATAGAGAAGAGCTTTTTTAACTCGGACTGATGTATATTTAGATCGTGACTTAAAGCTTCAATCAGCAGCAGCTTCATGACCATTTTGTGCTATGTAATGATGTGTGCTGCTAAAGCTAAGGTAGAGAAAATGGCTTAAAAATAATAATAAAAATATGAACTGTCACTTTTTAAAAAAAAATCTCTCCAAATTCCATTATATATATGTACAGGTGCATCTAAAAAAATCAGAATATTGTGGAAGAGTTCAATATTCTTTGTCAGTTATTTCAGAAAGTGAAAATTGTATATATTTCTAGCCTCATTACATGTAAACTAATATGTCTAAGCATTTTTTAATTTTAATTTTGATAATTACGGCCTACAGCTCAAAAAATAGAAAAAACATATCTCAAAATATTAGAATATTCCATTTCAAGTTGAGTAAATCACTATTTATGCAGTATAAATACCATGAATGTCTCAGTCTGGTTCAGTACACACAACAACAATCATGGGGAAGACTGCTGACTTGACAGTTGTCCAGAAGAGACTCACTGACACCCTCCACAAGGAGGGTAAGTCACAGAAGGTCATTGCTGAAAGGGCTGGCTATTCGCAGAGTGCTGCATCAAAGCATATTCGTGGAAACTTGACTGGAAGGGAAAAGGTGCGCAAGCAAGAGGGATGACTGCAGCCTTGAGAGAATTGTCAAGCAAAGGCGATTCAAGAACTTGGGGGAGCTTCACAAGGAGTGGACTGAGGCTGGAGTCAGTGCATCAAGAGCCACTGCACACAGACGGGTCCAGGAAATGGGCTACAAGCGTCGCATTCCTAGTGTCGAGCCACTACTGAACCAGAGACAACGTCAGAAGCGTCTTACCTGGGCTAAGGAGAGAAAAAACTGGACCGTTGCTCAGTGGTCCAAAGTCCTCTTTTCAGATGAAAGTAAATTTTGCATTTCATTTGGAAATCAAGATCCCACAGTCTGGAGGAAGAGTGGAGAGGCACAGAATCCAAGTTGCTTGAAGTCCAGTGTGAAGTTTCCACAGTCTGTGATGATTTGGGGTGCCATGTCGTCTACTGGTGTTGGTCCACTGTGTTTTATCAATTCCAAAGTCAACGCAGCCATCTACCAGGAGATTTTAGAGCACTTCATGCTTCCGTCTGCTGACAAGCTTTATGGAGATGCTGATTTCCTTTTCCAGCAGGACTTGGCACCTGCCCACAGTGCCAAAACTACTAGTAACTGGTTTGCTGACCATGGTATTACTGTGCTTGATTGGCCAGCCAACTTGCCTGACCTGAACCCCACAGAGATTCTATGGGTTATTGTCAAGAGGACCCTATCAAAGCAACCTGGGCTTCTATAACACCTCAGCAGTGCCACAGGCTGATCGCCTCCATGCCACGCCGCATTGATGCAGTGATTCATGCAAAAGGAGTCCTGACCAAGCATTGAGTGCATAAATGAACATACTTTTCAGAAGTTCGACATTTCTATATTATAAATCATTTTTTTAAATTATTGATCTTATGAAATATTCTAATATTTTGAGATGGTGGATTTTTGATTTTCATGAGCTGTAAGCCGTAATCATCAAAATTAAAACAAAAAAGGCTTGAAATATTCCACCTTGTGTAATGAATCTAGAATATATGAAAGTTTCACTGCTTGAATTAAATTACGGAAAAAAATGAACTCTTTCACGATATTCTAATTTTTTGAGATGCACTTGTATATGTAACAGCTCCTGATGGTGAAAATTGGTGAATAGCTGAAGAATCTGTTTTTTTTTTTAAATTCTTGCACTTAAAAGACAGTTACATAAATTGTTTGGCCTACCTCTGGTAGAAGAGAGATATTTCTAACTTAATCTGCCTTATAGCTTTGTTCAGTCATTGCTCGAGAAGATGGACTAAGCTTATTATAATCAACTCACTCATTTGTTTTTGCAGGCTGGCTCAACACATCACCTATGTGCACCAGCATAATACACAACCACCAGCTCAGTTTAATCCTCTTGATATGAAGCTGATGAGGTAAAGCATAATTTTTTATCATCATCCAGTTACATATCCTGAAGTACTAACCTTTAAATTTAAAAAAAAATGTTCTGTGCTACAATGCCAGAGGCTAAAATCATTTCAAGTTTAATTTTTTGCTTTCAGTAGACAGGCTTGTACAAGACTCACTGGGAGGAAAGTTCTCGCAGATGCAATTCTCAAGTTTGACTCCTTCCCTGTTAACCACCAACTTCATTATTTTTCTCCATTTGTTTACAATTGCACTGACTGATTTTGCAAGCTGCTTTGCAAAAGGAAAGGAATAGATATAAGGAGACAAACAAATGATTTAGTTCTTATTTAAACTATTGAAAGCTATTTTATTTTTTTCTATCCCATCTGGCTAGGAAGGAGCTTTCATTAAGAACCACAAATCATCAAAATCAAACAAGAGCTTAATGAATAATTTGGTATTGTGAAACTGAGGATCAAATGTGGATTTGTGTTAATCACATGGAGTCATCTGTAATGTTCCTCCAATGTCTGCAGATCAGAACATCTGTCACTACTACATGTTATTATTGAGAACTAGAACAGTCCAGTTTACTGTACTTGCTTTTGACTATATTTGCGTATTCTATGATGTACTCCATACTGAAAGGTGTGGGCTCACAGAAGAACCTGTGGATGAAATAAAAATACTTTAATTCTTCTGCACCTACTCACTGCCTTGGGAGGTAGTTGAGGGAAGTGAAGTTACATTCAAATTATCATCAAGAGCTTCCACATAAATTCATTAGAAAAATCATTTTATACTCAGCAAATATTGTATTATTACTTGAATAATTTTAATTTTTTCTTTAACATTGTTTTAGCTGGATTCTTATAATTTAACCTTGATGAAGTTACATTTTTCTTCTCAGATTGGGATTTATCAAATTAATCTTGCTCAACTATGATGTACATGAAGTTATTTGTAGTCTTCTTGACTGGAGAGCTACAACTTTGCTTATATACATTAAAAAAAACTGTGTATAGTTTAAACTTAATAAAGGCCATTGGGGAAAATGTTTTAGGTATGGAGTAAATTTTAGTCTTTATTACTTAACTTTTAATGAAGAATCTGTATTTCCAAAGAGGCAAAGGAAGGGGAGGGAATTCACTAACACTTCAAAAGATAGATGTCTGGGGCTTTTTCAGGGGTTTATTGTCATAGATTGTATGTGGCAACTTGGACCATCTGAGACTCTACGGCCTCAAGACATGCTTCTTGACATGGTTAGCTGACTAGAAAACCTCCCTCTAAAACTTCTGAGGAGCACCAACCTACAGTTGATTTCCTATTTTTTTTTTGCCATTCATCATTAGGTGAATGAGCGATGTCGTAAGTTTTTGTGTGTGGCCTGATGCTGTTTGTGTTTCATTCAGACGTTATATAGCTCTGTGCAAGAAGAAGCAGCCAGTGATTCCAGAGATGCTGGCTGACTACATCACTGGAGCTTATGTTGAGATGCGGAAGGAAGCGCGTAACAACAAAGATACGACATTCACTTCAGCACGAACCCTTCTTGCCATTCTGCGCCTGTCCACTGCTTTGGCAAGTATTCTTATTGCCATTATGTACTGTTTGAATTGCGTTAAACATGTATTTGACTCTATACAACTTTTTTTTTGTCATTTGGGAAAATAGATTAGCTGAGAGGGTGAGGCTGTTATTTTAAGTTCATTTGTTTACTGTATATGAAAGGGGTTGCCAGGACTGCCATGGTTGGGTTCAGCTCAATTCGACGCACTTCGCTAGCCTTCTTCACCAGCCAGCCATGTGGTTTTCTGGATCCATGGTGGAAGTTCTGCAGGTAATTCTTGACTGGCTTGCGCCCTGAATACCACTCGAGCCTCTAACCATACCTAAGTAACTATTTATTGACCAAGGCATTGATATCCAACACCTTCACCTTTTAACTTCCTGATGATGTGAGATGCTCTTAGATCTTGAAACTCAGGGCCAGAGTTTGCCAAGATGATGATTATACGAACAAAAAAGGACAAGTCATTTCTAGTTTTATTCGTTGTTTAAATTTTGTTGGAGTATTTTCAACTTCAGTGTTTATTGGATAGTCTTGTTTCACAGTCCATTTTTTCTTTTTCTTTTCTTTATAACTACACAATCTGTTCTTGTATATCTTCGGATGCATTATTCAGATCCAGAATCCTTTTCTTATAGTTTTTCTGTTAGTCTAGCAAAATTCTTTCTAAGTTTACAATCTGTTCTATGTTGTTTACTTTACTGGTGTTTCTTATATGGATTTTTAGATGCCGTTAAGCACACGAGTTTGTGATAACTAATCTTGAATTTTATGAATGCAGGAAACACTACATAGAAAGTAAAGTTTTAGTAGTAGTACTGAAAGTTCATATGATGTGGATAACGAAAATAATGTTAGATCACCTGACCAGCAAAAAACTGAGTAATGTTATTGATTGATGTCTTGAATATTTTATTGCTAAATCAGCTGATATGAAAACCTAATTTAAATTATTCCCAGCAATAGGACTTATTTTCAATGCCAAAAAGATTTAGATTCCATATCACTACTATGTTTGAGTTCCAAGGATTTAAATGACATTTCCGTGCATGTGTTTGTGTGTTTACCAGGAATACTACAGCTGGACTAAACTAATGTAAACAAGCTGTAAAATCGTGTCATTGTTAACTCTTTATATACCTTTTTAGTTTTTTACCTTATACTACCTTGGGTTCATTGGCCATTTATTTTGTAGCCAACACATTCATAATGCAAAACACATGAGAGTTGGAACGATATATGGTTTGTCATTACAAATGACTATTCACGGGCTCAGTCTGTTCTGAATAATGCAGATTTCAAGGGTAGCGCAGTGCAAATGCACCCAAATTGGTAATCAGAGGGATAAAGTATTATTGTACCAGTTATAGCAGGAAATATATAAGCCCATCTCTTAGAAACTCATTAACACTTATTCACTCACTATTTTGTTTCTACCACAGGCACGATTGAGGCTTGCTGATGTGGTTGAAAAAGAAGATGTCAATGAAGCCATGCGGTTGATGGAGATGTCCAAAGATTCTCTGAATCCACAATATGATGTGTATTCAAGGTAAATTTACATATTAAAATTTATTTATATTTTGTTTACTTCATGTCCTTGGGAATATAACCTTTATAGTTTTTTCTTCTCTCTACTAGTTTTTATTTAGAACTTGCCTGTTTTGGAGGTTCTAGAACCTTGTTCACTTTCTAATTAAAATTTGATAGGTTTAAGATAACGTGTATTAGCGCAAGAGACTTCCCTGGATAATGTGGCTAACCAGCTGAAAAAAAATTTTCATACAGTTATTTACAAATTTATAAAAAATACTTGTATACATAAGTTTGAAAGAGAACTTTCTTAATACTGTAGGTGAATAGGTATAAATTAATTTACTTATGAAGAATTTATCTGATCAGATGTTAGCTCCATGGCTTGAACATGTGGACATCATATGAGTTGTACCTCTTCCACTACTTTTGAATGATTTGATATTTTCTAAGTATCACTAGGAATTTGATGTTGTCTCCCTGCTACATGTCTTTAACAACTCAAAGTTGGTTCAAATATTTTTTGTGTGCATGATGGATTTTTATTTTCCAGAACCCAGAATATCATTGACCACATATTTACCATCATCAAAGAAATGGCACCAGGTAAAGGTATGAAGTCCCTGAAGATAGTGGATGTGATGGATCTGTGTACATCCAAGGGATTCAAACCAGACCAGGTGGATGCCTGCATAGAAGAGTATGAGGAGCTAAATGTTTGGCATGTGAATCAAGCTCGCACCAGAATCACTTTTGTATAGAGCCTTGCACAGCTTTCTTGTAAAGAAAGACAACTCCGGTGGCCCTTTGGTCTTAGATAAACTTGAGAGATTCAAACTTTTTTTTTTTTAATTTGGAATAATTATTTTATGGAAATAAAATTTATTACTGAATATTTTTTTCTGTCTTCTTTCTCTTTTATTTAGATGCACACCTGTAAATTGATGTTACTTGTTGAAAAGTAATTTAATAAAAGATATTTTTAAAAACTTGTATTTTCCAGTTTAGCATCTCATGTAATAATGGCCAGACTTTCCTTTGTTTATCTAATTAATGATTCAGATTTTCTGAAACATCCATTTTAAATTTTAGTACCATCTGTAGACTATTTACTTAGACTACACTTAATGATACTTAAATCAAAGCTTTCACATGCCATACAGTGCTGGATTTAGGCATAAGCTAAACAAGCTACAGTTTAGGGTCTCAAAAAGTGTGAGAAGACGTGAGTGAGGCCTAAAGAACTGCTACCTTGGTGTGGGAAACCACCATGACGAAAAATCGCCATTAACCCTTTCTGTTTTGGTGGTCCATTTCGGAAACTATTTTTTAATGTAATTTAATTGTCAATACGAGCAGATCGGGAACACTGTTTTAAAAATTACATTTAAAAGTATTGTTTCCAGAGTATACTATGTTATAATCTATGATAGAGATCAAGTCAACCAAATAATAAATATGTAATCAGTAAATGCATTCATTTGAAAATAATTTGTATTTTTCACTTTAAATGTCTTGCTATTAAATAATTAAAAGGCACATGTGTTTTCAATTTTTGTGAGACCCCTTCTGGTGTAATTTTTTTTTTAAAAGGGGGTCTCCAAGCTTTTATGTAGCTTAAGGCTTCACCAAGTCTAAATCTGGCACTGATGCCATAACTTTACTTTCCTTGGGCATAAAAAGATCTGCAACCCTAACCCATCAGTACCATAAATGCTAGAAAGAAAGAAAAGAAGTGGTTCCTCTAAAAGCATGGGGCATGTTTGTGACTCACAGCTACTCTTAGATTTCTCTTCTTGCTGACCCACCCTAGCCTCTTAGTGATTGACCCGTCAGCTAATTCTTGCATCTGACATTTTTAGCATTAAACGGAATTTTACCAAGATCTAGAGTTCGATTGTAATCTCGCTCGACAAATTTGTAGTCATTTTACATAACGTTTAGTTCTCTTTGAGACAATTTTTTGTTTTCTCTTTTAAATAATAAAACGAAAATCCATTTAAATTTTTTTTTTTCCTTTTTTAATTTTAAAATTAATCGGCCGGTTCCGTGAAAACTAATATTTGGTTAATTTTTTTTTTTAATTAATCGGTTTTAATAGTTAGGTGATCAGGTTGTGTAGGTATGTTTTATCTTCGTTTTGGTCGGTTCCTATATAATATTTATAAAGGCGACATCTGGCGGGAAGAATGCTGCGCTAATTGGTGATGTGTGTATATGTCCGGCGGTAGAGGTCGCTGTAGTGCGACCGGTTATGGTGTATGATAATCCGAACTCCGTTACCTCGGAAAACTCAGATAAGGGTCTTTTCCGAACAGCTACCACCGCCGACCCCTTCCTGATCCCCTGACCAGCCGAGCGAGGAGATATCTCGCCTTCCAGTGAAACTCGAGATCATTTTTTTTTTTTTTTTTTTGTTGTTGGAAAATAATTAAGAGAAATTTTATTTATTTATAAGTGTAAGCGAAAAAGTGATGGGGTCCGTCCGTGGGAGAGGGGTTTCCGGCATCGGTGAAGAAAGAGAAGGTAAACGGGCCCAAGATAATCAGCCGGAAACACTGCATCGACACCCTCAGCAGGAGCGAGAAGTGGCTGGCGAGGGACGACAGGTGCTCGGGACCCCGAGTACCGCCCACCTGGAGCACGCACTGTCTACCTGGTTCTGCTGCGGATGGGGATCAGCGGTTCGCGCACTCACTCTTCAAGGTCCGGTATAAGCTGCAGCTCCTGCGACGTGGAGCAGAAGGGGCCCACTTCAGCAGACCCTACCCTAGCCCCTTGGCAGGTGAGGAAGTGGTGATCAGGCGGCAGGTGGAGGACGGACGGTGGTTGTTACCCCGACCCGTCACTACAGAGCAGGCTCGCCCCGTCCTTCATGGAGCGGAACTTGGTTAACTCCGACGTGGACGAGGTGCGCGATGTAGGTGTGTTGAAAGGGAAACCAGGTAGCCAAGTGAAGATGGAGCTCTTCTCATGAATTACGTCCCCTGATTGTCTAATTTGTAAATAAACTTGCTTTTATAACCCTGTTTTATTATTATTATTATTATTATTATTATTGTTTTTTCACAAGTTTTATTTTTATTAAAATTAAAGAAATAACCTTAAAAAACTTTAAAGAATTTTAATGACTGATTGACAGGTTTCTGCTTATTTATTTGAAGAAAAGAATTGCTTAATAAATTAAAGTAAACAAACAGAATTATTGAGAAAAAACAAATCACAGGTTTACTTTCGTTGTATAACTTACCATAATCTATTAATAATAATAATAATAATAATATAATTATTATTATTATTATTATTTATATTTTTCTTGTCAGATGAATCATTCAGGAACTATAACTCTTCCATCGTTAGCTTTGGACACAACACTAACGGCCAACTTAAATGTAACAAATGATTTTGTTATCCACTAACTATTTCATGCCTTAATATTTCTAACCTTTCCGTCGAGGTTTGAATAAAATTAATTAGTTCGAAATTTTAAGATTTTTTTTTTTGTTTATAACAATCAGGATACTTTATATAAATACCTTATGTTTGAAGATAGTAGATAGCCAGTTCCTCGGTAGTATAGTGGTAAGTATCCCCGCCTGTCACGCGGGAGACCGGGGGGGAGGTCGATTCCCCGCCGGGGAGTGGCGAAAGAACTTTTGATTTTAATTATTAATGATAATTTTATTCATTTAGTTTTCGTAATTTTTTTTTTTCAAAATTAAAGCGACTTTTTATTAAGCGATGAGTTGTGATTGGTTTTGTCACGGATGACGTCAGAACGATCAATCAGCTCTCCCCGCGAAAGCAGCCAATCAGTCTTGCAGCAGATGCGTATAGATCTACAACCAGAGCCAGGTCCATCTCGACAGTCCGGCAAAATCCAGAAGACCGACGAAATGCTATTGATTAAAGATCCATAAACTAGAGATTCTTTTGAATCCTGAAAAAAAATCTTAAAATGTCATTTTTTTAGGATTCAGAAGAGTGAATTGTTGACTATACTTCCAAACGTGGCGTGGTAATAATAATAATAATAATAATAATAATAATAATAATAATAATAATATAATAATAATCAATGTGAACAATTGACGATTGAAACAGTTTCCAGAAATTGTCAACCAAACAATTAGTTTAAAGTTTTGCTTTTAGTTTTTAGTTTTTGCATTTATTTTGTAAAATTGGCCATGCTTTTCTTATATAGTTTCTCATCTGAACCATTTATTTTCAATAGCCAAATTGTCTTCACTAAACAGTGGTAAAAAGAATTATTCCTGTTATGGTGCGCGTCCAAAAACTGCTTATATTGATTAATATTAAATTAAATACTATTGGCAGTGGACATGTTTATACTCTCTCTCTCCCTCTCTCTCTCTCTGTATACTGACGTCATCTCTCTCTCTGTACTGACGTCATATCTCTCTCTCTGTACTGACGTCATGTCTCTCTTTCTCTGTACTGACGTCATATCTCTCTCTCTGTACTGACGTCATGTCTCTCTTTCTCTGTTCTGACGCCATATCTCTCTTTCTATGTACTGACGTCGTATCTCTCGTTCTCTGTACTGATGTCATATCTCTCTATCCTGACGTCATATATCTCTTTCTCTGTACTGACATCATATATCTCTTTCTCTGTACTGACATCATATATCTCCTACTGACGCCATATCTCTCTTTCTTTGTACTGACGTCATATCTCTCTTTCTCTGTACTGACGTCATGTCTCTCGTTATCTGTACTGACGTCGTATTTCTCTTTCTCTGTACTGATGTCATATCTCTCTATCCTGACGTCATATATCTCTTTCTCTGTACTGACGTCATATATCTCCTACTGACGCCATATCTCTCTTTCTCTGTACTGACGCCATGTCTCTCTCTGTTCAGACGTCATATCTCTCTGTACTAACGTCATATCTCTCTCATATAGCCGTTTATGTTGTGTATTATTTTATCATGAGGTAGTGTGTTATTAGAATCCTAATCACCTCAGTTTTTGTTGTTTTTTTAAACACTTTTAAAGTTTTTCCCACTAGATGTCGTCGGCTCCTTTGTTGTAGGATGTGCGGGACGATTATCTAGAATTAATATGGTCTCCCCCGCCCCTGGCTCGAATGTTGTCTGGCGCTCGGTACAAAATTCTCAAAAAAAAAGAGAAAAGCCATTTTCGGAAAATGTCTGTCTCGGTCTCTCCGCCGTCTTAACCGTGTTAAGCGCGGGTCACTGATTATCTGGCAGGAGAGGAGGCTGTGTGTTTTCCAGAGATTACTTATACCTGCCAATAATTTAGCTCAGGTCCTGGAACGTTGACGTTGATAGGTCGAACGACCCATAAGGAAGTCCTGCACTACAAACAAATAAGCCGCTTTAGTTATTCTCACCGGCACACCTAGATCTTTCCAGATAGACTTACTCCAGACACCTGTTCTAGGGACACGCAGTGCTTACAGGTAAGAGACAGCAGCGTTTGTAGTGTATGCGCACTAGAGAGAGCACCACTCGCATTATTTAATCCTACGTCTGGATGTGAGGCAGGTAAAGCATGAGCTTACATGGAAGTTGATGTTTATCACCTTTGAAAGCCAACTACAATACGCTGCTCACATTGTTCGGGCTCACTTACCGAAACAAGTCCTGATTCCAGACAAAGATGTGTACGGAGGTATAACAAAGTAAATACGATTTGTTTTTATTCATCTATTATGTTAAAGCATATCGTTTCGGCGCCAGGGCCGCCTGGAGAAACCAGCCAACCGCTATCCCGGCTCTGGTTCTGTGAAGGAGTCCACACGATAGGCAGTCTGTCTCTTATTACAGCTTTACCTGCGCTCACCTAGCTGAAACTAGAAAGTAGAGCACGAAACAATGGTACATAACGCCTCGGATCACTAGCGCGCCTTCTGTTTCGGGTTTTTCCATCAAAATACATTACCTTTTGTGACAGTTTGAAATTACCTGTCCAAAAGAGGAGAGAGAGAGACAACGACGACGACGTCAGTACAGAGAGAGAGAGAGAGAGAGTGACGTCTGTACAGACAGACAGACAGACAGACACAGAGAATGAGAGAGAGAGATGACGTCACTACAGAAAGAGAGTGACAGACAGACAAAGAGACACACCGAGCGAGAGAGAGAAGAGAGAGAGAGAGAGAGAGAGAGAGAGAGAGAGAGAGAGAGAGATATGATGTCAGTTCAGAGAGAGTGTGACGTCTGTACAGACAGACAGACAGACAGACACAGAGAATGAGAGAGAGAGATGACGTCACTACAGAAAGAGAGTGACAGACAGACAAAGAGACACACCGAGAGAGAGAGAGAGAGAGAGAGAGAGAGAAGAGAGAGATAATGAATGATGATTATGACGTCAGTGCAGAGAGAGAGAGAGAGATTGAAATGATTGATTATGACGTCAGTGCAGAGAGAGGAGAGGAGAGAGAGAGAGCTATGAATGGATGATTATGACGTCAGTGCAGAGAGAGAGAGAGAGAGAGAGATAGAGAGAGCGAGAGAGATGACGTCAATACAGGAAGAGAGTGACAGACAGACAGAGACACACCGAGCGAGAGAGAGAGAGAGAGAGAGAGAGAGAGAGATATGAATGATGATTATGACGTCAGTGCAGAGAGAGAGAGAGATATTGAATGATGATTATGACGTCAGTGCAGAGAGAGAGAGAGAGAGAGAGAGGAGAGAGAGAGAGAGAGCTTGGCGTCCCATACCGGAAGAGAGTGACAGACGACCCAGAGCCCACCGAGCGCGCGAGAGAGAGAGAGGGAGAGAGAGAGAGAGAGAGAGAGATGTGGTAGTAAAATGATTAATTTTATTTTTGACCATTCCTTTGCAGAATCATCCTAAACCTTTTGTATCTTTAATAGAAGGCCAGCCCGGCTACATCACTGACCCTGATGCGCTTCTAAGGCGGGTCCATATATTTCGCGTTAAAAAATACCGCTCCCCCACCATACCCTGTACAGTGGCAGACAAAAGTGTTTAGGAACGATGGCAGGACAAACATACACTGATACATAAAGTATGTAAAAATGAACATCCAATCACGAGTATTACGCTGATAGAGAAACAATTCCTTGTTCTTTCGACTGTCACATGCACCAACACAATCCGTGATAAGCATTTTGCACATGTTCGCTTTTCTTACACAGAGACAGAATTTCACGGCGACAACAGCGGATAATTAGGTAGGATTGCAAGCACTTGATTAAGAATTGTATTCTAACAGGTGCATGATCAAGGAATGAGAGAGAAGCTGATGGCTGTAGTGTTCGAATAAGAAAACATTAATCGTGACTTCCAACGTTGGAAAACCATAAACATGAGCAATATTTCAATACGTCCCAGTTCATGCGGTTGTATTTCGCTCTCACTACTTTCATTTTAATTCAAATTACAACAAACACAACAAAATCTGTGCGCTGAGCCGGCGGAAGATCTACAATGTTGTTCTTGCAGGGGATGGGCAGAGGGCGCCATCATTTGTTTTGTTGGTTTTTGTCAAAATCAGGAATCTGAAGACGTATATATTAATATTATAGCAAACGGAAGAAATGGTTTACTTGGTAACAGGATATTAGATAAGAAAAATCACCGAAGTAAGTATTCCCTAAAAGGGGCACTTAACTGCTGCGGAAATATCGGGAGGGCTCGTGTTTCTGGCGCCTACCAGCTCGGTTTGTCAGTAATTGGAGGGATCCTATTTCGGTATGCTTCTAAAGCTTGAAAGACATTTAATGAAAGGAATTTCTGGAAGACTGTGGTAATGCTAGTTATCTGAATCGAGCTCAATCCTGATGATGAAGAACCCGTTTTTCCTGTTATTCCATTAGAACTCGCCACCCTCTCAGCTGTCCTGCAACCTTTCATTGATTTCAGACTTAGGTTTGCTTCTTTATTCCTACTAATCTCTCAGCGACATCGTGTGGTTGAAGGCCCCTTCCTTTTCTAACGGCCACACCGTCTTAACCGAGAAAAGGATAATCCAAGTCAACCATTTCATTAGTATCCATGACAACGGAGGTTCTTGCCCTGAAGCCAGTATTCTGATTCAGGCGGCAATAGTCTTGAAATCGCTCAAAATTCAGCCGTTTTTTTTTTTTTTTTTGTGTGTGTAAGTGAATTAAAATTTCATAAGATTCATTTTCCGGCTTTGCTAGCTGTGAGCGAAGATTACAAACGATATCGATAAGCAAGAGGCTGGAAACCATCCATGCCTTTTCTACGCCTCTGCAGCCATTTCCGTCAGTCGATATCTTTCACCTGCAGCGACGTCCGGTCTCGCAACAACAACAACAACAACAGCAAAAGATAACCAGTCTGTAAAGAACGCATCTCAGTCGATTGGTTACCTGTTCCCCCGACACAGCACTTAGTGTGTTAGCCAGTCTTATTTTATTTCCGTATAACCAAGCAAGCAAAGAGTAAAATAGCTAGTTTAGAAATTATAGTATGGTTTTAGAACATTCCACTGTCGTTTCTGATTTATTTACTCCGGTCTTGAACCGCAGTACGTCATCAGTTATCTCCTCTTAGATAACACGAGGCAAGCAGTATCGCAATGGACTCTTCTCTCTTTATTTTAACCCGCCCTGTTGTGATGTTGTCTTCAGTTTGGACATTGAGTGATTTCGGGGGGGGGAGGAACTCCCTGCCTGGACATTAAGGCCCCCTTTGTATGTGGCATTCCTGGGTGGTCATTAAGAGATAAGGGACCCCTTGCCACTCCCTGCCTGGACATTAAGGTCCCCTTTGTATGTGGCATTCCTGGGTGGTCATTAAGAGATAAGGGACCCCTTGCCACTCACTCCCTGCCTGGACATTAAGGCCCCCTTTTTTGTGGCATTCCTGGGTGGTCATTAAGAGATAAGGGACCCCTTGCCACTCCCTGAGTGGTCATTAAGAGATAAGAGCCCCTTGAAATATGTAAATTTTCGTAAATAAATGGCCCTGGCAAAGTGGTCAGGACCGGTGTGGGTTTTGCAGAGCTCTCTCTCTTTCTCTCTCTGTGTATGTCGTTAGTCTCCCGTGTCTGGGACATTGTTCCGTACAACTACCCGCCCCTCACGAGCCAGGGGGTCACTCTCTCGTCGGTACAAAACCCAGGTCATCTCGGAAAAACTGATTTTGTTTATCCTTTTCCGATGGATAATCTCCGTGGGTGGAGAGAAGCTGTTAGCTTGTACCCTCTGTGCATCACGTGAGACATTATTTAAGGATCTCTTCCCCAACATCGAAGGTAGAGACTGTAGTGAAGCGGTAATAAGGTCTCGGAAAACGAAAGTAGTACCTCGAATTACTACGCGATTAGTCCCGCGGCAGCGTCTGTTGACGTAATCGCGGCCCCGGTTATTCGCGGAGTTTCCCTTAGAACCTGACTAATAATTGTTCGAGGAAACCCCCGCATATTCGCGGAATCGCAAATTTCTTCCGCCATTTTTTATGGCTTTTTTCGTGGCAATATATATTTTTTCACGCTTTCTAACGCTAAATTATTAATAACGATATAATTTACTAATTTTGTAATATAAATACTAACGTAAATTCAGCAAAATATCAATATTAATTAAACGCTATTGGCTGGAGGTTTGAAAGTAGCCAATCCGAGAGCGTTATTCATGTCTCCTTCCTGCTGATTGGCTGCTGCCCACAAGGTGCTGTCTCAGGCAGATGCAGCCCAGCATCATCCCAGTTTACCGCGTGTAGCTATCTCGAGTGTTTCTCTGAGTGTTGTATTTTTTATTAAATTATTATTATATATTTACTTATATTTTACGTTATATTTTGAGGTTTATAGGCATTTTTATGGACCACGCCCAATATTCGCGGTTTTTCACTCTTCGCGGATGCTCAAGGGACGTAACCCCCCCGGGGGGGGGGGACAACTGCATACGATTTTTTCAGAAAAAAAAAAAAAAAAACATTACTGTAACCCGGAACTAAGTCCTCGGCTTTGCTTTCAATTTTTCACAGACTACAATGGAGTCTAGCTGTTGATCAGGGATTTCAATGTTCAGAAGTCAAGGTATGTTTCTGCTGCTTTTGTTAATCCAGAATATTTGAGAAATGAGGATTTAAGTTGATAGCATAAATCAAATGATTAAAGATTATGAAAGAGCCATTTTTATATAGCGAATAAGGTTTTCCTTGATATGGAAAGAAACTGAAACAAGAATTTTTATCTGCCAGCTCCATAACTTTTCCATTCTGCTTTTTCATGCAATTTCTGTCTGAATTATATTACAAAAATGTAAAAAGTATCTAACAGAGTCCCTTTAAAAATGAATATGGGTAGGAGGTCGTAGATTTATAAAAATGCAATTATCTTTAAATACATTTAAAGATCTGAAAGGTTAATAACTTCGTTGATTACTTGTTGATTATATATTTCATTTTAAAATATCTCGCCTCTTATAATTTGACTTTTTATATTTCTTTATGACTAACTGGTAAAGATAACACTACTAATTTAAGTATATAGATTTCGCTGAATCATAAACCAAATATTATTAGTTTCTTTCTTATTTTTCAATGTATTCGCAAAGTTTACTTCGATTCTCAAATATCGATTTGAAGCATTGGAGAAATTTGAGGGTGGTCTGTCGTTACAGCTGGCAAGACTCTCTTGTATCAGCAATACGCATACTATACTAAGTCGCCAATCTAGAGATACATCTCGCTGAAGAAAGACAGACTGTCTTAGTCCATTGCATCCTCATCAGGTCGTCCGTCCGGCCAACTTGCACTCGTACGGTGCCTATTGTAAGTTCTATACAAAATGATTTTTTTTTAATTTATTTATTTTCCTGCAGCCATCCGAGGTGTAAAAGTTAAGTATGGCAGCTACCAGCGTGGGAATCATTGGGGCGGACACGTTCGGGAGAGCTCTGGCGAGGCGTCTACGCCGGTACGGTTACGCCGTCGATGTGAGCACCGACCTGCCCGTGAGAGATCCTCTCTGTCTCGGTGACGAACCCGAGGTCACCGTGACCTCGGTCAACGCAGCGATACAGCGGAACGACGTCATTTTCGTTTCGGTCGGCCTCGACAAGTACAGGGAACTTCTCCTGCCGCACAAGTCGGCCCTGGTGGGGAAGACACTCGTCGAGGTTTCGAAACAGAAGTCCGCAAGGGCGACGGCGTCCAATGCGGAGTACCTGTCATCCCTTCTGCCCGGTTCCAAAACGGTCAAGGCCTCCAACCCGATCCCGGCCTGTCACCTTGACGACGAGTATCACGACGGCAGCAGGACCGTCTTCATAGCGGGCGACGATCACGAATCTAAAATAAAAGTCTCGGCGATTTTCCTCAATGTCGGCCTTCGTCCCGATGACGTGGGATGTCTACGATCGGCCCGTCAGATGGAGTCAATGCCCGAGAAATTCTTCCAGACATGGCGATCGACCTTGCTCTTCGCGCTAGCCCTGTTCAACACGTTCCTTCTCTATGCCATCATCATGTCGTACCTCGAGTTCAGAATCTATCGCTGGCAGCAGCTCTTTATGAAGGTGCTTAACAAGCCGGTGGCTATGACGGCTGTCACTCTCCTCACCTGCGGCTACATCCCGGACATTTTATACGACTTTTGGGTTATCTCCCGTAGGAACAAATACGGCCGCCCGCCGTCGGTCTTAGACAAGTGGCTAAAGGCTAAAGGTCAGCTGAAGACCATTTCTGTAGTGATGGTTTTCATGCATGTCTGCATCACCATCACGCTCATGAGCCCCACATATTATCCATCTTTGTTTGAAGACCCAGTTTTTAAAAATATCAGCATCAGAGGACAGTACGTAACGGTCGTCTCGAACGAGTGGATGACGTGGCAAGGGGAGGTAATTCTGCTGCTCGGCTTAACCGGTTTCCTCTTGCTCCTGGTATCCTTCGGAACGTCTCTGCCTGGCGTGGCGGACAAAATGACCTGGCGAGAGTGGAGGTTTGCCGACGTCACGCTGGGATTTATCGTGCTCGCTCTCACAGTTGCCCACGTGATCACCATGGCGGTGGTCGACTGGAACCACTGTAAGGGCAACATGGATCGAATCGTCCACATCGCCTGTTTCCCGATTGTCATCTTGCCTTCGGTCACGCTGGTGTGCAGGCTGGTGCTGAAGCTGACGTGTCTCGATAAGTACCTGATGGATATACAGAACGGCTTTTCGGACTCCGCGACCCGGCCCGGCCGGTCAGGCTCCAGCGGCTTCAGCGCCTCCACGGAAGAAGTGCACATGCTAACCACTGGTTACGCATGTGAACGATGCTCGGCGGTCGCTGAAGCCGGAAACACCTGAATAAGATACAGGTCCACCAACCAGTTACGATCAAACGAAAAAAAGAAAAGGTGATATGGATATTTTTCTCAGGGTCGGCCGTTTGAAAACGATTTTAGAAATATAACGTTTACTGATCATTTTTATTGCAAAATAAAATTTAATAAAATTAGGAAACTGTGAATTTAATTATTTCTAGTGAAAAGGAAAAATAAATGACAGAATGTGAAATCCTCGTCATGGATCAGCACCACGACGCCCGACTTTGGGCCCTATTACACCCTCTTTTGGCTTGTTTGACGGATAAGTGGCCCCTGCAAAGGTGGAAACTAACAACTTCTGTGTAAAGGAGTATTAGCAATACGTAAAAAATAAAAAAAACCTGCACATTATTATCTGGCATCATTTTGAGTACATAACGGTAAAGTTCAACGGTACCCTAACAGCCGGTATCAGGGCAGAGAAAGATTGACGGGGGCTACTGGAAGTTTGGGAAGATTTGGAACAAAAGGCGCAGATTGCGAAAGTTTTGTCCAGAAGGATAAGAACTACAGTCAAATGTTGCGAGCAATAAAGAAACTAGTCCAGGTTTGTTTTTTTTAAGTAGGTCCCTGGTTGCGATGACGGCGAAGCACATGATGTAGATGAATATTCCTCGAAGTAGATGATGGTTTGGGCTGGTGAATTCAAACAGACAAAGGAAGTCGAGGCAACGCAATTGTTGTTGCTCAAGCGCATGCGCAACCCAGCAGCTCGTGAACAGGAACATCGGCTCGAGAATAAAAGATCTCCAAACTTTTCAAAATGAACGCTGGTATCTTTAAATTAATCAGTTAAACCTGGTCATATATATATATAAAACTTATCTTTATACTAGTTTCTGAAACTCCCCTAATTCAATATTACCTTCCATGCGCGGCACAAACAGAAATATGGCGCGACAAAGACAGAATCTCAGTTATCCGAACATCTCGTTTTTCCGATCACCCTTCGGATTATCGAGGTTTTGACTCTACTGTACAACGAGTGTTTGTCTGCCAGCAAGAACACAAAAGGTGTGTTAATTACTTCACGGTAAACGTGGTCAGATGTTATGTTTTAAACCCGTTGACATATTTAACTTCATCGTAAACCCCGCAGTTTATTACAAAATACCTGAGTCAGAGGCTCATTGCGCCCATCTACCAAATAGGGGCAGATCGCGGACGGATGACTCAGAAGTGAAACCATAGCACGCACGTATAAACGATTATTAATTCAACAAAATGACATTAATAGAGCGATATTGACTATAGCTCTGCTCAAGGAAGTAACTGGGAAAGGATACTGAAAACTTACACAACTTTTGTGATACTTGCCCTCCTGCCAGCCAGGCCCATTCACACAAACATTTGAAGTGTACGTTTTTTTTTTCCTTATTATATAGGGAATAATAGGCTAGCTCGCTGACAGAATCTAAATTGTCGTCTGTATGAAGAGCGTCAACCCCTAAAGTAAACTGTGATGAAGGATGTTGAGGAACCACTGAAGAATCTCATGGGGCTGATTCGTTCAAACAGAAAACTCTAAGGATTTAAGGAAATCCCTACAAATTGGGCCTGGCAAATCATTTGTGCCAGCAAGACGCTCAGCTTTATTAACTCTTAAGTGTCTATGATTGCGAACCGACCTGCTGTAAACAGAACCCGTGTCAATGCCCCCATTATTAAAGTAAATACAGGTGTTGGGTGTCTTCTTTCCAGCTCATCCATGCTGAAGTTGCTTTTCTATCTCCTTACTTTGATGAGCCAGTTGTCAGGCGTTGACATCTACTTCTCCTTCCTTTGCACGTGTTGCCCCTCGCCTCGTTGCCAGGCTCATATTCGGGCTCAGAGGAGACCGGCACCTGATCAGCGGGTTAACTCTTTATGGACCACCGGGCCAGACCTGTCCGCAAGCTCGAGAATCCGGGAGCAAGTGAGAAATGCAAATGCCCGAGTTTACTTCTGCGTTGCTCTCCGTGGCCATTACTCTTGTTTTCGCTGACCAATAAGTAGACTTCCCTTCCACCAGCTGTGGAATTAAGTCAGAGGGGGCCCACACTGGTCCAAAAACTGGGGTTAACCTGGTTTTCCCTTCTGTTCTGGGGTTGGGAAAACGATAACATCTCCCTTTATCAGTTTTGTAAATGAACTTTGCACGGGTGACTCGAATACGAGATTGACTTTGTTGAAAAGGACGCCCCACCTGGCACAATTGGAGAGCTCCAGGAGCATCCCGAATATGCAGGAAGACACTTCCGCGTCAGGTGAAACACCGGCATCATCCACCTCAGGGCAGTGGAATAGACCCGGTGAAGCACGAAAACAAGTACGCGGTAGAATAATTCCGACGATAAAGTAATCTTTCCACATGTGGGTTGCTTTCAAGACTTCTTACCTACCGCCAGTGTTATTTAGTTAAACCTGTCGTCTCAGCGCAAAAATACAATAAGAAGAGAGAGAGAGAGGAAACAAGGGATTTCCGTCGACGTTCGAGCAAATATTTAATGGGTTACCCACCCTTAGGAAAAAGCTTTCAATTAGCAAGCGATAGGTCGCGGGTTCGATCCCGACCTGCCCCCTCCCCACAAAATTCGCAGCTTTCCTACATTCGACCGGACCCTAAGTTTGTTTTTTTTGTTTTTATTTATTATTTATTTTTTTAAATTTATTTATTAAAAAGTGACCCTCCGCCCACCGCTCGAGCGAAGTCCAGCAGTTTCCATTAGAGGCTGCTGACGGTGACGGGAGAAGTTCGTGGGAGGTTGGGGTTTTAAAACAACAACAAAGGTGGCGATGGAAGAACTCGTTAGATATCGAAGGAGCGTAATCCGAGGACTTATCACTGGCCCGTGGCGTATTATCTGTGCGCGAGATAAGCGCTTGCGAAGACTGGACCGCGGTCCAAGTTGTATATATATATATCTATCTAAGGTAGGGGGGAGGGGCAGGCCAGATGCCACAGTTGGGCTGTGCGTCGTCGGGTCAGATATACCTGAATATCGCACTAAAAGGGTGTAATCACCCCCCACGTCCCGTATCTATCGCGCACCGCCCTCCCGGATACCGCAGTCTTGTGGGCCGTCTCAAATAACAATCACCATCAGCATTAAATAGCCGCCTATCTAACTTACTCGTCAACTTCCTTGCGAAGATGATGGATACAAGACCCCCCCCTCACCAGATACAACTTAACACTGCATCATTTACTTTACGTATAATTTATAGTTTCAATTTCAGGTAAACAAAACAAAGCAAAAAAAAAAAAAAATTAGGATGCAATTTCCGTTCATGATACAATTCACTAGATCAGGTGACATTTTTTAAGACAACAGCTGCCATTCTGCTGAAGTTATATATAAACAAACTGACTTCAATAGTAAAATGTTATTCTTTAACCTTCTTTCCTCTTTTAAAAATACATTCGAGCCTAATTAACATCCTCCAGTCTTGGCTTCTAATTTAATAAACGGAAGCTTTCCTTCTTAAATATTAACAAATGGTTAATTATTTTCAGGTGAAAAAAAAATGTTGCTATTAACCTTTCCCTTCATATGCCTTCTTGTTTCTTTTGACTCTGAAACAATTTTTAAAATTCCAACCTGTCACATTTCTGCTATTTTCCACCACTTACTCACATTCCTATTTAAAACACCTTGAAAGATTTTCTACAATCTCATGTCATCTGTTTTTCTACCACACAATGCAAAAACATTTTTACTCGGAAATGGTTTTACTTTCAATATTCTGATGAACTAATTCATTACCACCTCCAAATACATTTACAATATGCGATCTATATGTCATATCTTAATACTAATTACCCATCAAATCATAATTTAAAATGTCCCCTCTTTCTTTCATCTCAATAAACAAACCATTAGAAAGCTACAGCTAATCATAGATGCTTAAAAATATATTTTTTTAAAATGTGCTATCATTTTTCTCCTGTCACTGACTCTCACCTCTGTTCATTTTAAATAATATTTCTTGTTTTTCCTCCAGCGATGTATATTTAAAAAAAAAAACAATTTTTGTAATCTTTTTAGTTCTTTCAACAATAAAAATCTCTTGATACTGATAGCTCAGCTGATTCATTTTGCTGCCATTTTCAATCTCTTTATTCTTCTCTGCTTCTTCCCATACCGACCTGCACAGTGACCATATACTATAGTCTGCTGATTGCTGGCACCGCATTCCTCTTAATGGAGATTAAAATCCCTATTAAAATCTTATAATTAAAATGATGAATCTCTGTGCTCTATTTAGCCTCAAGCTTCTGGTAATAAAAGCTGGGAATTTGCTTCAAGCTTAACTCCCTTTTATCAGCAAGACTTTTCTGTACCATCGTTAATCATTCCTCTCGATCTAAACCTTGATAATGCTAAACATCTTTAATTTTATAACAAGACACAACTTTACTCCATTTTCAGTTATGCCATCCATTTCTAAGGCAACATTTCCTCATTTCTCGATCCCTTGCACCTGCTTTGTTTACCAATTACGTTTTACAGTTTGTCAGAGTTGTGCACAACAGACCTTTAACGTCTACTGTCATTGTGGGTCATTTACTGGTTGTTTCCAAACCTCCAGATTTCACATAACTGTCCTCCTCATCTGTCTCCTTCTCCATGGTTTCTAACTGTTCTACTGCTACAATAGGTAGCATACACAACTTTCGGATTAATCTAGTATACATCCTCCACAGTTACTTCCTACTCTCATAAAGATAGAAAACGTTCTTCTTTTTTTAAGGTAGATTTTGATCTTTAATCTTTCAATTTTCCTATCCCACAATATTTTTAGACAAGTCATGAACATATATAAAAGATTGTACATTTCCACAGTAAGAAGCAGCACAAAACAAAATCCAGGCATTTAAAGGGTTAGTTGGTTTGGCACGGATGAAATTCCTCCTGATTGAAATAAAAATTTTTTAGAAATTACACAGATATTCTTTGAAAAACTGAAATTAGTTTTCATGGTTTATCATTTCCACCACAAAATGAACCAAAATTGTTTGTATATTTCGAAAAATAAACTGTGACACTAACAGTTGTAGATGTTCATAAACATTCAGTGTGCTATTTACCTGATCTTGGCTTATACCAATCCAGTGAGAATGACGATCTCTTTAAAGATATTACTGTAACTGCTGATACATCTTCAAATTGTCCTTTTGAATAGATTTAGTACTGCTATTCAAAGAAAGAAAGGTGTATTGTTTGTAGTAATTTTAATCTAGCAACATACTCGTTAGTTGCTGCATGATAATCATGATTTCTATCATTAGATTTGTGATACATTTTTGGTTCCTACCTACCTATCTATCTTACTTGTCATGCCAACATGCCAAAAGAATTATCAAGTTTTAAATGTGTAGAATCTCCAGCCAGTTGATTCATGAAATTATCATCACTATAAGTTTTATCTCCATCATCGGATCCAGCTGTTGATGCATCTAAATTTGTAATTACTTTACCATCTAGATTTACATCACCAAGTCCTTTCTAGCAACATTTGTTAATCAACCAACAACTGACTTCTTAGTCGCTACATCGGTAGTTAATTCCTACGATAGCAAATGTCAATTTGTTAATATTTTAAATTCACAACTACCTTTGTCTGTAGATAATATCTAGTATTTAATTTTTACTGTATTATTCATTAAAAGCTTTTAAATTTTGAACCAACAATTTCATCTAATAAATATTATCTGTTTTTATAAATAAAAGCTTGAAATAATCTCTTTAGAGGAGGAAATTTTATTTCGCAGTTTTGCATTTAAACTCGTCACTGGATGATCCAGTGCTCTCTCTTCCACCTATTAATTCATCACTGCCAGGTTGATTCAGGTAAAACACATCTCTGACTCAAATATTTAAAGTCTTATTATTATTTTTGTTTATAGGTTTTAATTTATTCAATTTATTAATATAATTACTTCCACAAATCCCATTACATCCAAAATTTATTTATCTGATGTATTAAAATATCTGGTTATTTATTATCCACTGCATCATTAAAACAGTTATAATGTTCATAATTCTGTGATTGTCCAAATTTAAATCTCCAGTCATTAAACTTGAACAATCTCGGTTTTAAAAGTTTGTGTTCAGATTAAAAGATATTAATGAGTCAATTATCTTTCTTAGTGAAGCCAAACTTATTTACAATTTTAATACTTAAATTAAATAGAAACTTTGGTGATTATCTACAGAGTTAAACCAGTTCTTCAAATAATCATTTTTCTTTCTTCTTGCTAAAAGAACCTTCACATGAATTTATATAATTCAGAATATAACTTTATTTCATATTAATTTAATTTTATTTTGTAATTTTAATTTCTACTTATTACAGATATTATTAACCCAAAAGATTTAGTGATTACTGTAAGTGTAGAAGTAATAAACCTCACATCACATGAAAGCCAGACAGAAATAACAATGCTCTGTCTTTTTGCTCTTTTTCCCCTTTATTAACTTTTCATAATTGTGAATTACTTATTCTGGGAATGATCGTAGATCTTATTTAATCCATGGGATACAATAAGATTAAATCACAAGTAGATAGAAACTGAATTCTATCTATAACTTCTATTTTACTGATTAAACAACTTCCAGTTAATTATCCGAGTGTTTTAAAAATACTTTTGAATTCAACAGTTAATGACTACAAGAACAGTTTTTTAAAAATTGATTTTGAAATTAAAGAATATTTTCTATTTTGAAACTAAAAGTATTGACTAATTTTATAATTACCAAATTTAATCTGTATATTTATAGAAACATTAGAGGAAGTAAATGAAAATAATAGAATTTGTACCTACAAGTCCACTGTGTACTGTGGTTTAACCTAAATTTAAAATCTACTTTTTAGTAGGAAGAGTATTTCACACAAATCTAATTTGTTAACATTTTTCCTTATATCAAAGTCTCTTTATTTGATAATTAAAGAATGGGTTAGCAGACTAACGCTTTTTAAAATGGCTGATTAAATCAGAGTATTAAACCTTCACCATCAAAATTACTCATCATCTTTCCACAAATGCAATTAAACATCTAACTCCAGCTGCAATATTAACTGCACCACGTGTACAACCTTAACCTTTTGTCTTTTTAGATATAAATCACCACCATGATCAAGATACAAACTTCCACCCACAGCTTTTTGTCCAACACCAGAACTAATCCTCCAAGAAAACTTGTAGCCGTTCCACCTAATGACAGTGAAACAGATTTTCCAATATTGAAGATTTAGGTAAACAACAGGTTTACCAAAAATCATCCCAACTTTTAAATCTTCAGCAATGTGTTGTATATTTTCCTCAAACTCTCCATTAAATCCATACAACTCTTCTGGTTGGAATGATGCCATAATGCTATCTACAAATTTGATGGATCTGCAGTTTGGTTCAAATCACTACCAGAAATCAGTGTGCATATTTTCCTTCAGATCCTTGTTTGACTCAGGATTCCAGCTCCATAGCTTTATGGTACTTTGCTCTCTGTTTGTTGTGCAAGGCTGAGTGGGAGGTGAAGTCCTGTATTTGAATGATCAGGGTAACAGCAGCCATCATTTTCAACTTTAGATCTTAATTTAATCGGTCTTGATGCCATTTTCACTCAAATCCAAAGCTAGAACCGACATAACTTCTGACAAGTTTAGACGCATTTATTCCAGGTTTTTAGCAGCTGAGCTTTTCTCTACCTGTTCTCGCTTGTTTGAGCAATAAACACTGGTGTTATCTATCACGATCTCCTAGAACAGTGTTCCGCTGTGTTCTAGCCAATTTCCACCAGTGGACATAAATCAAGTAAACAGACTCATAGTAACAAGTTACCTGTTGGCATTAGCTGTTGTAAGAGAACCAGCTGAAGGGAGATAAGAGAAGATAATGATTATTCATAAGAATTAACCTGCTTAATATTATCAGCAATTTCTTGTATCTGGAAGTTGTGGCAGAAGTAAAGTTCTTTGCTCCTAACTTGAGATGTTCATGGTTAAACATACTCTACCTGTCCATTTGATTTTAGCACATTGCTAATACGTGTACATTGTTGAGAGGTTTAATCAATCTAAAACATCATCTGTAGTTCTCCTAGTCTTATCTTTGAGATTAGATGAGAATAGCAGCAGTACTTTACTGGGAAAACTGAAAACATGCATAACTGTCAAACTACATTTTGTATTCACTCTCCATTTTACTCGATCTTGAAATTAGAGAGAATTTGTTTGTTTTGTTTCCAGAATTCACTTCACAGACAAATTAAATAAGAAAAATTGATACTAACCAAAGGTACAGGATCCTTCTATAAGATACAAGATAAACATGCAATAAATAGGTTTAGATACAGTTCTAGCATGATTATCTCTAAACCCTAACTGTATATAAATTAAGCTGAAAACCATCTCTCTTGTCTATTAATATTTTATATTCTGACCCCTTAGAGTGTCTTTTTTACTACAGTGTTAATAGATGAATAAGGAATGAAATTCACTGTTGAATCACAAGACTTTCAAATGAAACTTGGCCAAAGACAATTATTGCTAAACCATTGTCAGCCATGTTTCAATTCAACGTTGTTAGCATTTACTAGTGATTCAACTGTTAGCCGACAGCCACAGATCCACTCGGATAATTAGGATCAAAACAAAACATCTTCAGTATACTGCATCTACACTGTTGGAGATGATTCCAAGTTTCACTGGTCTTTCTACCCATGAATGTTACACACAACATAACATTTCACGCTGGGTCCATCTTCTCTCTACCACACAAATTACTCACTCTTTTCACTGTCACTCAGCAAATGGTTTTACCCAAGCAGGGCTGACACCAGCTGAGTTATCAGGAAACCTCTTGGAAAATGTATGGTTTTGTAAGATTGGTGCTTGAAGTCTTAACAATATTTACTACATTAGTATTAACATTTTTCAGGAAAGAAAAGGGAGCATCTTGGTTTGTTACTTCAGTCAGAGTTCAAGCAGCCCTTACTCCTCATTTTAACAGAGAAAAGGGGACTCTGCAGTGTAGAAGCTTCATAATTTTAAGCAGAATTCTGTAACCAGACAGAGGAGAAATCATTGTAAACATTTGAGCAGATGGGCGTGAAGAATTGGCTTCTTTCTATACCTCTATATCAGGGAATGTGCTTCTACATTCTACAAATAGCTTACGAGAAATTCTATGATAGCCATTTTGGTAAACAGAACAAATAAAATGATAATTATAGTTGCCATGATGATAAATCCCAAAACAAAAGATGACTGCAAAACAGTTCAGCATCCTGTTGAAAGTGAGGAAGGATGACATTAGTGATGAAGCAGTTATTGTATAGTTTTTGGTTTGTGTTTTTGACCTAGAACATTTCAAGCCGCAGACTATCGACAAAACTGCTAAAGGTGGCGCTTATTTTGTCTACACAGTCTGCTAGGGTTGGGAAATTATAAAGAGGAATGAAGACGACAGTTTTAAACATAAGCAGACACTGGACTATCGTCGTGGCCAGGACTGGAATCTGTTCTTTTGAGAGTTTACTTTCCTATTTACGCGCCGTATTTTGACTATTTGTGACGTAAGTACACATCACCGTTGGCCGTAGATTATTTCTACGGTGAGTGACTTCCGAATAGCCAGTCTTGTTCAGTCACGTGTACTTTAACCCTTAACCCGCTCAGAAACAGGCCTAACAGTATAAAATGTAAGAAAAGAAACCATTTCTATTTTGGAAAGTCTCGTTTTAAAAACCGAAAATTGTATAAGGGGTCAACAGGGAGGGTCACAATACAGTAGAAACACAAGACACGAGGTATTGAGAGGGGATTTCTTTAATTCTTATTTCTCAGTATTTTGGTACGTGGAACTCTATTCGGCTGTAATTAGATGACGACTTCCATTGTGTAACAGACCATTTGTGTACAGCTTCTGGTTGGAACACATGGCGACGCAGCAAAATGTCCCCCTGCTACTATGACGTACATGTGACGTCACAACTAGAAGAGGAAGAGAAAACTCCAGTGCAATGTGAAACCAATTGCTATATAGATATAGATATTTCGCCAATAAAAGCTCACAGGATGGACGCGAAGGGGCGACAGCCGAAATCCCTGTGATTGCCATGCCCTTTTTTCTCTAGAAAATCAAGGGACAGCGGTCGTGTAAGGAGCTGGTAAAATCGAAGAACGCTCAAAATATATCAAAATTAAGTAGCGACTCTACTATGATGATGGCGTCCGCCCGAGGTTTCATGGATTTGTGGTCGTCATATTCGTCGGAAAGCTCCGATACTTCCATATCTGATCTCATCGATTACAACCTCAACCTGAAGAAAAAATCCAAAGAGGTGAACAGGAAGTATCTGAAGCTGCAGAGACTCAACGCGAAGCTGGAGAACAGAAAGCGGCTGGTTAGTGTCATGGGAGACGAAGTAGAGGAGCTCCGAGGAATTATCCACAGCGCCGAGGCCCAGCTGAAGACGGCCGGTCAGAAGGGCTCGGACAAGCAGCCCCAGAAAGCTGGCTTGGCGAACCAGGTCTCAATGGAAGAGGAGACCGAGGTTAAAAGACAAGAGCTGCTGCTTTACAAGAAATACCTCAGTATTAAAAACGACAAAGACGCAATTAATCTGCTGGCCGGGATACGCCACAGAAGGATGATTTTACTGTATCTGGAGTTTATGTTGTACAGGAAGCATCTTCGGTTTGCCCACAACCTGTCCGAGACGGAAACGTCGCTGAAGCACGATGCTGAGAAAGAGGATGGGTCTACACAGCGTGTCGTCACGTCGTTGCTGAGGGAGATAGCCAAACAAAACTGTCCCTTCGAAAGGGAAGGAGCCGCTCTGAAGCCAAAAGGTTCTGTTATTAAAAAATCCCACGCGGGTAAGCAGATAAATCCTTTTCTAACGGATTCCATTGGCAGGGACGACTAGTATGATCTCCGGACAGACACGGAGGATGAATAACAGCACGGCCAGAGCGACGAACATCAGTAGCTTTCGTCCGGTTCCCATCCCCGGAAACAGGCTCGCTCCGGGCATCGGAGGGGCCAGATCGCCGGACTCCAGCCGGCCGGGGACTCCAGAGGCGGGGCCGCTGGTGCCGACAACCAACAACTCGGAACCTCCGCTTTTGTCATGGCGCACGGATGGGTTCGCTGGGCAGTCGGCCAGCGAGGCGCGGCGGTTAAGCCCCTCAGCTCGAGCGATAGCTCCACAGAATGTTGTGGGATCGTCAGGGCAAACAGCGGACGGCGAGCGATCTACGGCATTAACCACCAACAAGATGGAGAATCTGGGTCCCAAGACGTACAACGCGGAAATGGCGGCACAAAGAGAGGATGGAGAAAGTTCGCCGAGGCCGACGACGACTATCGCCGAACCTGTGGCCCTGCTAGACCCCTTTGGGAGCTCCACCTCTCGATACAGGGTCCTGTTTCCGACCGGGCAGACAGGCAGGGATGAAGAGGCCGAAGTGATCTGGGACGGGAACGCGCCCATCAGTCTATCTGAAGACTCCCTTGGGTAGGTTACGACCGGCCCCATAATTGTAGCCCCGTCAACTCTCCACATCTCCTCTTCGTTCCTTGTCTCACCTGTACCGTTCTCTCCATCTTGCGTGCTGTCATTTTCACATCTATCACCCATTAGCTCGAGTCATTATCATCTGACACTGAAACTCCGTTTAGCCGTTCAGTGTTCATACAGAACAATGCGATTTACTGAAGCGTACTGTTTCATTTGTCGGTAAGTAAAGTACACATTGATGACGAGCTGATTACGATTAGAGATCGTGAAAGATATTCTTCTTCCTTTGGCTGATTTCGAACAGGAAGGTGATCGGAGCTCAATATCGAATAATATTCCACCTGAAAGTAATTACCGCCACTGCTTTTGTTTGACGAGCATAGAAATGTGTCAATACTCGTCACTAGTGCGTCAGTAAATGTCATCTGAAATCCATCATCATCATCACTAATCTGTCATGTGAAAATAATCCTTGTTTTTCTTTGTTCAAATAAATTGAAGCAACAATCTAGGAGAAGCATCTTATCTAACTGTACAGCTGAAATGTGACATGAAATCTACCATGATTTTTGTTTAGTTGAGCTAGAGGAAGTAATAGTATAGCGCAAGTAGTAATATACCTTGACCTTAGGAGTGGTATTGTGAGGCAGTAAGTGACGTCACATCCGGTAATAGACTTAACCATATTGGAATACAGATGTCTGAGAAAACGGTGCGGTTAGTAACCAGGAAAACCACCAGATCGGAGAGTGGACATCTGGGGTAACGGTCGGGTTGATAAATGGAAAGATGACGAAGTAATTAAATTGGTTAATCGCCAGGAAGAGCGAGTAAATCTAACTGATGGTCAGAAATCGTTAATAAATTCAGGATTAGTCGCCTTACTCAGGTCGGGTGATAAGAGAAGAGAAGTTTAAATGTCCACGTGGGGTGATCGTGTTTGTTCGCTGGCGGCTGATGGATAAGACAATTTTAAAATATCCAACCGCCGGTAACATAATTAAGAAGATCGGTTAATAAATTGACGATACAGCTACCTGCAGAAAGGTATGATTACCTTACTCTTTGAAGGGAATAACTACGACCTGTGACGAACCAAGAATATCAAAACCACGTGATGCGTCCAATGATATTCACGAAAACCTAAAAGTGCAGATGTTAAAAAACACAATAATAAAGAAACTCCGTTGAACACACGATGCCAATTATTCTTTTAAACCGGAGCTCGGATCTTCGTGAGTGTTGACACACTTCCTCGGTTACAACAAACCTGCCTCTGTTACAATTTGTAATTTTATGAAGCCAAATGTTCGAGGGATGGAGAGCTACAGTGTGTGGTTGTCTACGGTTTCACCTGGTCGTATAGGAAAATCAGGTGAAAGCAGGTGGGAGGTGTAAGACGGATGTCCAAGTTTCTGGTTAAATTTAAGAGCAAAGAGAGTGATTTTGAAAATCGCTTGAGAGCGGACAGCAGCACTCATATTTAAAGGGTACTTTCTGTACAACATTTACAGACTTTTCTTCTTCTAATATTCATCCTTTCCAGCCGTATTTTAGTTTTTAACTCATCAGTTACCTTTAATTGTTTTCTCCTCTCGTCAATAAATATTATTTACGTCAGTAGTTTAATTATCTCGTTAGTCCACGATCAGACGGACAGAAACCGGTGACAATAGATACTTTCCTCAGGTGAACAATGGAATAAATTACGGTCACAGTGTGGAGACAACCAGCAGGTGAGATAACTAAAGAGCCTCATCAAGGTAAACAGGACTCACCTTCAGACCTCGTACAGCAGGTAAATGATGAGAGTAAAAGGAAAGAGTAGATTAAAGACGGAATAAACCGCTTGCCTACTGATGCCGTCCAGGTAAATTGACCATGCGACCAGAAAAGAAGAATAAATTAATTTAAAAGGTGATCAGTGTGAAAGATATGAAACAAATGCAGTTCCTCTGGTTTTCCCGTCACAATTTGTTTTTATATGTAAAATTATTTCTTCAAAAAACTGACAGAACAGCTGCTGTCTGTTCCTGTTCTTCCACCTGTCTCCTTGTTTTGTGCTGATTGGATGAATTCCATAAGATCATTGAATTCTCAGAATGTTAAATTTATTGAATATATTAAGTTTTCATCACTCACTTAATATAGCTGATTTCTCAGCAGGTTTTAACCCCTTGCCCAGTACTATTCCATGTGTGCAGAGATGAATGGTCAACCCCACCATTTTCAGGTACTTTATAGAATTAAGTCCAATGATTGCCATGAGCTGGATACCGTAACCTTCCTAGTACACAACTGATTATATAGTATCCTGTGTGTAACTTTACTGGAGTATTTATTACTCAGGGTGTTGATGATCTCTGTATCACAAAGATGGACACCCTTCTAGAAACCAATCTTCTCTCTATTCTGTTTACATTTCGTCAATTTTTATTAAACGATTGATTTTCATTCATTGATGAAAACCGATCACCGACAAACTGAATCTATGCTAAATATAAACTTACAAAGGTGACTGATCGCTCTACTCTGCAGAACTCATTTCCCGTCACTGCTGTTTTCATTGCACATCCAGAACTTACATTTATTTCATGCAGTAGAGACCAGGAACCCACCTGGCCGTATTGATGATCGCAGGTAGAGTAGTGATGTTTACCTTTCACACTAAAGCTGTAAGACAGACGACCAGACAGGTGTCAGCAGCAGCGTAAACAGTAGGTGTAGGGTGACAGGTGTAATAGTCACACCTGGTATACATTTTGACTGCTGCATCATTTAGGAAACCACTGAAATTACAATAAATACGAAGTAATAAAAGAACTAACGATAAAATGCTGTGCACCTGATGATGCAGGATACAGGTGTTTTCTTTAAAAATAAAAAAAATATCAGATAATTGAAGTTAGGTGAAGCACGAGTCTGCTAACCTCAGCTGGTTTACAGTCATAATGAGTTCCGAGAGCTTTAACAATGAACAAAAATCATTGTGTACAGTCAATCTGATAAATCTTTCTGAAAAAGTTGTCTTGAAACCTTTTCTGGTGCCATTTCATTCCGTTTATATGCGTGGTGTGACAATTAATCTAATTATTAATATTATCTCAGATACCTGGGAGAATAATGAGAGAGATTCCCCTTCAGCTGACCCCTATTGATGTCGTATCACTCGGAGCAGAATAACCACCATATTACAACATCAAGGAGAGAGACTCTGACGGGAACCTTCAGCTTTACTGCTCTGTTATGTTACCTGTCTAGTTTCTGTTAACATTAAGTTCTAAAATAGTTTAACACTGGTCACATGAGCCGGCCTGGGCACTTTTAGAGAATGGTGAGATGTGTTGGATGAGAAAATGATTTCCTAAATTTTGATTGGTTCCTTAAACGGCCAATCCAATGAGTCTTCCTCATCGCGCCTGCGCGAAGGCCAAATAGACCTCCCTCAGTCCAGTTCTACCTGTTTGTGGATCAAGAAGAGAATAAAATAACCATACACTGGCCATTTCATCCGACTGCCATATGGTTACATGCTATAACTGTTTAGAATGCAGTAAGTGCTCCCGTGGGTGCCAACAGATCGGACGGCGACAGCCGGGACCCGGTCAGTCTGAACCGAGTTGGAGAGAGATTGATGAGGACCAGGAGTCTGAGCAGGAACGAAAAACAGTACGAGGAAAGCAGCCTTCTGAGGAATCGGAGGAGCAAGGGAGGTATCCTGTATCAGACATTCGAGAATGTTTGCGAATATCAGCCAACATTGGTCGCGGAATGGCCGGCAAAGAAGCCAGAGAGACCAGATGAATGAGGGGTTTGGAAAAAGAATCAGTTAGTCGAATGATCCACAATGATAGATTTCGCGAGATAATATATCCTCATAATCCCGAGTCGTTAGAGCACCTAATAATCCATCGGAGAGAACGTCTAGAGACAGGCCGTTGATGGACGTGAAGACGACGACCAGAGGTTTCAACCAACGAAATATTCAGAAGCGAGATTGCTGGCTCCGATATGCTACACCTTCACGACGAAATTGCTGAAAGAGATGTCTGGTATTGGTCAGGGGGATGTGGAACCTTCTGGGTGATATTTCAAACACATGGCTGAAGATAATGGACTTGCTGTTGAATACAGGCGTAATTCGGACCGGTGAATTGACAGTGAACAGAGCTGTCAACGTTTTACTGTAGGAAGCAAATGTACAAAGGATATCCTGGGGAACAAAAAGGATCTTAATGGACGGCAGTGAAGTAGATTTTCCGAAGCTGGTTCCAAGATGACCCTCGAGACTCACAGACCCAGCATCCTTTATCCAGATCCAATTGATCGAACCGGTGGTACGTCACTATCGAAAATAGTCAAAGTTCTGACATTCAAAGACATGAAGGCCAGAAAGGCTTCTATTGCATGGTACCTTTGACACAATAAATCGGATTGTACCCACTTCAACGTCTGATTTGGTGAATTGAAGCAGTAGAAGCCTTTATGGAATCAGAGCTTGAATTCAATGCGTCAACGTGTAGTTGGACATCTGAGTAAATTTTTTCCAATACTAATAGCAGTTGATTGTCAAACATTCGAGTTTATCAAGGAGAGGATCGGCCCGGGGCGTGAGCAATTATTGCTAGATTGCAATGATAAGATTACGGGACACAGGATCCGAGTCTTCAACCAGCGGGTTCATAATGATAGAATTCTAGCATCACTTCCTCGGAAACAAGTACATTTTGTAATGATTTCAAGATGAGGTTTGAGGCGATGTATCCAAGTGAAAAACCCGTAGATCACCATGGCAACAAAGGAAATTCTTGGTAGGGAGTGAGGATCTATGCGGGATACGATCCAAACGAGAGCGAGCAATGATTGGATCACAATCCACCAGATATTAGGGCTAATTTGAAGCAGCTGTGATGCGATAGAGGCTGACTGCCCTGAAGGAGAAGAGAGTTACGTCCAATTGGACAACGCAAAGTGCTGTCAGAAGGCGGAGCTGTGTCTTTGATTAATGTGGTTACGAAACATCATGAGTAGTTTAAGCTAACTACTTACATCCACTCAGACACTCGGGTTGGAGATGTTCCTCTCGATGTTCATTGTGCTTTCGTGATGAAAGATGTATCAAGGTTTTGTAACATGGGTAACAATGTCATCACTGGATGGGATTCGACTGAAGCTCTACGTTTCCATTGGAGGAATAACAACTCAGTTGCGGAAATTATTTGTTCTAATCGAAATAAACTGGAGCAACCTCAAGTGGAACACGAGCGTGACTCCAGGTAACGATGTCCGTGTTGAGCACGACGGTAAACGAGTATTCAGGGATCGGTTCGGGCTAAGTATTTAGAATCGACAATGAAGCTGTGGATGATGGTGGAGATAACGACGAAGCTAATGATGAGGAGCTTGATTTTGATGATGAAGATGACAGTGTGGGTAACAGTGGGGTTGTATTATTCATGCCAGAGCTGTCCTGACACCGCGTTTGTGGGACCAATAAGGAATTGCGCTATATTTGGTGGCCAGGTAGCACATCCACGACAGAAACCAATCTTGATGCAATGGAAGCATTTGCTGACTTGGAGGAAGACCCATCACACAGCTGGATTTGTCAGATGTTGTACAGCTCTGTTCGCGGTGAATCAGGGCATCGGCAAAGGAATTACTGAGCAACGGGATTTAGTACACTATGCATTGAAGTGTGCAGTCGCTCAGATCGGCCGACATCAACATGAATACGGTGAAGTGAATCCAGATAGAAAGGACATCGATGAATCGAGTTGCGTTCAAACTATCGAATGGTCGAAGGTCGTTGGACCAGGCGGGGCTGGTCGGCCGCCCCAGGGTAAAGGGTACGATAAGAAACACATTGACGACGCCAAAGCCGATCTGGAGAGGGTGTTCTTGGATGGGGTTCGAGACAAGGCACTGAAGATGGGCTCTGGTAGAATGGCAGAGAGACTGCTGCAAATATATCCTCTTCGCCTAGACAACCCTATGGAAATTGACATTAGAGCAGCAGGTCACATGATTCTCAGTATCCCTGCCTCTTAATATACTAAAGTAAGTCTATCTGTTTCTATAGTAACAAATCTGCTATCACTAGTAACAAATTAGTCATATAAAAATTGAACAACTGCTAAGAGCACCAACTGTTTCATGGCATTAAAAATTTCCTGATGAGTAAAAGCACATGACATTAACACCCTTGTAAACCGAGGTTAATCTTAACACCTGTACACTCCTGACAGAGACAAATTGTATTCATCCAGTGATTTATGAGCCTACAGCAAATGGCTTGTATCAGGAGTAGTGTTTTAAATGAGGGTCTTTACATATATCTGGGTGGGATAATTGCAGCCATGTGTACGGCTTGAATAGCATTGGGTCCTTCATGTTGGGGTCTTCAACATGCAGGGCCATTTGCCTCCAAGCAGAGAGAATTTTCCACCAGATCACTACGAGTGTTATTGTAATTATACAGTGAACAATGAACGGTTGAGAAAATGCTTACCACTACATGGCAGTATGCCTGCCAATGTTTTTCTGATCCAGCTGTTGATGGCATCTAAAGTTGTAATTACTTTACCATCTAGATTTACATCCCCAAGTCCTTTCTAGCAACATTTGTTAATCAATCAACAACTGACTTCTTAGTCGCTACATCGGTACTTAATTCCTACGATAGCAAATGTCAATTTGTTAATATTTTAAATTCACAACTACCTTGTCTGTAGATAATATCTAGTATTTAATTTTTTACTGTATTATTCATTAAAAGCTTTTAAATTTTGAACCAACAATTCATCTAATAAATATTATCTTGTTTTTATAATAAAAACTTGAAATGATCTCTTTAGAGGAGGAAATTTTATTTTTCAGTTTTGCATTTAAACTCGTCCATGGATGATCCAGTGCTCTCTCTTCCGCCTATTAATTCATCACTGCCAGGTTGATTCAGGTAAAACCATCTCTGTCTCGAAAATTTAAAATCTGATTATTATTTTTGTTTATAGC
Source organism: Nautilus pompilius (assembly GCA_018389105.1). NCBI lineage: Eukaryota > Metazoa > Mollusca > Cephalopoda > Nautilida > Nautilidae > Nautilus > Nautilus pompilius. Next base: position 34,364 of record JACATO010000630.1, on the reverse strand, counting down.
TTTAAATTGATTCATTTATTATATAATTAACTTGCACAAATCATATTATACCCACAATATCTTTATACATGGTAATTATATTATCTAGATTTGTATTACTAAATCCATCATTAAAACAGTTATAATATTTATAATCTGTGATCATCCATAATTTAAATCTCCACTCATTAAACTTGAACAATCTCGATTTTAAAAGTTTGTGTTCAGATTAAAAGATATTAACGAGTTAATTATCTTTCTTAGTGAAGCCAAACTTATTTACAGTTTTAATACTTAAATTAAATAGAAACTTTGGTGATTATCTACAAAGTTAAACCAGTTTTTCAATCATAATCATTTTTTCTTTCTTCTTGCTAAAAGAACCTTCACATGAATTTATATAATTCAGAATATAACTTATTTCAAATTAATTTAATTTTATTTTGTACTTTTAATTTCTTCTTCCTTATTAGATATTATTAACCCAAAAGAATTAGTGATAACTGTAAGTGTAGAAATAATAACCCTCACATCACATGAAAGCCAGACAGAAATAACAATGCTGTGTTTCTTTCACTTTTATCGAACATGAATTACTTATTCTAAAGATGATTGAAGATTTTATTTATCCATTGGAAACAATCGCATTAGATCACAAAATAAAATAGGTAAAAATAGAATTCCATCTATGACTTCTAATTAAATAACTTCCAGGTAATCATCTGAAAAATTGTATCTGTTAGTAAATTAAATGTTTTTAAAATACTTTATATTAAATTCAAACTCTTAAAACTGACCCACATTAACGGCTTCTAACTTGAATTTCAAAATGGGAATAAAAATCTCTAATTAGCCAAACTACCGACCAACCAAAATTTGTATATTCTTAAAATATTGGAGGAAGTAATCAAAATAATAAAATTTGTACCCACCAGTCCAGTGTGCACCATGAGTTAATCTAAATTTAAAAACTACATTTTATTAGGTAGAGAGTTTCACATACAAACAGGATAATCTCTCCAAACTGTAATTATTCCACTCCTAGAACAGTGTTCCGCTGTGTTCTAGCCCATTTCCACCAGTGGACATAAATCAAGTAAACAGACTCATAGTAACAAGTTACCTGTTGGCATTAGCTGTTGTAAGAGAACCAGCTGAAGGGAGATAAGAGAGATAATGATTATTCATAAGAATTAAGCTGCCTAATATCAGCAATTTCTTGTATCTGGAAGTTGTGGCAGATGTAAGTTCATTGCTCACTTGAGATGTTCACGGTTTTACATAAAATCTTTGGTAGCCAAACTGTGAATTGCACATTCATAAACAATGACAGTTGATCGTAGATAATGATAACTCATAACACACAAAATAATGGAAACATTTTATTCTCCTGTAGTATACTTTACAAACTGGTAACAGTGAACAGGGAATACAGTAAATGATCATTTATATAATAATATGGATTTAATATATATACCTTACAAACTGCTAACAGTGAACAGGGAATACAGTAAATGATCATTTATATAAATAATATGGATTTAATATATATACCTTACAAACTGCTAACAGTGAACAGGGAATACAGTAAATGATCATTTATATAAATAATATGGATTTAATATATATACCTTAAAACTGCTAACAGTGAACAGGGAATACAGTAAAATGATCATTTATATAAATAATATGGATTTAATATATATACCTTACAAACTGCTAACAGTGAACAGGGAATACAGTAAATGATCATTTATATCAATAATATGGATTTAATATATATACCTTACAAACTGCTAACAGTGAACAGGGAAATACAGTAAATGATCATTTATATAAATAATATGGATTTAATATATATACCTTACAACTGCTAACAGTGAACAGGGAATACAGTAAATGATCATTTTATACAATAATATGGATTTAATATATATACCTTACACAACTGCTAACAGTGACAGAATACAGTAAATGATCATTTATATAAAAATATGGATTTAAATATATATACCTTACAAACTGCTAACAGTGAACAGGGAATACAGTAAATGACATTTATATAAATAATATGGATTTAATATATATACCTTACAAACTGCTAACAGTGAACAGGAATACAGTAAATGATCATTTAATATAATAATGGATTTAATATATATACCTTACAAACTGCTAACAGTGAACAGGGAATACAGTAAATGATAATTTACATAAATAATATGGATTTAATATATATACCTTACAAACTGCTAACAGTGAACATGGAATACAGTAAATGATCATTTACATAAATAATATGGATTTAATATATATACCTTACAAACTGCTAACAGTGAACAGGGAATACAGTAAATGATCATTTATATCAATAATATGGATTTAATATATATACCTTACAAACTGCTAACAGTGAACAGGGAATACAGTAAATGATCATTTATATAAATAATATGGATTTAATATATATACCTTACAAACTGCTAACAGTGAACAGGGAATACAGTAAATGATAATTTATATAAATAATATGGATTTAATATATATACCTTACAAACTGCTAACAGTGAACAGGGAATACAGTAAATGATCATTTATATCAATAATATGGATTTAATATATATACCTTACAAACTGTTAACAGTGAACAGGGAATACAGTAAATGATAATTTATATAAATAATATGGATTTAATATATAAAAATCATGAACTAAGAAAATAGATATACACATAAAAATGGTAGATGAGGGAAACATTTTCTCAAACAAAATATGTAAAGTAAAATCTATGCTTTACCTCAAAAAATTTATCATCTTTTACTTATAAATAAATCAACATATTAAGGCATCGAATTGTTTCTCTTCCTTCTCCAATTTTCTTCCTTCTGTAAGACAAAGAACAGAAAACTTTGCTGTCTCCTTCACTCAAAAACAAACTATGAAAGAATCTCTTAAATGAAACAACATCTCAGCCAACTTATTTCTAAAATACTGTTCCACATCAAAACCATTGTTTGACCAAATGCACTGAAAACAAACAAAAGATGCCACCTGCAACTATGAAAATGATGAGCTTTTCACATAATTATCAGAAAATACCTGAAGGATGCAGGTAAAATAACTTCAATAGTTTTTAAGGTAGTGATGGTGAGCAAGTCATGGTGACAGTAGCATGATGAATGCAAGGTTCAGTGATAAACAGCATCACTTTTCCATTCCCCAGGTCTGAGGATTGATTTTTTCCAGTCTCCATCCATATTCTAACTAGAAGAGAAGGTAACTAAAGACCCCTCCCTTCATAATTGGTTTCATATATTTCCTATCAATAAACTAAACACCAACCTTAAGAATCATCACAGGTCAGGAGGAATCTATCAGACATCAAATCAGGAGAAATAGGCAGAAATTTAGGTGAGAATCTAAAGGACTAAGAAAAGGGTCAGGGATCAAGATGACACTTCTACAGCAGTTCAACTTGATTACAGAACTGGACTCTGCCACCCCACCTGTCCAGGTAAACAAGCTAATTAACATTCATGGTTCTTCATCAACCATGTCTGGAATATCAAAACACCAAGGTGTAGAGGAGAAAACAAGCATTGTATAAAAATACTACAATAGAATATCAAACCCTGATCTCTGAATAATTAATTTTATTTTAAAACAAGTTAAATATTAAATATTTTCTTCTTAAAAAAATCCTAAAAACATTTTCAAATAATTGAAACAAAAATGAGAGATACTTCATAAATTCTATCAAATAATGTTACAAACTTGACTTGTTTTCATCTTTGTTTATTGCTGTTCTTCTCCTGTTTCTAGTTGATTCTTACCTTTCTGACATTTAAGCAACTGCCAGAGATCACTTGAGCTGCCAAATGCTTACCTGGACAGGAGAGCAGAGACAAAGGTTTGTTCCTGTAGAGCAATGAACCAGACAGGTGCCAGCAGCAATGGAAACAGAGGATGTGTGGTTGCGATAAGGAATTATATATATATATATATACATTTGGTATACTTACAGGGTTCCTGCTGATGGATGCATAAACTAAGAAATCACTAAACAAATAAATGTTGTGGTACAGAAATAATATTTCCCTACTAATTGTAATTGTTGATCTGGCTAACCTTGTAGTCTACAACTAGTATTTTCTTTGGTGTTGAAAACAGTGATGTAACCAGCCACTACCAATACTGCTCCTCTCACATCTATCACCATTAATGGAACCTCCATCAAGAACAATGATCACTTTCTGTACCCAATCTAAGATGTCTGAAATGTTGACTTTACCCTGGACTAGTTTGGTCAGGTTTGGTAGATGGGACAATTCCATTGATGCCCTTAGGTGTCAGTGTAGAGAGGTCAGTAATATTCACTCTTTTCAATTGTTTTGTTCTTTATGATTAAAGGTTATTTCCAGTGATTGTACAACCAAAGGAAAAGGATTTCCTGGTCTTCCTGAAATATATTTCCCTAAGAACAGCAAACTGAATATTTCATCTCAAAGGATTACGTTGCTCAGTAATTCAGCCCTTATGTTAAACAATCATTTGTGTTTTAGAGAATGGTGAGGGATCCCTAATTCCCCAACAGTGTCATTATTACAAGAGTTTACTGTATATATATAACTAAACTGAGGTACATCGTTATGAGACCAACTGTCCATTTAATGAAGTGAACACAGAATATACTGCACAGGACAATACACCTGCCTTCACTGCTACAGATAACCACAGATGGCTTCTGCCTGAAAGAAAGGAAATCCAAGATGATAAATTTCTTAAGCTTTTTAAAATTCTGTTATTAATGTGTGGTCCCTCAAGCCAACTGGTTACAGGTGAGGTGAGTGTCAAATGCAGAAACAAAGGTTCTAAAACATGTTGGACAAACAGTAAACCTGAACATCAACACGGAATGATGAGTGAATTTCATTTCTTCATATTTTCTACTTTCTTCTTAAATATATTAGAGTTCTCTCCCCTTTGACTTAAATCTTAAACTGCCAGCGTCTTGCATGAATAAATTAATAGCAAGTTGAAATTCTATCCATTAGCTAAACAACCAAAAATCACTTCACTTTATTAAAAATACTTTCAAAGAATAAACTACATACTTTTTTTTTTCTTCTTCTTCACCAGGTAAATGACGACCTGTAAAATGGCAGCACAGGCCAGTATAGCAACAGCAACAGCAATTCCAATGAGTATTGATCCATCTAGAAAAGGTAACAAGTTGTAATAGAAATGAAAGCATTTAACTGCATTGGAGACAATCTACATCAGATATCTAAGGTGGTCTGAACACAATTTAAGATAATACAAATACAAGAGCTTATTCTATGAAAGCAAAACAAACAAAACCTGTACAGTGTATCCAGGAATTAGATGATATAATGACAAATCCATTTGTAGTTCTAATTGTGGAAAACTGTTGGCAAATTAACTGACATCCAAAACACAAAACATCTTATTTAATCCAACTCAGCTGATGGAGTCAAATGCATCAGATTTCTCTTCTCTCTCTCTCATTTTCTCAACAGCTATCACCTGTAAGTATTTACACTGATGAAATATTTCTAATGAAACTATAAAACATGCTTAACAAAGTCCTTCATTAATTAAAAGAAATCTCATGACTTTTTATCAGAGATATGCAACAAATAAATGTCTTGGTTCTCATTGGTCAAAAATCACCTGAAACAGTACAAAATGTCCTGCTACAAAATCGGCACAACGAAGCCAGATATTAAAGCAGAAAACAAACAAATGTCAATCAGTAAATAAATAATACAAATTTTATCCTCATCCAGAGAAAAATTGTAACTAACCAGATTCAGTCAATCACATTTTTAAACTAATGAGCACTCAATTATATAATTGAGTAAATGGAAATTTTAAGGGGGTGAAGTCAGATTAACCTTGTAATTATCTAACTTCTTAATGAAAATATTTTAACTGAAGTTTTCTTTGGTATTTAGATGATTGATGCCATTTTCCTTAATCTTATGAATCAGGTGAAAAATTGATTATTAAGAAGAAACTTATTTACTTCCGTACAACAAGTGACAACAGGCTCAGGATAACTGAGGTCTCAATATAAAAAATTGTCGTCACATGTTCATACACAAAAGTGGAGCATTGTATTCTGTTACCAAACTAGTTATTGTACAGTAACCCGCCATAATAATATAACTACCTTTTTTAAATTACATATTGTTAGCTATCCGCAGAAACAGCAAAGTGTAATTCCTTATGTTAGTAATAGGTTGAGTCAACTTCTGCAGCAAATAGAATCTTCACAATTTTTGCAAAGAATCAGTGAAAAATGGTATCCAAGAATGGTGAAGATTCACCCTTTCTGCGTGACAGCTATTTTTAATTATAACGTAATATTGGAAAGAGACAGAATGACGTCAGATGACATTATAAATGCTCCAATAACTGGTGAAATGTTCAACATTAGAGCTTTTGGGTTCCAAAGAAAAATATAAGTCTTGGTTCCCTTTCTGAAATAAGATCACATGAGGAGAGTGGCAGGAAGTCCCATCATCCTGAAGAATATAAGCATTCAATTTCAGTATGCCTTGTTGGTACTATAGTAAAATGTGTGTACCTAAAATGGCAGTGTATCAAACAGAAGTAATTCCTCCTACAAGAGATACTGGTACTGTCTTTCCACCATGACAGATTCAACCCACACCAGGTCTCTTCCATTCTTCATCTTTGGCTAAAGATTGAGGCTACGAGGCCCAAAGACAGGTGTGACCACCACATGTACATTACTGAAACTTGGACTGATTGGAGTAGGGTAGATACCAATAACCCTCAAGAGTCTGGTTAACAAATTGTTGTAACCAGACCTTTAGAGATGTCTTATAGTTACCACTCACAAGTTTCTTACCTACTACATCCCCTCTGTATCCAAGTTGGCAGGGATAAGGTAGCACCATTCTTTATCTCAACTATGTAGCATAAGTGATGAAAGCAGTAGAAATTTTGATGGTCGATAAAGATGTCCATATGATGGTTTCTCTTTTGAAAGCCTTCAAGATCACCTTGATTATGCAGTAACATTTGCTTCAATGCTATTAGTGATAGTATTGGGATCAGATCCTCAAGAAATATTAACATCTGTCAATGCATCACTGACTCTGGCCTTTCTCATCCACCCATAACTTGATATTCCAATGGCAGGCGACTAGACATATTTTGTCTTTCTTCTTCATAAAATCTAGCAATAATAACTCCCTGCCACAGTCAGTCATTTGGTAAACAGAATTAAATTCACTGTAGCACCACAATAAACAAAGGATTCATCAAAATATGTTAAGCAAGATTCTTATAGAATAATAATTGAAAGGACAGATTAAATTATCATATTTCTATGTAGGATAAACCCATAGCTAAAAGGTAAATTGGTGACATGAGCCAAGAAAATGATTTCCAGGTTCACAGCAACATTAGTTCAATATACATTTAATACATACATTCAAACAATTTTATCTAAAGATCAGTATTTAGTATAAGTTATTTAATTAAACTACTGGTTTATGCTGTTTTCTAGGACACTAAAAAACAGGAAGAGATAACCAAAATCCATCTCATCAGCCTCATGTCTAACATCTCTGTGAGAGAAAGTTACGATGTAGGCAGCAGAAGGCAACAGATTCATCTTGTGAAGATCAACAACAAAATACCAATTCTGAAATCTTCTATTTTAATTCTTTAATTAATTCATGTTTTTATCATTTATTATTTTATATAAATTAAATAAATTTTGAAAACATTAAATGTATACAAAATTTTATATTTCCGGTTAAACTGAGTCCATAACAGCGACAGATCTGACAATTATTGTAACAGCGCTCACTGTACCAGTTGATGAACTGTCACCATTCAATTCATTACATTTTATCAGCAAAATTAAACATAAAAATATTATTTTCACAATCCCATACAGCAGCATTTCCCATGTTGACAAATGGACCTATAAATTAATATCTAGAAAGACTAAGTAGACAACTATCAATAGAATCTTCTGAAATGTTCTAGATTCAGTGCTGATCTTTCTAATGATCAGATTTTTCTGATTAAATGTTCAACACTTCCGAAGATCTGAGAGGAGTACAACACAGACACAGCAGTACTTACTGTTCTTCTGATCTTCTTGCACAGATGTCACTGAAACAGACAGCAAATAACAGTCAATACAGGTGAAGACTTAACCAGATACCACTAAAACCATTTGTTTACTAGTGTCAGTCTTTGTCAATATTAATAAGGGGCTACTTGGGGTGTACAGTACTTGCACAGCTGGCAGAAACAACGGTAATTATGTGGGCTATTGTTTCTGCTTCCTATCTATTTTCTCTACATCTGTTAACCAACAAAGCACTGAAGCTCAATTCAATGGACAAGAAAGAAATGTTTACCTGGAAATTTACTCTTGCTATCTGGCTGTGATGAGGTCACTGTGTGACCTTTGGGTAGAGAGGATGTTGTTAGGTGAAAGTTTAATACAAACAAGAAATCAGGGTTAAATGTGTGACTCAACTCTGACCCTCAGTTGTTTCAGTTCTTTGTTAACCTAGACAGCAGATGGTTAAAGTACTAATTAAACTATAATTTCAACAAATAAGATGACTAATAGCAAGTATACCTGACAAAAATTGAACATGGTTAGCTGTGCTAGGAATAAAAGTTCACAGAACAGAGCGAGTAAGTTACTATCAAGTGGTTATGGGGGAAGTAATTCTGACTAAGTACACAAACACTACCACATGACACAGAGAGGCAGCTTCACACTCCAACAGTAGAATGATTGTGAAAGTAGAGAGAAATGAGAACATCAGATGAATTATCAATTTCCTGTGAAGGAATAAAGTAGAACATTCTGATAATGCAGTCACTGAAACAAAATGCTATGGGTGAACTAAATAGTATGCAAACAATTAATGTCGATGTAGATTGGGATTATTATGCTAATTTATCATAAAAGTTCATTGTTGATTTAACGATTTCTTTTATTCTCCATTCAGACTGGAATTTGTCGTCTCTACGAGATACCAAAACTGGAGACTTCTTCTACAGGTGACATTTAGACACCCAACCATCAGTGATTATACACAAGCACTTTACATTATCCAGGCAGTAAACCTCACAATCCAATTCCACTGATAATTATGTGAAGACAGATTACAACAAAAGTATATCACAGGTGCAAACTTCTAAATGAGGTTTAATTCCTTCAGCTCAGGTGTTGGTTACATAAAGGGCTGTTTCATATCAAATATCTGAAATATTTAAATATATTTATTTTATCAACTGAATCTAGAAATCTCTTCTCTCTGGATGTATTTTTTTTTAGTCATATTAAACACCACCACCAGGTGGAGCTCTACACTATATATCTCCATCTAACTGTTGTAATAATGGTTACCTCCAAATAATCAACCGTGATCGTTCACATATTACACGAGTACACCTGGTGTATGGCTGTTTACAGGGTGGGAGCTGATGCACATACACATTCAGGTATCAGGCTGCATAATTGGATGTAGCAAATATTCAAGCAGACCAAATAATGTACTACCACTCCAAGAAAACCAGGACTACTTTATCAAACTCTTAATTCTTAAAGTGGGAAGAAACCATGTGACTGGCAGCTGAAAAAGAGAAGTTACACTGCCAGGGAAGTGTATGAAAAACTGAGTGAGTGCTGCTTGTGGAGTGAAGTCTGACCACCACCAACCAAAGCTGTCCAGCAGGCTCCATTTACGATCAGCAGGAAGAGCTCTTGTACATGGAAATGATCCCAGCCGAAGAATAGGGGATCCAACGATTGACATTGTGTAAGTTAAACTTAGAGATAATTTATACTGCTAATGATTATAGAATATTACAACATTGATGATTTTAAAATATACATTTAATAACCAAAGTTGTTACCTGAATAATCAAATCTTTTCTGAGCGATCACATTGTAAGTGGCTCCATCATTGTGGTAGGTCACCAAACACTGGATGTAGAAGGGCTGCTTTCCTTGGAATGGTTGAATGTTAATGTTGAACTGCCATTGTACTGACAGCTTCCTGGAACTTTTTCTATATCTCCAAGCTTAATATTATTCAATGTTAAAGGCTTACAGTTTGTCTCATTACATAGGTGCCAGCTAAAATCTCCTGGGGGATTCCCAATATTCCCCATACAGGTCAGCTGCAATGTTGTTTCTTCCTTCACCTCAGATGTTAGGTGCACTGACTCTGGTTTTACTGTAAGAGAAACAGTTACAATAGATGCTTTGTATGTTTATTACTGGGGATGATGCAGGCAAAAAGACATCTAACATCTTATGGATTGATATGATGATGCATGACTATTATTAGTCTGTGCAGGAACCTTATTGTGAAATAAGGTCAGACAAGAACTGGTAGAACTGAAGACATCTCCTTGTTTGTTTGTATCCCCAAAATACATTACATAGTGAAAATAAAACTACCAGTAATGTCACAGTCAAGTGACGTATGCTGCCACCAAGACTGTGGTGGAAGTGTATTCAATCTGCCTCACATGATCATCCCTCACTAGAATTGAGTTTCTGTGATTAATGGCTCATCATCATATGATTTGTTTCAGGAAAATGATTTCAAGGTACAGGTTACTTAGGGATCAGTCAAGTAGCCCAGCTCAGTCCTCCTCTCTGATGACAACACAAACAGTTGTTTATTGCAAGGACAAGACAATAACAGACAACTGTCACATCCAGCTCATCAACATTGTCTTGATGAAATCGAGTGTAAGGAATAGTAGAGTCAACAGTGTATATGTACATGGATAAAGAGGCTCCAGAGAATAAAGCATTAAGTGTCCCACATATTGCAAGAGGATCTCATGGAAAATACTACCGTCCAATTCGCTGTTTCATTTTTACTGTTCATTAATAACAGGTGCTGAGCTCACATTTTCTCACCTTTCATAGCCACAGGAAGAAGAAATCAAGTTAATTCTCGCTGGTTGTAAGTAAAACAAAATAGAAATACAAAACTCTGCATCAAGTTCTGAACCTAGATATTCCATGAATAATTCTAAATCCTCCTGGACATAAAGTGTGTCTTTGTCTGTGATAAAGAAAGCAGCTATTTTAAAATTAATAAATATCATTAACTTTGAAAATAACTAAGTACAAAACACCAGCAGAACCTGAGTAAGCCAGGTAAATTAGAAATATACAAGTACATTTAAAATAAAACTAAAGATGAAAATGGTCAAATGAAAGGCTGTCTTCCACATCCTTTCCAATTCTGGAGAAACCCACATGTTTACCAAACTGGTTCCAGTCTTTGGAAAAAGATAATGATCAACTTTCATGATAAAAATAGAGGAGTTTAATGCTGATACATTCCAAGAATGTCATCGAGGAGGGACATTATGAATGCAACAGAAGTAAATTACCAACCTAATATTTATACCATAAATCCAAAGCTGCTTGAACAATTATTAAATATTAAAGGTGAGGAAAAGAACGATTTCTCTAAAAATGTTTGTTCCTTTTTTCTTAAATTTTAAAATGATTTCAAACATCTATCTTCCTACTCTCCATGACATATTAATACTATTTCAGATACATTATTATAATCAATAAAAAATTTAACTCAGATAAAACAAATTTCAATCTTACCAGCAGTTGTCAGCATAGCATTTTGAGATTTAATTCTCGCAGCATGTATATTTGCTTCACAAGAGTAGTTTCCAGTATCATCAATCTTAACAGCATCAATTGTCAGTGACAAGTTGGCCTTTCTTCTGGCTACAAAACCCTTCACACTCCCTCTGCCCTTGAGAGTTTCCCCTAGATATAATTTACCACGAGTATCGTTTCTCACAATTTTGATGCCGTCTTTAAGTAATTTAATGGCGAATATATCAACATCACTAGTAATGGAGCAGTTAATTACAGTCCGACTACCGTTCAAAGGATATTTCTGTACTTCAATTGATAGGTGATGATGTGTACCTGCAAGAAAAGCAAAGTAACCATCATTATCACCTTTTACTCAAACAGCAGACAATAACCAACAGCACCACCATAATTGGTTTTCAGTATTTCTGTTCTAAGTCCTTCAGCCAGTCATCATTAAACAAAAAGACACCTCAGCTTTAAGGACAGTCATTTTAGCTGTCATTCTCTGATGATGGGCAGTTAATTTCTTGAAAATTAACTTAAAGTGTCGACTGCCTGTGCAATCATTAAATCACCTAAAGATAACAGGTAAATTAGTACAAAGAACAAAGGAAAAGATCATCAGGTTTGTCTCCTATTCTTACAGACTCCTCACGAAATATGCAAACCTGAGGATGAACCAGGAATTGGTGAACCTGAGGAAGAGCGGAACAAAGTATTAAAATCACTGAGAAAATACAGACGGAAGATCCATGACAAAAATCCTGTATTCGACTCTTTCTGCAGCTTTAACTATTTCTGAACTCCACATTTCTTCCTACAGAGCAGATTAGGCCATCACCGCTCCTCCTGAGACGATCAGAGCCGCAGAAATCTGACTTTGTTCTGTCGATAAAACAAGAACTTCATCAGGAATTCATTCATTCGTCTCTCTAATCCACCTTAACTCTATATCGGTACTGAGTTTGATTTGGCTTCTTTTATTCCTGGTAATCCAAGGGGTCACTACGCCCCCGATAATTAATATGATGAAAACTCTATAGGAACAAGAATTAGGGTTCGTTAGCTGGATAGAGTCGGCGAGTATCGATACCCAGACGGGCACCTGCCAGAAATGATCCAGGATGGCGACGACAGCCCGACCCTCGTCCGAGACGAGCGGAGCCGGCTGGCGGTGTTCGACAGGTAACAGCGCACAGACAGCCGGCAGGTGGGCGAATGGTTGTTGATAAACATCATCAAGGTAAACAGGACTCACCTTCACAACTGGGACAGCAGGTAAATGATGAGAGGAAAATGAAAGAATGCTTAACGATGGGATTAAATGTGTGCATCCTGCTGCCGTCCAGGTGAAATGATAACGTGACCAGAAAAGATCAATTAATTAAGTTAAATGCTAATCAGGGTGAAAGATGTGAAACAAATGCAGTTCCTCTGTTTTTCAGCGTCACAATTTCTTTTATATGTAAAATTATTTCTTCAACAAACTGAGAGAACAGCGGCTGTCTGTTAACTGTTCTTCCACCTGTCTCCTGTTTTGTGATGATTGGATAAACCCAATAAGATCATTGAATTCCCAGTATGTTAAATTTATTCAATATATTAAGTTTTCAGTAACCCCGCCTCTTAATATACTAAATAAAGTAAGTCTATCTGTTTCTATAGTAACAAATTAGTCATATAAAAAAATGAACAACTGCTAAGCACCAACTGTTCATTGGCATTAAAAATTTCCTGATGAGTAAAAAACAATGACATCAACCCTTGTAAACCGAGGTTAATCTTAACACCTGTACACTCCTGACAGAGACAAATTGTATTCATCCAGTGATTTATGAGACTACAGCGAATGACTTGTATCAGAAGTGTTTTAAATGAGGGTCTTTACATATATCTGGGTGGGATAATTGCAGCCATGTGTACGGCTTGAATATCATTGGGTCCTTCAAGTTGTGGTCTTCAACATGCAGGGCCATTTGCCTCCAAGCAGAGATAATTTTCCACCAGATCACTACGAGTGTTATTGTAATTATACAGTGAACAATGAACGGTTGAGAAAATACTTACCACTACATGGCAGTATGCCTGCCAATGTTTTCTGATCCAGCTGTTGATGCATCTAAATTTGTAATTACTTTACCATCTAGATTTACATCACCAAGTCCTTTCTAGCAACATTTGTTAATCAATCAACAACTGACTTCTTAGTCGCTACATCGGTAGTTAATTCCTACGATAGCAAATGTCAATTTGTTAATATTTTAAATTCACAACTACCTTTGTCTGTAGATAATATCTAGTATTTAATTTTACTGTATTATTCATTAAAAGCTTTTAAATTTTGAACCAACAATTCCATCTAATAAATAGTATCTGTTTTTATAAATAAAAACTTGAAATCATCTCTTTAGAGGAGGAAATTTTATTTTTCAGTTTTGCATTTAAACTCGTCAATGGATGATCCAGTCTCTCTTCTTCCGCTTTCATACCCCTGTTAACATACATATACATACTGCATAAAAAAAGAATTATAGATATGAGAGAGAGAGAGTGAATAATTAGCAGAAGCAGCACTTACACAAATAAGAATATTGTGCAGTAGACCCAACCCAGCTCCTTTACTGACTCCCTGCTGCTAAAACACCACAGGTTGTTTTCTCACCAAAGTAAACAAATACAAGGTTCATGCCAGAAGAAAAGGGTAAATCACTTGCTATTGATCAACAAGCGATTTACACTCACCTAAAGTGTTTACGTTGCCACGGACCTATAAATTAATATCTAGAAAGACTACCTAGACAACTATCAATAGAATCTTCTGAAATGTTCTAGATTCAGTGCTGATCCTTTCTAATGATCAGATTTATTCTGATTAAATGTTCAACACTTCCGAAGATCCGACAGGAGTAACGAGCTACAAGTGAAACCATTGGTTTACTAGTGTCACAGTCTTTGTCAATATTAATAAGGGGCTACTTGGGGTGTACAGTACTTGCACAGCTGGCAGAACAAACGGTAATTATGTGGGCTATGGTTTCTGCTTCCTATCTATTTTCTCTACATCTATTAACCAACAGAGCACTGACGCTCAAATCAAGGGACAAGAAAGAAATGTTTACCTGGAACTTTACTCTTGCTATCTGGCTGTGATGAGGTCACTGTGTGACCTTTGATAGAGAGGATGTTGGTGAAAGTTTAATACAGACAAGAAATCAGGGTAAAATGTGTGACTCAACTCTGACCCTCAGTTGTTTCAGTTCTTAGTTAACCTAGACAGCAGATGGTTAAAGTACTAATTAAACTATAATTTCAACAAATAAGATGACTAATAGCAAGTATACCTGACAAAAATTGAACAATGTTAGGAATAAAAGTTCACAGAAACAGAGCGAGTAAGTTACTAATAAGTGGTTATTGGGGAAGTAATTCTGACTAAGTAGACAAACACAACCACATGACACAGAGGCAGTTTTCACACTCCAACAGTAGAATGATTGTGAAGTAGAGAGAAATGAGAAGATCAGATGAATTATCAATTTCCTGTGAAGGAATAAAGTAGAACATTCTGATAATGCAGTCACTGAAACAAAATGCTATGAGTGAACTAAATAGTATGCCAAAATTAATGTCGATGTAGATTGGGATTATTATGCTAATTTATCATAAAAAGTTCATTGTTGATTAAAGATTTCTTTTATTCTCCATTCAGACTGGAATTTGTTGTCTCTACGAGATACCAAAACAGGAGACTGCTTCTATAGGTGACATTTAGACACCCAACCATCAGTGATTATACACAAGCACTGTACATTATCCTGGCAGCAAACCTCACAATCCAATTCCACTGATAATTATGTGAAGACAGATTACAACAAAAGTATATCTCAGGTGCAAACTTCTAAATGAGGTTTAATTCCTTCAGCGCAGGTATTGGTTACATAAAGGGCTGTTTCATATCAAATATCTGAAATATTTTAATATATTTATTTTATCAACTGAATCTAAAAATCTCTTCTCTCTGGATGTATTTTTTTTTTAGTCATTATAAACACCACCACCAGGTGGAGCTCTACACTATATATCTCCATCTAACTGTAGTAATAATGGTTACCTACAAATAATCAACCGTGATCGTTCACATATTACACGAGTACAGCTAGTGTATGGCTGTTTACAGGATGGGAGCTGATGCACATACACATTCAGGTATCAGGCTGCAACTGGATGTAACAAATATTCAAGCAGACCAAATAATGTACTACCACTCCAAGAAAACCAGGACTACTTTATCAAACACTTGATTCGTAAAAGGGAAGAAACCATGTGACTGGCAGCTGAAAAAGAGAAGTTACACTGACAGGGAAGTGTATGAAAAACTGAGTGAGTGCTGCTTGTGGAGTGAAGTCTGACCACCACCAAACAAAACTGTCCAGCAGGCTCCATTTACGATCAGCAGGAAGAGCTCTTGTACATGGAAATGATCCCAGCCGAAGAATAGGGGATCCAACGATTGACATTGTGTAAAGTTAAACTTAGAGATAATTTATACTGCTAATGATTATAGAATATTACAACATTGATGATTTTAAAATATACATTTAATAACCAAAGTTGTTACCTGAATAATCAAATCTTTTCTGAGCGATCACATTGTAAGAGGCTCCATCATTGTAGTAGGTCACCAAACACTGGATGTAGAAGGGGCTGCTTTCCTTGGAATGGTTGAATGTTAATGTTGAACTGCCATTGTACTGACAGCTTCCTGGAACTTTTTCTATATCTCCAAGCTTAATATTATTCCCTGTAAAGGCTTACAGTTTGTCTCATTACATAGGTGCCAGCTAAAATCTCCTGGGGGATTCCCAATATTCCCCATACAGGTCAGCTGCAATGTTGTTTCTTCCTTCACCTCAGATGTTATGTGCACTGACTCTGGTTTTACTGTAAGAGAAACAGTTACAATACCTACTTTGTATGTTTATTACTTGGGATGATGCAGGCAAAAAGACATCATAACATTTTATAGATTGACATGATAATGCCTGACTATTATCAGTTGTGCAGGAACCTTATTGCGAAATAAGGAAAGAAAAGAACTGGTAGAACTGAAGACATCTCCTTGTTTGTTTGTCTCCCCAAAATACATTATATAGTGAAAAAAAACTACCAGTAATGTCACAGTCAAGTGGCGTATGCTGTCACCAAGACTGTGGTGGAACTGTATTCAATCTGCCTCACATGATCATCCATCACTAGAATTGAGAGTTTCTGTGATTAATGGCTCATCATCATATGATTTGTTCCAAGACAATGATTTCAAGGGTCAGGTTATTTAGGGATCAGTCATGTAGCCCAGCTCAGTCCTCCTCACTGATGACAACAAAAACAGTTGTTTATTGCAAAGACAAGACAATAACAGACAACTGTCACATCCAGCTGATCAACATTGTCTTGATCAAATCGAGTGTAAAGGAATAGTAGAGTCAACAGTGTATGTCACATGGATAAAGAGGCTCCAGAGAATAAACCATTAAGTTTCCACATATTGCAAGAGGATCTCATGGAAAATACTACCGTCCAATTCTCTTGTTTCATTTTTACTGTTCATTAATACAGGTGCTGAGCTCACATTTTCTCACCTTTCATAGCCAAAGGAGAAAAAAATCAAGTTAATTCTCGCTGGTTGTAAGTAAAACAAAATAGAAATTACAAATTCTGCATCAAGTTCTGAACCTAGATATTCCATGAATAATTCTAAATCCTCCTGGACATAAAGTGTGTCTTTGTCTGTGATAAACAAAGCAGCTATTTTAAAATTAATAAAATATTCATTAACTTTGAAAATAACTAAGTACAAAACACCAGCAGAATCTGACTAAGCCAGGTAAATTAGAAACATACAAGTACATATTTAATAAAACTAAAGATGAAAATAGTCAAATGAAATGCAGTCTTCCACCTTATTTCCAATTCTGGAGAAACCCACATGTTTACCAAACTGGTTCCAGTCTTTGGAAAAAGATAATGATCAACTTTCATGATAAAAATAGAGGAGTTTAATACTAATACATTCCAAGAATATCATCGAGGAGGGACATTATGAATGCAACAGAAGTAAACTACAAACTTAATATTTATACCATAAATCCAAAGCTGCTTGAACAATTATTAAATATTAAAGGTGAGCAAAAGAACGATTTCTCTAAAAATGTTTGTTCCTTTTTTCTTAAATTTTAAAATGATTTCAAAACATCATCTCTTCCTACTCTCCGTGACATATTAGACTATTTTCAGATACATTATTATGATCATAAAAAATTTAACTCAAATAAAACAATTTTCAATCTTACTTGCAGTTATCAGCATAGCATCTTTCGAATGAACTATCCCACCAACTATATTTGCTTCACAAGAGTAGTTTCCAGTATCATTAATCTTAACCTCATCAATTGTCAGTGACAAGTTGGCCTTTCTTCTGGTTACAAAACCCTTCACACTCCCTCTGCCCTTGAGAGTTTTCTCTAGATATAATTTACCATGAGTATCGTTTCTTGCAGTTTTGTTTGCCGTCTATATTTATTTGAATGGCGAATATATCAACATCACTAGTAATGGAGCAGTTAATTACAGTCCGACTCCCGATCAAAGGATATTTCTTTACTTCAATTGATAGGTGATGATGTGTACCTGCAAGAAAAGCAAAGTAACCATCATTATCACCTTTTACTCAAACAACAGACAATAACCGACAGCACCACCATAATTGGTTTTCAGTAATTCTGTTCTAAGTCCTTCAGCCAGTCATCATTAAACAAAAGACACCTCAGCTTTAAGGACAGTCATTTTAGCTGTCATTCTCTGATGAAGGGCAATTAATTTCTTGAAAATTAACTTCAAGTGTCGACTACCTGTGCAATCATTAAATCACCTAATGATAACAGGTAAATTAGTACAAAGAACAAAGGAAAAGATCGTCAGGTTTGTCTCCTTTTCTTACAGACTCCTCACGAAATATGCAAACCTGAGGATGAACCAGGAATTGGTGAACCTGAGGAAGAGCGGAACAAAGTATTAAAATCACTGAGAAAATACAGACGGAAGATCCATGACAAGAATCCTGTATTCGACTCTTTCTGCAGCTTTAACTATTTCTGAACTCCACATTTCTTCCTACAGAGCAGATTAGGCCATCACCGCTCCTCCTGAGACGATCAGAGCGCAGAAATGTGACTTTGTTCTGTCGATAAAACAAGAACTTCATCAGGAATTCATTCATTCGTCTCTCTAATCCACCTTAACTCTATATCGGTACTGAATTTGATTTGGCTTCTTTTATTCCTGGTAATCCAAGAGGTCACTACGCCCCCGATAATTAATATGATGAAAACTCTATTGCAGTGGTTCTTAACCTGGGTTCGGCGAGTCGGTCTCAGAGGTCGTCCGGACACACCTGAATTTATCGTGTAGATTCGTGATGACACGCCCCGCTTGGCCAATCAGTGCTGCGGGGAATTCAGTGCGCTCAGTAGTCAACGTGTGACTGTCGTGGTGGTACGTCGTGTGACTTCTCCGTTAAATTTTAATCCATACAAACTATGTCGGGCAAGAGAAAGAAAGCGGTCGGACGAATATGTACAACATGGATCACGGAACGTGATGGGAGTGAGCGTCAGCAACTCTTCAGAAAAACAACGCTTTGGTGTCGGCAAATGGAGAAGTATCCAGTTATTGCCAAGAAAGCCCTGGATTTTCTTATACCATTGGTTACAACATATCTTCGCGAGCAATCCTGTTCGAGGATGCTGGACATAAAAACGAAGAAAAGGAACAGACTTTGCTGTGGAGGTGACATGAGAGTGGCACTTGCCGAGGTGAAGCCACGCATATCTGAACTGGTCTCTCAAGGGCAACAGCAGCCGTCACACTGATTTGCAGGTATGTAATTTGTTGTGAGTTTATGCATTGTGTTGGTTTTGTCCTTAGAACAAGGAGATGTTCATGCACGGCTCATTTTGTGCGCCAGTAAAAAACATATCTATGCCTTGGATTTGAAAAAAAATCATATTTTATTTTTCACTAGAGAGGGGTTCGGTGAATGCGCTTATGAAGCTGGTGGGGTTCGGTACCTCCAACAAGGTTAAGAACCACTGCTCTATAGGAACAAAGAATTAGGGTTCGTTAGCTGGATAGAGTCGGCGAGTACCGATACCCAGACGGGCACCTGCCAGAAATGATCCAGGATGGCGACGACAGCCCGACCCTCGTCCGAGACGAGCGGAGCCGGCCGGGCGGTGTTCGACAGGTAACAGCGCACAGACAGCCGGCAGGTGGGCGAATGGTTGTTGATAAACATCATCAAGGTAAACAAGACTCACCTTCACAAACTGGAACAGCAGTTAACTGATGAGAGGAAAAGGAAAAGAAAGTCTAACGAGGGGACAAAACAGCTGCACTCTGCTGCTGTCAGGGGTAAAACGGCTGTTATTCGACAATGAAAGGTTTACGTGTAATAACGCAAAATCTAGATGCTGTAAGTAATTTGGATATTTTACCTGTGGGATCACAAGAAAAACAACAACTAGATACTGAAATATCTGGGTAATCAGACAGGTAACAAATACAAATGACGAAATTCCTGGAATCCTAACTTCACCTCATTTATCTTTGGTGAACACAATAACAAGAACTAAACTAGGTCTGTTCTGTAAGTAGATAACGAGGTTTTATTTCCTGTGCGATCCCATCAGCAGTAAAGTGGATCTCAGGTCATTGTAATCACAGAAGGAAATGAGGTTTGTGTTTCATTCAGATTTGGAGATTAAATATTCGATATCTGCAGATTTAGTCATATTTACACGATAATCTCTGTGGTAATCGTATCTACTGCAGCTATAACTTGTACCCGGTCAGATGACCCAACAGTGAAAATACCACAGGTAATTCTAGTGACAGCAGCTGCTAGCATATTTCAGGTTGTTGATGTACTTTCATTTTTTCCTGTTTTCCCAGTGACAGAAATAAACGGAGGATTATCAGTGCAGTCAAGTCACCCACGTTGATTTTATTAACATAATTAATTAATAATGTGTGGTACTTACCAGGTACTGTGACGTGATGGCAGATATCCTTTATACAGACAGTCTCAAGTACAACATCACCTGTCAGGTGTACAATAATTCAGTGTCCACCAACTCAATAAGGTGATGTTTCTGTGTAATGGGATTAACTTGAATATCTGTTTCTATAATGTATGATAACCATAAGTTGTATTTAATTGCGATATAACTCAGGTGTTTAGTGTTTTCTGCCATTCGTTTTAAAAATACATTGCTATTGTGAATGATGAATATTTATTAGGCCGACGTTGAAGAGGACTTCTAGTTTAATTACTTGTATAATGGGGGATAAATTGTGATTATTTATAGCAGTGATTCACTATTCCTGGTTACAAAGACTAGTGGGAGGAGAGAGGTGGGCAACCAGCCGTGACAAATCTACCCTCCCTGTCACTGATCCGGTCAGGTAAAAACAGTTTCCTCAATCAGTGAAGCTGACATTAAGCGGTTTAGATTTTGTGGAAAATAAACCCACTTCTCTTTACCTTCTCTCCCCCACCCACACAAATTAAGTATCTGCTGTGTAGCTGGGCCCTTACACACAGCTGTAACCCCTAATTGTGCCTCTCTCTCCCCTCTGGAGGGAGGGTTCTAGGATACAGTTAACTCACTGAAAACTAACCCTACTCTAAAATACCTCGTTTACACATTTCACAGTCAAAATAATAGAAAATCCTGTTAAATAATAAAACCCTGAACACTGACGATAATGGAACAGGAAATTCAATTCTCATAACAGATAAAACTAATCAGAGTAAGAATTATAATTTAAAGTAAATTTAAATTGAATTATTTTCACAGGTGAACAAAGAAATAAGTGACGGTTACAGTGCAGAGACAGCAACAGGTGAGATAACTAAACACACGCATCATTAGGGTAAACAGGACTCACCTTCACAACTGGGACAGCAGGTTAAATGATGAGAGGAAAAGGAAAGAAATTTAACGATGGATTAAACGTCTCCATGCTGCTGACTTCCAGGGGAAATGATCACTTGACCTTGAAGAGTGACGACCGTAGACACAACAGCCCGGGAAATCAGACACATAGTGAAAATTACTCACGTGATCTGTTGTCGCACCTATATCTGAGTAGTTTGATTGATGTAAGAAAAAATACTATTAAGTGCAGGGAATGGAAGCAAACAGACGACAGAGATCGTAATTCCCGCCGTTAGTCCGCTATCGGCCGCCCATCAGAGCTCCCAACAACCAAAACAAATCAAACATTCTATTCATATAAATTGTAAACGGCTCAGGTCCCCTCCAAGTTCATCCATTACTTTCTGAAGAGCTCCTCCCCACTTCCTCATTGTGCTAAACGACCTTTTCTGCTGGGCTGGTTGTTACTGGCGACGGGGGACGAGGCGGGAACTCTGTTCTGGGATAAAGTAATTTCAATTTACAAACGTCCTCGTTGAAAGATTATCTCCCTTTTCGGGTATACAACAGATATATTTTATGTAGGCCACTAGGTGGAAGTAGTATCGGCTTGTGCGCGTGAAGCCAGGCCCCGCCTCACTGATCTACCATGAGGATAGAATTAGGGGAAAACGTAAAACCAAATTAACCGACAAAAACCCAGACCCCTTTAACCCGCTGAGTTCAAACGACGAGTAACCGGCAGCACAGGCTCACGCATTCATTACAGCCCAATAACCTCTCCCTCCATGGCTAACACCAATAAGTAGAGTTAATCGTATTCAGAATTATCATCCCTTATCGCTCAACATCACCCTATTTCACGTTCCCCTATTGATTCCCCACTTTACCTGGAAAGTCTATTCTCTGTGCGAGCTCACCGAGCCCCAGCACAAACCCTCCGCCAATTTTTTGGAGCGACCAGTAGTTCGTCCTCCGAGGTGGCCCCACCCTGACTCCCTTTCAGGTTTGGTCTTAGAATGGTATAAAAGGGTTGGGGGCCCCTGCTCTAAAATGGAGGAATATTTACGAAGTATAATTAAAACAGATCGACTTTCACGGTAAGAAAGGAAGTGATTAGTACTCACCAAGAATAACATTGTAGCGGTATCGTCATGGAGGGACACGTTGAACAACCAACCTAATATATTTACCTGAATCCACAGGAAGGTGAACAATCGTGAAATTTTAAAGATTGGTGAGAAATTCCTGTTTATTTACTGAAATATGATTTTTTATATCTTTGTGGGTTCTTTGTAAATCTCATTTTCAAATAATATGAGTAATTTTTTTAAAATATATCTTCCTACTAACCATGGCACATCGACAATGAAGATTGTGGAGTCGTTATTCACCTGTAAATTTAATCTCAAATGCAAGAATCTCTCAGCTGAGAGTGGAACATCTTTTGATTAAACTGTCCCAGCCTCTGTATTAAGCTGACAGGTGTAATTCTCGGTATCTTCACACTGGACCTCTAATTGTCAGCAGCGAGTTGGCTTTTCTTTTTTTGTTACCTCACCATTCAAAGTCCCTCTGCCCTTGAATGTTTCCCTTAGATATAACTGACCAAAAATATCGTTTCTTGTAATTACGATGTCATCTTTAATTATTTCATTGACAAATATAGCAGCATCTCCAGTCATGGAACAGTTAATTACAGTCTGACTCCTAATGAAAGGATATTTCTTTACTTAAATTGATGGATGAAGTGAGCCTGCAAGGAATGCATAATAAACATCTTGATCATCTTTCACGCAAACAATGTCCATTATCTAACACCAGCCCTACACTTGATGTTCTGTTTTTGTAAAACGTTATTCAGCCCGTCTCCATAAAACAGAGACACTACAGTTTTAAGGACAGCAATTTAACTGTTATTCTATGATGCGAAAGATATTTAATTGTTTGACTATAAAAAGTAATTTCATTATAAATTCTTTAAAATGGTAAAGCGCTATGATTAGATGCTTAATTTATTCTCTTTGAATATCACTGCACCAAGATGAACAATAATTGGTCTTATCTTTAATCAGAAAACGACTGACAATGGTAATGATGGCAGACAGTGGGAGTTGAGAAGATACTACTGCCTGGATCAGGTAATGAATTTGTACAGAATCCTTCCATCAAATCTGTTAGTATGCACAGAGAGTGGATCCCTGATCCTCGTCAGACATTAACGATTTGTGTACAAACTGAATAAAAGATGACTGCTGTTCATATTATGTGAGTCAATTATTATGAGTGAACAGCATACAATACAGATATTCATAATTAACTCATATTTTTCATTTACAACTGTTTAATAAATTTTTAAACAAATTCTATTATGTAAACCCTATATATTAACTTTACATTTACGGAGTGTTACGATCAACTATCTCTTCTAAATATGTTAACCTACTGACTAAACACGGATAAGATCAGACAGAACAGCATCTCTGAAGGCTGGATAGGAACCAAGGAAAAAGATAACCGAAGTTGTCCAACACGGTAACCACCAATCGTACGAACAGAGTGTACGTATGAAGTAAGAGGATTCTGAACGTACCTTCTGTTTTATTGCTATGTATCAGTACTACACGGAAAATATACAAGTTAGAACTTTCGTCAGACTTATTAAGTTTAAAAGAACAAAATCTTGTAAAGGTTACGTAGTAGAAGGTTGACATTTCAAGAGATGAGATGGAATGCAGGCATCAAGGGAATATTGCGTACACACCTTGTTTTCACTTCGTTGAAGAGAATTCTGCGCCTCAGGTAAAATACAGATTTCTTGTGCCCCCTTATGCATATCAACTACAGGTGTTTGGACGTTTTGACTTCTGAAGCATCTTATATGTTTAAGAAAACCCAAGTTTTCATTTTGATTGAATTAATTAGGCTACTTGAGAAAGAGGCAATCGACAGAATTCAATGACTGACTTAGTGCAATTAGTATTTTGTATTAATTGAAATGGTAAATGAACTATACATCAGTAATCAACAATTTCCCGAACCTCCATCAAAGCAAATTCCCTGGTTATTTTACTATGTCACGTTCAATGGAGAGGTTTGAGTGGCTAATAAGTTACTTAACCTACCTGAAATTCGGGTAACTACAGGAATTATTCTAGCCAAGGTTACCATCTAAGAGAACTTGTGGAGCTAAATCGATTCCCATGGAGACTTTGCAACATTTACACATTCACAAAATAATCAGAGACCACGCAGACAGGATAAATTTGCTACAAATATTCAAGAGACCCAAAGGGACCCCAAACCACCCAGATGCATAATTTACAGTAGTAGTATTTCCCTGCATTATATTTGAGCACTAGCTATTTTTTGGAATATTCACATATATAACACTGGTCAACACAAGTTTTGCTGACTTATACCTGAGACTTGTTTCTGACTAATTTTGGGCCGCTGAACTCAAATATCTCATTGGTTTTTGCCTATCACGTCAAGTTTTCGCTCCCCTAATTTCGATCAGTCGCCATAAAAAAGTACCCGATTACAATGATTTCTACAATACAATCACCTCAATTCTACTGTTATCATTTTATTTAAAATACCATTCCAACATATAATACCAGGAATCAATTCTGAGATTAACAAATATATTGGTTAACTATGACATATCAGGTCAAAATATTGAAATATGAAAATACAAATCGATGCTAGAATTGAATGAATTTTAGTCAAAAGTGGGCACAAACTGATCCAGAATAGTCCTGTCTTTTCATTTAGAATACCGTACAAACAAAACAATGACACTATTGGGTTTATTTACATTAACTGACATCAGTAAATGACATATTCTTCCTTCATGGATTAAATTTTCGTTTGTAGGCTTTACTGGAGTGCTTGATTTCCAGAGTGTCTCTTTTAATACTCCAGCAGTAGTCGGCCATCACATGAACATCCCACCTTCCTCGGTATCGCTCCTCCATAGCTTGTGTATCTTGATGGAATCTTTCACCTCGCTCATCACTTACGTCACCTATATTTTCAGGAAATTTATCAAGACGACTGTTGAGGAAATGAACAGTTATCCTCATGTTGCAACCCAGACGATGAAAATTCTTAAGCAATGTTTGAATAAGATCTTTGTAATGTTCAGGTTTTTTGTTCCCCAGGAGATTTTTCACGACAGCCACGAAAGAATTCCGTGCTCTTTTCTCCGTATCATTCATGGAGCTTGAGAAATGTTGATCTCTCATTAGTTTTCTGACTTGTCGCCCGTCAAAATCGCCAGCTCTTATTTTTTCATAACTGAGGCTAGGAAATGTTGTGCACATGTACTTAGTACAGCCACTCACCTTCTATGCTCAGAGCTTTAACATACTGCTTCATTAGACCCAGTTTGATGTGGAGAGGAGGGAAGATGATTTTTACCCGATCTACTAGTTGTTGGTTTTTGATATTTGGTTCTCCGACATTTAAGCATGTCCTCACCGGCCAGTTCTTCTGAGTCCAATGCTTGTCCTTATCTCTGCTATCCCACAGACACAAGAGACGTGGATATTTTGTGCATCCTCCTTGTTGAGCGAGTAAACCGTTAACCATTTTAAGATCCCGTGGAACATAAACTTGTCGTGATGGGCAAAAAACGATTTTATTTTTGAAATCAGCGCCCCAAAATTAGTTATAAACAGGCGTCAGATCTTTTTTTTTTTTTTTAGGTGTGTGCGGTGTTTTGGGGTGTGTGTGTGTCTTTAGTGCTTGTGTGTGGTGCGAGCTGGGTCGGATCCACGTCCGGCCGCCCAGCTGTTTAGGTGTGATCTTATTTACGATCGGTTGTGTGTTCGTGTTCCTCAGCCTAGCGGGCTATCCAAACTCCTTCGTATTGCACGCAGGAGGGGTAGGTTTGTCCAGGCTGCACTCCCTAGAACAGAGTTGTCTCTCTGTGTGTCCTTATTTCTAATTGGGGGTGGAGGTGAGAAGGCCGCAGTTTAAGTCCAACCGGAGGCGGGGTGGGGGGTCTGATTTTATGTTTTATTGTCATTGATGAGTGCAGCAGGGGATGGAGACGTTTCTCCCTCCGTCTACTGCGCAGGGCACCTGTTGTTGTTGTTGTTTTTATTAAGTGCTGTGATTCAGCGTGTCCCACGTTGGGGAGCCTGGCTCCCCGGGGAGAAAATTACTGGGAATTAGCTCCTGTCGGAACGTTGGAGACCCATCGCCCCGGCAGGGGCCCCGTTCCCCAGCCCCGTTCTGTTCGTTGATGTTATTTATAGTTTAAGGAAATTAAATGCTGTCGCTGGCGGCACGAGGCGCGCAGCGTCGCTGAACAGCAACGGAGAGAGAATACGGTTAGTCCACCGGCGGGGGGGGGGCTTACAAGAGGATAGGGGGGGGACCGAGTTATAAATAAGGTGTGGCTTTTAATAATCGATCGGGCTCCATTGGGAGCTATTAATAGCCGTCAGTCACTGAGGAGCGCCGACCTTTGACCGCCTAGCTACCTGTCGGCCGGCGGATCCTTTGTCCTGTGGATGAGTGACAGGCGGGCGGCGGTTATCAATGGCCGTAGTGGCTGCCGCCTTGTCGCCGAGGTCATCGGGTGCGGCGAAGATGTGTTTCCGCTGAGGGGCGGCGAGGCGTCGCCCTATGGGTGGTCGCCGGACGGCTCAGGGAGGGAGGTCTACGATGGTCGTTGGTTGGTTGGTTAGGAGCGGGCTGATCTGTAGGCGGCCGGTGGCATCAACTTTGTGTGATCCTAAGCTCACCTCGTTCCCCGTGATGTCGATGTCTGATTTCACCCAGTCATATAGAGCGGTCACGTGACGTCGGTTAGGACGGTTTTCTGTACTCTGTATAGTTTTAGTCTATCAGTGAGAGCCTGCAGCCCGTGAGGGGTCCTGTACCCCCTAGCTGGCCTATCGAGGAAGAGCTGTTGCCATCGTGGTCCATCACCTACGTTCCTTATGATATCCACCGTTGATGCTCTCTATGTTTGGGAGGTTTAACCCTCCTTGGCTCCGGGGTCGTCTCGTTATTTGTTTGTTGGCCAGGTGTTTGCGCCCCTGCCACAGAAACCGATCGAACTCGGCGCCTATGGAGGAGCGCGCCCAGCCCGGCAGCCCTGCGATCTTGGACTTATAGAGGATTTTAGGGATGGAATAGGTCTGGATGGATGAGCTGGGTTTTGGTGAAGAAGGAGAGGTTGAGGGAAGACCATGCGGTTAGTTGAGCGGTAATTTAATTAACAGTGGAGGTCCAGCTGTTCATGCGGGTGTCTGCGGAGCGGTTAGTAGGGAAGGAGATCCCCAGGAGCTTGATCTGGTCGTCCACCCAAGTTATGCCGTGCTTTCCCAGGGGACCGCCGGTGCCCCCCAGCCATGCCGCCTGCGTCTTTTTCCGGTTAATGCTGGCACCTGAGGCTTTTTCGTATTTCTCCAGGGCATTGAGGGCTCCGCCTAGGCTGGCCCCATCCCGGAGTAGTAACGTCATGTCGTATCTTTATGCCCTCAATGCCCGTGATGTCGTCCTGCGTCCGGATGTAGGCTGCCAGCGGTTCCGCGGTCAGGATGTAGAGCATGGCACTGAGGGCACACCCCTGACGGATGCCCCTGGTCGGGTGGAACGACGGCGACGTGAAGCCGTTCTGGAGGATCTGAGTGGAAGGAAGAGTGTATAGGAGCGGATGAAGCGAATGAAATACTCCCCGAAGCCGAGGGTTTTAAGTGTCTTAAAGAGAAAGTCCCAGTCTACCCTGTCAAAGGCTTTCTTTTGGTCTACGGCTAGCATAATACCTATGGAACTTCTTTCTTTGTCTAATCTACTGGTAATTTCTCTGAACAGTTGGAGGGTATCGGTGATACTCCTACCGGGGACTGAACAGGTCTGTTCGGCACCTACGATTTTATCTGACTTTTGCTAACCTATTAGCTAACGCCTTAGCTATTATTTTATAGTCGCTATTTAGTAGACTGATGGGCCCCCAGTTGTCCAGGCGTGCCGCGTCATCTCCCTTCGGGAGCAAAGTGATCGTGGCGACGCGCTGGGATTCCGAGAGGTCCCCCTTACTGTGAGCGCTATTCGCTATGTCTGTCAGGTCCTTAGCTAGAAGATATTCGAATCTCTTATAAAATTCCAGCGTAAGGCCGTCATTCCCTGGGGTCTTTTCGTTATTTGAGGCCCTAATGGCCCTGTTTTATTTCTTGAACGGTTAGGGGTCCTTCGCAGAGTTCGGCCTCTAGGGGTCTAGTTTATTTTCCAGACACGCCAAGAGTTCGTCCTGAGCTACGGGACAAGTGTCTTCTTTGCTATAAAGTTCTTTATAGAACCGAGACTCTTCCCTGAGTATCTTATCCATGTCGGAGATGACGAGGCCGTCTTTGTTTATCAGTTTATTTATGGTTTTCTTATCTGACTTTGACTTCTCTAAACCACGGAAAGACCTGCTATTCCCTTCTCCGTTCATAGCCGGTACTCGGGCTCTTATCCTAGCGCCTTCCGTTTTGTTTAATTGCAGGTTGTCTAGCTGGGTTTGAATGGCTTTAATAGAACCGGTCCTATCTACTCCTAAAGCGGCCTGGTTTAACTCTACCTTTAGATCTGACTGTAACATAGACTCTACGTATTGTTGGTAAGAGCTGCGCGCCTGACAGTATTTCTTACTGAAGTGCCTTAGTCTAACCTTACCTGCGTCCCACCACTCCGGGGGTCGGCGAACTCGGCCCTGCGAAGGGACCAGTCCTCCCAGATGCACTGGATGCTCTCGACGTACTCTGACTCGGTCAGAATAGCGTTGTTGAGCTTCCATACACCGGGAACCTCTGGTGTTCGCCTGGACCGTGAAGGCGGCCTGAACCTGGCAGTGGTCACTCCACGGGGTGGCGGTGTCCGAGTCGCCTTGGAGTTGTCTAAGCCCGTGTTTAGAGAGCGTACAGCCCGTCTGTCCTAGTCTCTACCTGATACTTCTTACTGTAGTGTATGTAAGCCTTCGCGTCCGGGTGTTTATGTCTAAAGGCGTCGCGAGGTCGGACCTCGAGCACATGGTTCGCAGGTGCGCATCGCGCCGACCAGATGGGTCCTACTTTTATTGTCGGGACCCTGCCTGTCTAGTTCGTGGGAGGGTACGCAATTGAAGTCACCTAAGATATAAATATCGTCGGCGGGGTCTGACCTAAGTTCTGTTTCTAACCTGTCGTTGAGGTTCTGAAAGATCGCCGCCCGCTCCTTCGCCACGTTAGGAGCGTATAGCGATACTGTCATCACTTTTCGTTGGAGCTCGTTTTGGTAACTGGCGATCGGGATCCTACCGTCGTTATCACTGTAAGAGTGTTCTAATCTTACGTTAAACTGTGGTGGAAGAGGATAGCTACACCTTTTTTTCTACCGGAGGGGTCGAGGCTGGAGATCATGCACCCCGACCAGTTAGCGAAGTGCTTATCTACCTCGTGTTGCGATTTTAAGTGGAGTTCCTGAAGGCAGGCGATCGTCGGTTGGTGTGAATGTTCTAGTTGATCCAGAAAAGCGTTCCAGTGTTTGTTGGATTTAATCCCCCTTAAGTTGAGGGATAAAAATTCCGCGCGTCTAGACATGATCGTAAGCTGATACTCATCGTCCGTGGGCGTTAGCTAGGGTCGAAACCGGGAGGTCCGTCCGAAAGAAGCGTCACCGCTTAGGTGTGCGCTTCCATGTGATCGGCCCCCTGAGCCGGATCGGTGGTGGTTGTGGAGGTGGGTGGCGTCTGGACCTTAGGCGCTTCGCTGCACGCCTCCAGGAGGTGGCGGAGCGGTGCGTCGAGCGACCGGGCTCGGCGAGCCTCGTCTAGGCGCCTCTTCTTTCTCGGGGAGGGGTGATGGGGAAGGACTCGCGGACGGTCCGCTTCCCCGCTCTCCTCCTCCGGGGTTTTACAGGGTGAAGTCGTCCCCGTCGCTGAGGACGACCGTATCGCTCTCTGACGGGTGACGGCTCCGTGGTGGCTCCACTTTTAGTGGTGCGGTTGGTGGCGGTGCGGGAGAGGCCTCGTCGCTGGTGGATGTCCCCGTGGGGCAGCTGTGGGCGGTGTGGCCCGTGGTCCGGCATAGCCGGCAGTATGGAGGGGCCTGGGGCTGGTCTCGGTAAAACACCGAGAAAGAATAAGTCCTGCCGTCCACAACTTCTCTGATCCGGCGCGGGATGGGCTCCCGTAGGAGCATCTTCCCTCTTCGCTGGCCGGACAGGAAGGGGAGGCCGAGGATGGTGTCGTACTTGAAGGGGATCAGTATGGCCCCGTATTTGGCGAGTAGTTGCTGCGGCACGGCGCAGCCCGTGGTCAGGGGAAGGCCCCGGATTTTAATCCATGAGACGGGGCTAGCCCCCCTCATGGCGCAGCTCTCTCCCTTAACGGTAAGGCACCGCGTGCTAAGGAGTTCGGCGTCAGCATTGCTGACGCACACGATCTCGGTGTCGCCGCCATAGCTCGGTATGACGGGACGCACCCTATCACTCAGCCCAGCACGATGGATGGCGTGGGCCACGTACCTGGTGCGGCTCGGCTCTATGAAGAGCGAGCTCTTGTTCTCGAACGCCAGGTTTTTGGGGTTCGCGGGGTCGAGTGTCAGCTCCTCGAGGAATTCCCGGAAGGGTTTTATGCCTTTTAAGGCCCCAGTTCCTTCCGCTGGTGCACGTGGAGCGTGGGCGGCCGGCATGGCGGACTTCGCGTAGTCGATGGTCGAGGATGTCGACGGCTGGGCTCCATCGAGTGTTCCGCGCGAAATAGGGGCCTACTGGAGAGGAGTAGGTCTCGAGGGAGAGGTTAAGGGGCGAAGGAGGGAAGGATGGCTGCTAGAATAGCGGGATGGAGGCGGATGGAAAGAGGAAAGAAACGGAGAAGGAAGAGAAAGATCGAGAAAAGAGTCTTGGGGGGATGGAGCGAGGGACCTACCGAGTGGATAGAGGAGGATAGAGAGAGTAGGAGAGCTTCAGGATGCTGGGGGAGACGGCAGAACACACACGGAGACGAACGATGAACAAAAGGATGCCGGTGATGGGGAGCACGTGGCGATGACCTGGGTTCGGCACGTGGCCGAGAGAACAATGGCTATGGATGAACAAGCGCGGAGCTGAAAAGGAAGGCGAGCTGCCGGGATTAGAGCCTAGTCGGCTTCTTTATTGAAACACGGACGCTGGGCGGCGGCGAGCACTGGAAGAGAACAAATGGATAGGAAAGACGGGCGAGACGCTAAAATTTACCACGTGCGTGGAGCCGCTAAGCCAAGATGGCCGACCTACAATTTATAGCTCGCACTTCTAAACTAAGAATAGAACTTATAAAAACAAAGGAACCTAGACTATAATAGTAGCTAGGTGGAAATGCTGGCAGAAAGGTGGGGGACGTTAACCCTATAAGT
Source organism: Nautilus pompilius (assembly GCA_018389105.1). Classification (NCBI taxonomy): domain Eukaryota; kingdom Metazoa; phylum Mollusca; class Cephalopoda; order Nautilida; family Nautilidae; genus Nautilus; species Nautilus pompilius. The sequence continues at coordinate 2,334 of JACATO010000630.1, read as the reverse complement.
ACGGGATTCCGAGATACCTATATAGGCTTACGAATTACGAGCAACAGGTGGTGTCTGGACTACGCGCAGAATCAGAAACAAAGAAAAAAGGACGGAACTAAGCTATAATATCAAAATCCACCTGTATCTAAACCTGAAAAAGAACCTAAATAATCTAACTCTTGTCATCTCTTGCCAGGCGTCTCTGATGTCACCAATCGCCTTCATTATGTCATAATCCTTCATTACGCTGCTGCTTGTGTGAGTTATTCCTTAGCAGTCGATACCGCGGCCGTTTTACCTGAAAGATTTCATACCGTCTGCTCGGTTTGAGATAGTTGTCAGTGTGGACCGAGCTATACCTGGCGAGTGTGCTACATTGCACTTCTCTCCTGCCTCAACTCGTCGTATGGCCGGCATTTCTACACCCAGTAAAAGAGACGGCTGCTCTTTTCTAGGCACACACGCATCTCTACCACTTCATGACGCTTGGCTGGCATAGGGGCGGCTAAGAATGAATATTTGAGATAAAACACGGTAATGGTGAGATCCGACCCTGTAGGTGTATGGGCGAGCGATCGGTTTGAGCTGACGGCAGCAGTTTTGTTGTTTGTGTTCATTGAGTGGCGCTGTTCGTTCTGATCGGCTGAAGTCAACAAAAGACTTTGGCGACGAGTTCTTGATGGATCCTCTTAGTTCCTTTGTTTGATTTTTTAATTCTAAGCAAAAAATCACAAACAGACGGAGAGAAAGGAGCTTCGTAATAGAGAGACTTCGTTGACAGAGGTACACATTTAATCGTCGTGTTCAGAAAGTATCTCCATCCTTAGTCTAATGTTCCGTTACACGATACAGCCACGCGGTTAACGCTCAGAAATACCGATGACGTTACGATTACTCGATTATCTCACAGCCTAGCGCCATTTTTAAAGCCATCGTTTGTCACGAGCTACTGCCATACAGATATCGTGAATTATAGGATCTTTGGAACACCTGCATTCTATGGCCAGTTGCTCTTTCAACAGAGTATGTGAGATGATGATGTCCACCTTGAGGTAGTTTGTGTCAGAACGGTAACCTGTGGGAAGTGTCCGACTCTCTCAACAGACCACCTACCACCGAGGGAGTTCTCTGGAAGACCAGTGCAAGCTTCCGTGATGGATGCTCTTGTTCCTTCTACTTCAAAGCGATAAATACTCTCCTGTACTCGGTTCCCATTCACATAGTCAGCATCATATCAATTACATACATGTATTAGTGATGCTTGATCACACCCATTAACATATTTAAATATTTTACGTCAAGGATGCAGTAAGATTCAAAACTTTCATACTTAAAATAAGGCTACCAACGTTTTAAATCGACTTAGTTACCAAACTCAGCCGTTTAACAAATAATAAATAGCTATTACCTTGAAAAACACGAAATAGTAACTGGAGACCTCAAGTGTAAGTCAACTTCGGTTTCATAAAAAAGGAGATTCTCCATGTCTATCACAGGTTCCATAAATTCATCCACTGAATATCAAATTAGCTTAGTATTTTCCTACTTTCAGAGAGAAACTTTACCTGGAAAAGGTCACATCTTTAGTAGAACATCAGGAACATGGGTCAGCGTGTACAATGACAGGGCGAACTGGCCATCAGCAGCAGAGATAGTTAGGGGGGATAATGTCACCCCGGTCTCCCCAGATAGTAGTATTCGGGAAGAAAACTAGGCAGGAAACAAATCACGGATTCGAAGTCAGTTAACAACCTATTGCAAACCGTCAGACTGCACCCTAAACCATCCAACTCCGGGCCTTCAGCTCCAAACTGACTGCAGACAGGTAGATTCTTCTATGCAACAAAAATAGTTCCGAGACTTGTTTTTAGTAGATGAGGAACTTCATACCTGGAAAACGAGAAGACTACGTTTCTCCCAGCACTCGACAGTTACAAAAAAGGGGGAGAATTTCCAGAGATTTCGTACCACGTGGTTCACCGCGGTTTACTCTAGACATCTGCTTTGGTTTGTGTTGGGTTGACCTAGAACATTTCAAGCCGCAGACTATCGACAAAACTGCTAAGGTGGCGCTTGTTTTGTCTACACAGTCTGTTAGTCTTGGGAAATTATAAAGAGGAATGAAGACGACAGTTTTAAAAATAAGCAGACACTGGACTACTATCGTCGTGGCCAGGACTGGAATCTGTTCATTTGAGAGTTTACTTCCTATTTACGCGTATTTTGACTATTTGTGACGGATAAGTACCATCACAACCGTTGGCCGTAAGATGATATTCTCGGTGAGTGACTTCCGAACAGCCAGTCTTGTTCAGTACGTGTACTTTAACACCTTAACCCGCTCAGAAACAG